>JBBBDQ010000194.1:3742500-4342500 GCA_037127315.1 Ascarosepion bandense | reverse complement strand
GAAATACGCTCTTTAAAACATGATCTTTTAGTGATGTCATGTATGAACTACCATACTTACAAAAATCAGAATGTTAATACACTAAAAAAATTTTTAATCATTTTAAAAATCTTGCTGAAAAATGATCTTTATTGAGCTTTTTAATTTTTCATTAGTAAATATAGTTTTCACTTAATAACAATATCACCTAACTGGATGAAAATAATGCAGAATTTTAAAAGATTTATATATTATAATTTATCATCAGTAAAATTTTAAAAAATGAAAACTATTCATTATTCATCAAAGTATTTTTATTAAAACAATAGTGTCCTTAATGAATCTTATTTATAAAAGCAATTAAAAGCTTTTCAAATTAAATAATGTCATAATTTTATTTTATTTTTTTTTTTTAAAGAATTTGAAGCAGTTTTTCAGGAATTGAGTAGAAGTTTTAAAAAATAAATTAATGATTTGCATTCTTCAAGAGGCCCTGCTTTTAAGTAATGAAAGAAAGATTTCGGATGAAAATTTAATTATTAATTATGAAATTAAGTTTGTTTTTTGTGGGGTGGAGACATAAGTAAAAAAAAAAAAAAAAATTTCTTCATTTGTTAATAAGTTCTGAAAGTTACATAAAAATCAGACAATTATTTGATTTTTGCAAGAATTTCCAAATCAGTGTGTTTTTCACTGGAAAAAGGCACAAAAACTGTAATTGTAAATATTATGTCAACTGCCAATGTAAAAAAACAAGATTGTTAAACAAAATTTTGAATGTGCTAAAAAGAATGAAAAAATTTAATAAAATAATAAAAACACTTTGGTCTTTTCTCTTAATAATAACATGAATATTTTGATGATAAAACCATGTTACTATTAAGTTTGGGGCCTTTAATTCAGCATGTTATGCTGTTATCTTTTTGTTTTTGTTCTTCAGCAAAATAGTGGAGGTACCTAGATCATTGGTGGCATTCAAGAGTAGCAAAAATAAAACTTAGACTCACTCAAACTTGGTCTGAATGGGAATGTAACAAATTCTTGTCATATCTTCTCTGTCTCTGTCTGCCATGCTGACTGCTATCCTTTTGCACTCAGTCTAAGAACTTCCTTCTTCACTTTCCTGCTTTCTGTTACCAACATGAATACAGTAAGAAAAGAAAAAAAAACCCTCTCCCTGCCTTGATTCTTTTTTTATAACCACCACCCTTACTACCAATAGTTGTAGTCAACATCCCCATCTCATTTTTTTTTCAGTTCATTCACCTCATCTGTTGGTTCCTAGTAGATGACCTTTTTTTTTTTTTACCTTAATCTATTTTCCTCTTTCTTCTCTTTTTTTAATTTCACCCCACCTTTTTTGCCACTAATTTACAAGTAGATTAGTGACCAAATTATAAGTGATAAAAGATAACATTTTTGTTTGAAAGTTGAGGATGCAGATAAGAGGGATATAAAATCTTGGCCTGACCAGAGTTGATCATAATAAGAAAGTATTATTTTATTTGTTTATTTATTTATTTATTTATCTTTTTTCCATATTCCCTTCCTTTTTTAGTTTTTTGGTTAAGATAAATAAATAAATAAACAAATAAAATAATTATTATCTCAAAAGAAAAATTAAATACTTGAAGATTGTATTAATTTTTTTCTGGAATAGAAATGGTATTTTGTGCTTTATACATGCATTTCAAGTTTCATTAAATGTTTGTTTGGCAAGAATGTAATCATGACAATTCAAGATATCATAAAACATCTCAACCATTCTATTTCAGCAGTAAGTGAATTGATGGAATTAGAGAATTGGGATATTGCAAGTTTCATAACCCATTAGAGTCATAGGAGCACCACATGAACTGCAGCCATAGTAGCAGTGATGTGTCTTGGACAACATAGTCTGATGAAGCTCATCTCACTTCAGGCTAGTTTTGAATTAAGTTTTCTTTCTCCTAGATTGGATTCTACCTCAAAGCAAGAGAGCCCAGTCAACTCTGCTTGTTTAACTTATATTTTGGGTTTAGGGGCTGAGAGAAGAGATGGATTTTTGTATTTGTGCAAAAGTGAATGCAATGAATTTGGCTGGAACTTGAACAGGGCTTGTATATTTCTCATTCTGTATCACTATCCATAAATCTTATTAGAGTAAAGTAGGTTTAAAGAATTTAAGGAATTCAACATTCAAGATGCTGGAAAAATATATTGAACAACAAAGTTACCTTGTTACAAATGCTATAGATAGTAACATCCCTATATTTAATTCTTATCAGTGAAATCTTGTTAAAAAGAAAAAAAAGGTTGTTCAACTTGTAAAATAATTCAAAGAAAATAAGTGAGAAGGCACTTCTTTGATCATTATTCCTACAATTGGAGTAGATAGACTAAACTATCGCCCGGTTCACACTCCACCCACATCTATTGAACAGGTGAAGAGGCTCATCCATTGTTTCCTGTTTAGGATGTGGTTTCCGGTTTTCTCTTTTCCAATCTCTTCACTCTCATGTAGCCCCCTGCACATCAGTGGCGTTACTGCCTTGCTTGGGGTGATATGATTAAAAAAAAAAAATTGTAGGATTTATATTTACTAGTTTTAACATGTGGAAATTTCAGTTTTCTTATTGAAAATTTTTAATGAATCTTAATTCTTTTGTTAATGATGAGTTCTGTGACCATGAAATATCTGTAGAAATTTCTCTATCACATCATTAAACATTTGGGCTTAACAACTTAACAAAATATTGCAATTAACAACCATAAACATGAATGCTGGTTATTATTTTAAGTAAAATGAAAAGATTTAAAATTGACAATTTCTTAGATTCTTAGCAAAAAATAACTTTTGTATGGGAAAAATTTCAAAAGAAACATTTCCACTTTTGAGTGCGTTAGCTTTAAAATATATTTGAGTGTGCCATCTGTAGAAAGTGAAAGAATATTTGTTTTTACAGACAAGATTTATCATGTCCAGTAAACCGTTACATTTACAAAAAAAGGTGTTCAGTACGCAGTTCAAAAACTTGAATTTGTAGAGCTATTTAATATTTTAAATATTAGTATTACCAACCCTTTCTGCTACCATGGTTTCAACCATGACAGTGAAAATGTCAATTGTATTTTCTAACATTTTATTTATACGGTTAGGTTATCAATGGGAAATTTAATGGGAGGTAAGGGTAAAGCAAGAGTAGAGAAAATAAATAAATATGTGTGTGTGTGCGTGTATGTAGGATTAATGTGGGGAATTTTGTCACTTACCTGAGCAGAGTCATGCAAACTTTGCAGTTTCTTGAAGGCACCATTATGATGTCGTCACTCATCAGGGCTTAATTTTAAATTGCTGTTTTTTCCCATTTTTTTTTTCTTATTTATGAGGGTCATTCAATAAATAAGGTGAATTTTTTGGTATAAGGACTTCTAATACAGATACAAGCTTACTTTTTTTAAATTATTTTTCCTATACTTCTTTTTCAAAGGGATTTAATTTTTTTTGCAGATTGAAAAAAAAAAAAAACTTTGTGAGTTTTGGAGATTAACAAAGATGTCCAACCAAGAAGCATGCTCCAGGATTGAACAGAGGTCAATTATCAAGTTTTTGGTTGCTGAATGGTGCAAACCAGTTGACATTCATAGAATGTCAACTGTGTATGGTGCAACATGTTTCAGCCAAAATAAATGTCTACAAGTGAGCTAAATTGTTTAAAGAAGGACGGAGCAGTGTTGAGGATGAAGACAGGCCTGGGAGGCCTACAGAAGTGAGGTCTCGAATCAGTCAATGACCTCGTTCAGTCTGACAGAAGGGTGACAGTGGATGACATTGCAAGGACTTTGAGCCTATCTGTTGGGACAGCTCACAAAATTGTCCATGATGACTTTGCCTACTCGAAGGTCAGCTGCCAGAAAAGACAAGGCTTCACACAGTAGCCGAAACGGTGCAGACCATCAATGAGCTAGGCTGGGAACTGCTCCCTCATCCCCCTTACAGCCCAGACCTTGCCCTTTCAGATTTTCACCTGTTTGGTCCCTTGAAAACGTTCACGAGAGGGATGAAGTTTGAAAGTGACAATGAAGTCAAAAGTGCTGTGAGCGATTGGCTGAGACATCCGTCCAAAGATTTTTACACTGAGGGAATACGGAAGCTTGTGCACAAATGAGAAAAGTGAGTGACACTGCTGGGAGACTACGTTGAAAAATAAAATAAAAAAAGTAAGCTTCTATCTGTATTAGAAGTCCTTATACTGAAGCTTATTTATTGATGACCCTCGTATATGGAGGTTGGTGTAATTTAATATTTTGGTATGTGAGTTGTTCTACAGGTGGTTAATTGCTTTTGTTGTGTTGACTTCTTTTTAATGTTGTGTTAATTGCAGGTGGTTGATTTTCTTTTTATTGCTTTTTATTGTGCAAATAGTTGATTTCTTTTTGTGCTAATTTCCTTTTAGTGTGCATAAATAAATGTCTGCTTAATTGCTTTATGAGTTGGCTTCTTCTTGTCATTTTGGTTGATCTCTTTTTTATTTATTTTTATTGTTTTGTGTTGGCTGTTTTCTTACTGTGACTGCTTAAAGGATTTTTTGAGTCATAGTTAAGTGTTTGTGTTTTTTTTGTGTATTTATGTTTGTGGGCTTTGATTTTTTTCTTTTTTTTTTTCATTTGGTGTTTTTTTGCTTGATGTTTTGTTTCATGTTTTTGTCATGTTTGAGTATTTAAACACTCAATCAGATTGAAATTAATCCCTGATGTGTAAGGGCATTATAATGATGCCTTCAAAAAACTTTGAAGTTGGCATGGGCACTGCTCAGTTAAGTGACAAACTTCCCTACATTAATCTTATTGACACTCTATCTTGATATTGAGCACTTTACGATAAAAAACCTGCTTGCCAAAATATCTTTTTGTCAGTAAACCACTGGAAAAAACCTCAAAAAGAGTCTTGGCACTAAGCATTATCTCAATTCAACACATATATGATAAAAATATAGTTTTAAGGTATTCTATATTTATGGGTGAAAGTGCTCAATATCAAGGACAGAGCATACGTAAATATAGGGTGTTCCATTAAGATGGGTTGAAGTTAGCAGTAAACAAAACAGTGCTATTGGTAAAATTTTATTGATTTCACTATTGGACCATGTTGAGTCATGGCAATTATGTGTTAAAAAAAAAAATATCCCCCAAATGTTTGCGAAGGCTTTGGCAACACTCCTCCACTCAATGATCAAAATTTGTGATGATATCTCTGCATAGCTGCTCCTCAATCTCACCAGTATGCCTTATCTCATTCTTCAGCTGTTGAATTGTTGTTAGCATAGACCTTACTTTTGAGATGACCCCTAAAGAAGAAATCTAAAAAATCATGGTGGCCAATTGACATCACTGTTTCAAGAGATTATGCGACCTGGGAACTTCACATTCTTTAAAGCCATTGTTACATTGGCTGTGTCCATTTTCGTAATAGGCTTCAATAACTTTTTTGTTCAGTTGTTAGTCTTTCCATAGTTGAGATTGCCAAAGACTGAAGTTGTTAAATCTGAAAGAAAATGAAAAATCATTAGACACGTAAATTTAATTCACATTTAAAAATCAGTCCAAGTTATTGGAACACCCTATATGAATGTGAACATTGAAGTCAACACCCAGAGGTGACAGTCTGCTTCATGATAAACACAATCGCCAGCCAATGTATGTTGTGTTTTTGCTCAACTGTTTATATATACATACGCAAATACCCTTGGGAGAGGGGTATTAATTTTTCTCTTTTCTCCAGCTATGGGTTTAATAGCAGGACAGATTGGGTTTTCTAGCCTTGGTTGCAGCCAGTCTACTGCAGAAAGTAATGGCAACCTACTACAAGAAAACCTTTTGCCCAGTTGGTCATGTCTCTTTCAAGACATGATTGCCCAAACATATATCACACATGGCCCTTAACTGACTTATTTATAGTGTGCTTTTTCTCAGTGTTCTATACTGTGCAGTCAGCAAAATCAAAACAATACACAATTTATCCATTGTTCGCTGTATATATGAACCTGTTACAAATAAGTTGTTTTGAAAATAGAGAGATTTTGACACTCTTGCATTTTAATCTAAAGAGTACTGAAGTTTTGTTTTCAAAGATTAGCAAAAATAATGAATAATAAATTTTATTTAAATTCAAATAACTGACAACTCTCAATCCAGGATGAAATGTCTGGTAAAATGAACATAGATGATCAAGAATAAAAACTGATTGAGTGGAGGGAAATGAGGACGGGAGAAATTACTAATTAATCAGCAAGTAGTCATTTAACTACACTAGGCTTGCATCAATTAATTGATTAATCATTATTATTATAATGATTAATCAATTAAGAAAAAACTTGGCATATAGAAGTATGTCTTTCAAGCATAGATTGTGTTGTATATGTTGTTGATTTGAAATGGGGTTTAGCTGTGTACTTGTGTGTGTTTTTTTTTTTTTTTTTTTTTAAGAAAAGTTTGGCTTTTCAAGCTTCTTTGAACATAGTTATGAACTTGCTCAAGCACATGTTAAAAGAAAAGTTAAGGGAGCATGTTGATCATGTTTGTGCCCTGTCTGTTTTATTGAGGCGCCATCTGTTGGTTTCATTGTCTTTACATATGCTTTTTGCATTAACCCATATACTCCTGGTATCATTTTAAACTTACATTTTTTTCTCATATACCTAAAGTCATTATAAACCATAATTTTGTAAAGTGAAAATTTCACTGAAAAATGTCAGAAAATATCCAAGTTTTATATAATTTTAAGCAAAATGGCCACAATATAGAGAAAAACAGATGTCAGTTTAAACTGATGCCAGTAAGTTATTGGTTGAAAAGTTTGCAGTTCATAACAGCAGATGAATGTAATACCAAGCTTAGATATAAAATCCATTTTTTTTCTTTTATCTAATCATCAAACTTTATTGTACACAATGAGAAGTTAAGATGGTGATAGTGAGAGGTTGTGCTAAAAACAAAAGAATTCTGAATAGGCTAGCAGAGGACTGCATGCTTTACTAAATTGGACTCATTATTGTGAATCTTGATTTATTTTTGAAAATTATGGTCTAGATGATTATCAGTTTTTTTTCTATTATTTTAATGAAGAGTGATCATAGACTAAATGCAGATGGAACGTTCTCCCTTTATCTTTCATAGCTAATGTCTTTGACTTAAGAGTGCTATAATAAATCAATTGCATCTTGAGTTTTTCAATGTTAATTAATTACATGATTAAATCTCCTGGACCTTGTTAGGGCTGAGCTATAGTTTGAGACATATATTTTTGTGAGTGGGTGAGCATTTAAAAGTGCTGGTAAAATAAAATAATTAATATTTTTTTGGAGTGACTTGACTGAAAGAGTTGTGAGTTCAATACCAGACTGCATCAGTGGTGAACAAGTAACTTAGAGAGTTGGATTAAAGGGAGGTAACTCATGACTACCAGAAGCAGTTCACAAAGAATGAGAATGCTATACTTTTGTGGTCGTAATAAAGGGTTCCATTTTAAATTCTTAGCATCTGAAGAAGACCGGAGCATACAATGGCTAAAACGTTGTGGAAATGGCAATGAAGATGAGGACAATAGTCTGAATAATGTAAATAGTTTATTTCTTTGAAAGTTGAATAACTTGATAATCCTTCATACACACCCACCTGCAAAAAGAAAGTAAAAGAAATTATTTCCCTAATGATATTTGTGCAAAAGTGAATGCAACCACTTTGACCAAAATTTGAACTCTAAGCTTTGGTCTCACTTTGCCTGCTAATGACCACTAAGTGCACAATCAAAGTTAAGTATATACTCTATTTTCTTGAAATTTAAGATGAAAATTTGATGCTTTTTTTTTTTTTTTTTACGGGAAGTTCTTTTTGGTGCTTATTATTTGTTGAGTTTGTCAGCTGCAGGTGGCTCAGTTTTTATAAGTGTTCATTGGTTTCCTTTTAATTAGTTTGATCATTCACCATAATGAAACTGCAAGGTGTCCAAGTTGGCATGGCCTAATAATGATCCTGTGAGATAATATTTTAGAGTGCACCTTGAAGACTTGGTACACAATCTCTGCTTAGTGCTTAATACACTTAGGAGGGAGTGACCATTAAAAAGAAACCACTTTTAAGTAATCTTCATAAATTGAAACTTTGCTATCAGCAAAAGAAAGAACTACCTTCTGTAGTTCAGTGTATAAAGTTTAATGTAATTGCAATCTTGTCAAATTGAAACAATAAATTAGAGTAAATATGTATTTGCTATATTGAACCATCATAAATGATGAGTGAGTGATATTCGGTTTTTCTAATAATTATAAAAGAGACCATCCTGTATAAGCAATGATGTTGCTCTGTTAGGATATTTTTGAGCCATAAGATGGTTTTCTAATGTATTGTCTCTTGTGAATTGTTTGAGAGTGAGGTGAAATTTTCTTTAATTCTTGTCACTTGATCATATCAAACTAATGATGTTACATAACTTATGTGGTATCTGTTATCTTTTGCCCCACTCTCTCAGATTCTTATTCTCTCTCTCTAATACTCAAATTATTTTACAAACTTGATTGTATTAAATTCTTGATGGTACATAATTTATAACTTAATTATTAACTTTTTCTCACTTCCTCTGACTCTTGTACATACACACACACTTTAGCTGTGTCTCAATTTTTTGCTCTCGTTTTTCACTCTTTTACTCTCTCTCGCTCTTGCTCACTCTCTCTTGTTGCTTTGCTTGCTCACCCTCTCTTGTTGCTTTGCTTGCTCACCCTCTCTTGTTGCTTTGCTTGCTCACCCTCTCTTGTTGCTTTGCTCGCTCACCCTCTCTTGTTGCTTTGCTCGCTCACCCTCTCTTGTTGCTTTGCTCGCTCACCCTCTCTTGTTGCTTTGCTCGCTCACTCTCTCTCGTTTTGCTCGCTCACTTGCTCTCTTTTGTATGTTTACTCTCTCTCCCTTGCTTGCTCTTTCTTTCTCTCATTTGCTCTCGCTCTCTCTCTCACTCTTTTGCACTGTCTTACTCTCAATCTTTTACTTCCTCTCACTTGATCTTTTGCTCTCTCTCTCTTGCTATCTCTATCTCTCTTGCTACTTGATTGCTCTTTCTCACACAGCAATATACAACTCATGAGTTACCTGTTAATGTTCTCTTGCACCCTCCCACATTTATCCCACACACACTCACTCACATACACACAATTTCACTTCTGAGCCACTCTTCTTTCTAAGTGATGGGTCATGTGAAAATAAAAACAGTCGTATCTCTGATCTTATTGATGTTTATGATTCTGACGGGTTAATGTCATATGCAATAGGATTTCAAGGCTATTTTCCTTTTCTTCATTTTAACTTAGAGGTTTCAGTTTGTGTTTCTTCTTTTTGCTTCTGCTTGAACTGCTAACTAATTTTACTTTGTGTTTCTTGCTATGCTTATATAGGCTTATCTCAAGTTTCTGTGAGCATGTGCGCAATACATTCTTTTATCATTCAAGTAAAGCAATTGAATTTACTGAATTCTATTCAGTGTTGGCTGCTATTACTAGTTTAGCAAAGCCACAAAAAATGATAACATATACAATTTTTAAAAAATGATTATTTTTATACTCATTCACAATGTTGGTTTTGTACACCTCTTCAAGCAGTCTGCAATAGTGTTATTCCCAGTGCAAAGAAGATAACTTTTATACAGTACAAATTTAGACATTACAAACAAAAACCATTTGACTTGTATAGTATTATTAATATTTAGATTTAGGTATTGTGCCAGAATAAGCTTTTTACTCAATTTCATACCAGTCTAAAAAAGACAGGTGCAAAGTTAACCTGAGATGACCCTCAGCTTGGTGGGGTGGTGGTGATCTGTGATTCACTCATTGTTGCTGGTAACACTTGAGGTGAACATCTGTGAGCTTGACTCCACCTGATATGTGCCTGCATGGGAATAACTGTCAGACATATATTACTCTATATGGCAGTCTCTCATATCACAGAATGTAAGGCTTATGATTTAGCTGACCTGTTGGTGGGGCTTCAGAATATACTGACTGTACTTCTGCAGGGTTTCAAAGTTCCCCAAGGAGGCCACCAGTCTGCCATGAGTAGCAACCTATAATGCTTGAGGAAAGGATCCTGGTGGTTGAGAGTTCTAATAACTGGACTATACATGTACTCCTAGACTCCAACACACTGCTTTGGCCACTACTTGAGCTAAACGAACAGTTGGGGAGGTCCAATCCAATCAACTGGCTGGTCACGCCAAACTAATACATTATTCTCTTTATTATGACGGAACTAAAAGACTCCATAAACAAAAGATCCAGATGAAAATTCATTACCAATTTTTAAAATACTTGCCAGAAAAGTCTCTTGTAATACTTTTTCAGATTTTCAATGTGTTATGAGGATGCATTTATATATAAAAATAATATTGTTACAAAGATGCATTTATATATAAAAATAATATTAATAATGTCTAAAAAGTTGTAGTAAGGGACTCTATTGAGTCCTACTTGTTATTACAAAAAAGTTTTAATTCAGGAAGTAGTTGTTTAATAGAGAAATTAGGAATAGAACGTTTTGGAAGATTGTAAAAAATTCCAGTAGATTTGAGAGAATTTAAAAAGATTCTAGAAACATGCAAATTAGGTGTTAGCCCCCTATAAAAATAGGTTTTGGGAAGAGAGTATTCAGTTGTTACCAGGGTTTGCTGTCGTTATCAACTCTGGCTCTGATTCAAGGATTTATATCCAGTTGAAAGTATCTCATAGAAAAGTTCGACCAACTAAAACGTGAAAGAGAACCTCATGGAACTTTCTGGGTAAATACATATTTTTGACTCTTTCATTGACCGAAATTCTTAGCACCTGAAGAAGGCTGGAGTGTACAATGGCTCAAATGTCATACAAATGGCAACAAAGATGAGGACATTAGTCCGAATGATGTAAATACTGGATATATTGAGGTTCAGACGTTTTTTGGTATAATAAGTTATTTGGGTTGGATTGTCATTTTAGTGTATGTTGGAGGGATAATTCTTCCCATCTTAGATATCTAAGTGGTTCATTGGCTTCTATATAGGTACTTTGGTGATGTCTGGAAAGCTCCAAGACTTAATCTTTGATTTTGTATGGTTTGTAATTTCTTAGATCTTTTCCAACTTACCTTGTAGCCTCGGATAATATGACAAAGATTTTTGGTCTTTTGAAATTCACAAATTACAAAGTCAATTTCTTATTATGTTTATATAAAAATGCCACCTGTCTGAAAGGTTCATTTTGTTACCCAGATTCAGGCTCCAGGTTTGGGCTAACTGTATTCTAGATGTGTATTATGCTGTAGTGGATATCAGATTGGAATGAGAAATTGGAGAGCCAAGTTTGAATTCCAGTTGAATTTATTGTGTTCACATATGCAAAATACCCTTGAAAAAGGTATTAATCCATCTCTTCTTTCTCCAGCTATGGGTTAAATAGCAGGACAGATCGGGCTCTATAGCCTAGGTTGGCAAACTGTCTATTGCAGAAAGTAATAGCAACCTACTGCAGGAAAATCTTTTGCCCAGTCAGTCATGTCTATTTCAAGACATGATCACCCAACTGTGTATCATGTATGGCACTTAACTGACTGCATTCTGAAAAAGGGCCATATGTTACTAAACAAAAGGTCATACAAGTATTTTATTGAAAATTATGCAATAAATCAATGTCAGGGATATGAAAATTTAGTTATATATATCTGAAGGATGCAGCTGGGAGTGGGGAGAGCAAAGAGAAAATTTTCTTCAGCTTAAGGTCCAGCACTGCCTCTTCTTCTAAGAGTTCTGGTGGCTTTGTTGTCAATCGAAATTTCCTCTGTCGATATCTTTGTTAAATCTATCATGATGTCATCAGTGTACTAATCAGTAGCAACTTTTGTCTTATTGCCATTCATTAATTACAGTTTTTAGGACTGTCGTCATAATTTTTGGTGCACCATTGAGGCTGAACCTCAATTGAGTCAAGCAGTAAATTTTCCCCTTATAGTGCTCCATCTGGTACTGTTATAGTTTCTCTGTGACATGTAGCTGCAGATAAGCCAAAATTAAGGTTCACAATTGTAGTTCCTCTCACCAATTGCTCCCACTTTCTAATCTTTTCATCACACACATTGCTCCCAGTATGGCACTATAAATAATGGTTCAACTCTTGAAAGTTTAATACTGGCTTAACTTTTCCTTTTGTAGCTTGGACCACAGCCATCAACAGTAACACTTCATTTACTTCACCCTTCCACAGCAAAAGAATATCTTCTAATCTATATTTGCACCTTCTTCTCAAACTCTATTATTTTTTATTTTTTCAAGGAATTCTTGTAGTACTCGCATCTATTCTGACAACAATATTGAACATATCGATGATGCAATCAACAGTAATTGCTTCTGTTTTTATCCTCTTACCACCTACCTTTATCTCCACCTGCTGGATTCCTTTGTATTTTACCTCCTCTGTATCACCTGCTTTCATAGTGCCACTCACGCTCCATCCACTGACAAGCTTGGAATTAAGTGGCTGTGAAGCTGGTATCAACAAGTTACCACTATCACATACCTCTGCTGACACTTCTGATTTCTAGAGGTCAGTATTGCACCTCTGTTCTGTTGACAGGGGAGCTACTAGTGCAAGAAGTGTCTCATGCTTGTTTCCTTGTGCTTAAGAACAATATCTTGCAATATAGGCCCCAATCTCTCCCAATTATGGCACATTACTTTGTCTTGGTGGCTCCTTACAGTCTCTAATTAGGTCGATACCTATAGCACCTAACGCTCAATAATTCCATATGACCTTTGTTTTCTTTTGTTCTTGTGCTTTGTGCAATTGCTGATACTGTTCTGGGTTCCTAAAGGTTTTTGCTGATCAAAAGCCACCTTGTTGCAGCTCCACAGATGTATCATCTAGTAAGCTAGTTTTGCCATCTGATCCAGTCCTCTATCCAGATATTCTTTCAACTTTTTGATATTATTGGTGTAAACGTCTGCTAATTCCCCAGTCAATTCTTCCTTGAGCTTTTCGTCAGTTTCAAAGGCCCTTCAGTGAACGTTTTCTTCAGTCTGGTTTCTATAAGGTCCTCGCCCAAATGATTATCATTCCAAGGTAGAGCACAAGTGCATCTCCTTGCAGAAAAAGTAGAAGAAAACTAGCAAGGTCTGGCACTTTTGAAGCCTAGGAACTAATTTCACACTCTTTATCCATGCAACTACTTTTCCACTAAATGGCAATGTCTTTACCCAATCTCACCATTCCAGACTCCATAGCACCAAAATAGCTTGTAGTTCTAAAACCAAAAAAAAAAAAAAAGAACTTCTTCCAAGATCTGTTGTCCTTCCTTACTCTTAAATCTCCTTCCTCTCTTTACATATGAAGTGAATAAAATCACCCAATTCATATTTTCAATCAAACTTTATTGCTTTTCTTCATTCCCATAATTCTCTCCTCTTTCTGCAATATCTTTCTATAAAAGAAATCACCACCTTTCACTATTTCTTTTTCTCCCCCATCATGAGGTAAGCGGCATTAAATTTTCTCTTCTTAAAATTACAGTAACTCTAATACTTCAGGCCTTCATATTAGTGGTAAGTTCTGTGTAAATAGGAGTGTTTCTCTCTTTCATTTGACAAAGATGCCTTTTCTTTTAAAAATGGGCTTATCCTTCCAAGTGCTCGTTCTTACTCATTTCCTAGAAATGGAAGGGAGGTGAGAGTTGGATGGGTGCCCCTGCAATTTCAGGACTCAATTTACAGTATCCACCCCTGGCAGAAATCAATACTCTTATCACAAATTGACAATTTAGTTCTATGTCTTTCCATCATATCCACTCCTTGTTTTCTGTTGTCACTGACCCACCCCACTTCACTTCCTCAAGGAAGTTTTGCTATATCTTAGGTGGTGTAGGGGTTGTTATGTTTCCCCCTTTTACTTGAGTTAAAAAAAAACGCAGGAACAAAACAGTGCTTGTCCATTGAACTTAGTACAATAAAAGTTACATGAATATAGTGGTACACCCTTGAAAGAAAGTTTTTTGTTTTAATCTGATTTACTCCAAGCAAGGCAAGAAAATCACTAAGACACAAGAGATTATTGGATGTGAAAGAATTGGAAAACAGAAACATTACTAAGGAGCAAAAAGAGAAAAGTAATTAGAACAACAGTAGATAGCAATTGACATTGCATTTAAATTTTTGATGATCAAACTTAACTGTACAGCATGGAGCCGAAAGAGAGTTCCACAAGCGGGAAGTGCAAAAAAAACTGTTAGCATAGAACTTACAGTTACATCTAGCCAACTCATCTGTAAATTGATGAGACCTTGTTGCCAGTCTAGTACTTTTCTTAAATTCATAAAGTATAGGTGCCATAGCAAAGATTTTATCCAAACAATTACCATGAAAGTATTTATAGAAAAGGCATTGGGAAGTGACTGAAGGTGAGCTGTCAGGTCAGGATCAATAATATTGCTGATTCTTCTTTGAATTTTATGAAGCATCTCTAAGTATATAGCAGGAGCACAGGATCATATTTGCCAGCAACATTCTAAGCATAGACAAAATGGTACACTTATGGATATATAAGATAAATTCTGGAGAGAAAAATTGTCTAACACACTATATGAAAAATGATAGTCATGGTTAAAAGGGAGTTCAGATTTAATAAGTAGTAGTTTTCAGATACTTTCTTTAAATGAAAGTGGATTTTACAAGCATGAAAACCAAGTACAAATTTAGATATCTTAAAGTCAAATGAACAGAATCAATCGAAATAAATCATATGGTAAAGTCAACAGTCTGCATTTAGAATTTTAAAATATAACATATTAATCACTCATGTCTATTGAACAAGTTAAGGCTCATCCCTTGTCCCCTGTTTAGGATGTGGTTTCCGGCTTTCTCTTTTCCAATCTTCTCACTTTGTTGTTTTGTTTATTTTTTTTCAATTGGAGTAGATAGATCTATCTATCGCCCAGTTCACACTCCACCCATGTCTATTGAACAGGTTAAGAGGCTCATCCCTTGTCCCCTGTTTAGGATGTGGTTTCTGGCTTTCTCTTTTCCGATCTTTTCACTATTACTTAGTCCCCTGCACATCAGTGGCGTTACCGCCTTGCTCGGGGTGATATGATTAAAAAAAAAAAAAATTATAAATCCACTAGGAGGCTTACTGAAGGTGAAAGGATTTGAGGAAATCATTATTAAGGAGAGAGATTCAAGGAGACAGGAGATGATGATTTACATTGCATTTAAATTTTTGAAGATCAAAGTTCACTGGAAACATAGAATAGGGAAAAATAATGTCAAAAGAGAAGAGGGCAAAAAAAATAGGTAAAAACAATACCAAAGGTGAAAAAAAAGGTAAAAACACTGTAAGAAAAGAAAGCAAAAGATGAAAAGTATCAGACAGAAATGAATAAGAAAGAAAAAAGAAGTAAATACAGAATTGTTTTTAATCATTTTTTTCTCTGAGCAAAGTGGTAAAGCCACTAAGATTCAGGGAGTTACTTGAGAGTGAAAGAAACCGTGAACAAATCATTATTGAGGAGAGAGGACAATAAAAGAACTGTTTTCAGGAAGGCAGATGATGATTTACATTGCATTTAAATTTTTGAAAATCAAAGTTGACTGGATAACAAACCAGAAGTACCACAAGTGAGAAATGTGAGAGAAGAAATTGTTAGTAATATGCTTAAATCTAATTTCAACTGCAAAAATGATGAGACATAACTACCAATCTAGTACTGTGCTTAGTTCATAAAGGTTGAGATATCAAAGAGGAAAACTCATCATAAAGTTACCTTGAAAGCTAACTGAATTTGCTTCAGATAAAAAAGAAATAATCTATTTTCTTTCAAAAATGTATTGCTGTTAATCTTTTTCCTCCAAAAATGTATACCTGAAATTTTTACTATAAAAATTATAGTAAAAATAATTTACTATATTATTATAGTAAATATAATGATATTTACTATAATAATAAATATATTGCACCTCTGTTCTGTTGACAGGAGAGCTACTAGTTTTCGTGTGCTTGAGAGCAATATCTTGTAATATTGAACATATCGATGATGTAATCAAGAGTAATTGCTTCTGTTTTATCCTCTTTCCACCTGCTTTTATCTCTACCTGCTGGATTCCTTTGCATTATACCTCCTCTCTTTTATAGTTCTAAAACCAAAAAAAAAAAAAAAAAAAACTTCTTCCAAGATCTCTGTTGTCCTTCCTTACTCTTAAATCTCCTTCTTCCTCTCTTTACATATGAAGTGAACAAAATCACCCAATTCATATTTTCAATCAAACTTTATTGCATTTTGTAGACTGATTTTGTTAATGCTTATATTCATTCTGACAATATCTGTTTTTTTCATTGATTATTTTCAATATACTTATATTATAGCCCTACTCTGTCAATAATATTTGTATTAATTCCTGACCACTAAACAGACCTTCTCTATGGTTTTCAACATGTGAATTGAATACTGAATTAACATGTACCAAAGTGTATCTTTTTGAGTGAGTGTGAGTGAGTGAGTATGAGTTAAGTGAGGAGATCTATGGCCATTTCACGTAGGGTTTGACTTTTTTTTAAAAAAAAAGTTTCTTTTCTATTGCTGCTCTTAGTTGTGAGGGTACATCATCATCATCATCATCTGTCCTAAGTAGGATGCCCAAGAATTAGTTCTGAGAGGGATTGATGTCCTGTAAACTTCAGTGAAGCTCAAGTTGCTGGTCTTCACAAGACTGACTTGATGGATTCTCAAGCCTTTTAGAGTTCTCTTAACAACATGCGCAATGATCTGAGACCTTTTTTAGTTGTTTTCCTGTATCCTATTGCTTTTTGGTCCAAGGTTCATACCCATAAAATCCATTTGCAAGTCAGCTTACGGCATTATTGCATTGAAATACTGGTTCTTGTCTGATCACCAATATTAAGCAAAGTTGTCTGGTCAATAACTAGATAGGTGAGCATTTTGGAATACTAGGTGCTATAAGCTTAGATGTGTGGGTGGTGTATTGAATAACAGCTTGAAATGAAAAAGGACATTTGTGCAAAATTTGACATCAGACTAGCCCTGAATTTGAACTCAGCATGCTGGTTCTGCTTTCTATAACTATATCTGAGATTCTCCGTTTCCCACACATACATAAAAAAAAGTTTATTCTGACCCTAATAATAATATTAATAATAAACCAACAGAAAACACAAGCTGGATGGGGTTAAAAGTAGCTTGATGGATGTAAGACTAGCTACTCAATCTTACCGGAAAAAAATCTGACCTGCAATTTAAACCCCAGGTTTATTGACTCGACAGAAATCCCATATACATGAATGAATGAATGATAATGAAAGCAAACTTACATGGTCCTGGGTATGACAATAAACTGCATCTGGCAGCAAGGCCTCTGATTGGGAGAATGTGAGGAGCATGGAACCGCCTCTTAATAGCTGTTGTTTCCAGGTTCACCTTGAACCAGTGTAGTAGCACCCTTTTAGGGTCCCAGCTATGGGTAAATAGTTTATCCCCAAACTGGGGTCAAAACACTATAAAAGTATAAAAATAAACATTTATAGTAAAAATTTCAGGTATACATTTTTGGAGAAAAAAGAATATTAACAGCAATACATATTTGAAGGAAAATAGAATATTACCAGCAAATTAATTTGATTTAAAAAAAAAAAAAAAAAAAAAAAAAAAATACTTGCCATCAATACATCTGACTCTCAACAAAAATCACTTTATAAAAATATGTCAAAGGAAGTTGATTTACAAACTTATCTCTTACAAAGAATATATATTCTATACATACAAATCTATTGTAAAAATCTTGTTGGCATTAAATAACCCATTGAGGTTGATATGCCATACACAAACCTACATTATTTGTCTAAAATTCTAGGATGAGGATTTATCATTATTTACATGTGGTCTGTTGTCCTTATTAAGAAAGATGATAATAATCTGCCTGTTAATAATTTAGATGAACCTGCATGTATTTCTTACTTAGACTAACTGTTATAAAACTAGTCAGGTTTTAACTTGTTTTATTATTTAAGATTAATAAAAAGGTAATGTGTCAACTGATAACCCAATGGAAGCAGCTTGTTCAGATAGTATTATTAAGAATTGTTTGTACAAAAATTGAACTGTTTTGATTGGATGATTTGCACAGAGTATGGTTAACGCTTGTTAGAAGTTAAGTTTTTGTAAATTTCAAAAGATTTATTATCTTTTTGTTTATTTTTATTTCATAAGTTTTGATGTTGAAACCTGATTAACATAATTATTAATCTATTAGATTTCTTAAACCTTAGATGAAGAACAAATGTTTCAGCACAGGGATGTTTTTTTATCTTTTGTTCTCTGCTTTTATTATTGGTTCAAGTATTGCAATTCAGTCAGTCAGGTAAATGCCATACGTGATACATGCTTGGGTAATCATGTCTCAAAAGAGACATTACTGACTTGACAGAAGGTTTTCCTGCAGTAGATTGCCATTATTTTCTGTTAGACTGGTTGCCAACCAAAGCTATAGAATTCAATCTATCCTATTATTTAACCCATAACTGGAGGGAAGAGGTGGATTAATACCTTTTCCAAGGGTATTTGTGCATAAGTGAATGCAATTATATAGCTCAAATTTAAATGATGACAATGTATTCCAAAGTTACTGGGTTAATCGAAGTAGGTATTTTTTTTTTTAAGAGGAAAGGAAATAACCAATTATTTAGCAAATAAAACGTTCAGCAATGTTTTTATTTACTTTTTTATTTATTTTTTTTTCAGGAAAAAGTGTTTCCATTATTCATTTACTAATTCACTATAAATAGAACTTCCTTCATTAGAAATATTTTTTTCTAGTATAGAATTTTTTGAGGAATTAAATTTTGTGTACAAGTATAAGTAAATAACTTATTTTATTAATTTTTTCTTTTCTGAAATACATTAAAGAATGTCCTTTTAATTCTCCATTAGTATCATAAGGTGTTTAAACGCCACACAAAAATAAAATCTTTTTTCCTTAATATTTAGCAAATTAAATTTTTATGATTAGTGAAGTAGCTTTCTGAATACCTATGTCAATTAACTATAAGGAGTTTCTGGTTTTAGTTATAATATTTGTGGAAATTGCTTTTGTTTAGAGGTATACAAGTATCCTTATAGTTATAGTACTAATGGAACAATTTAAATAATTAGTTCTGTAAATAAATTCTAATATTCAATCAATATAACTTTCTTATTTTATTCTGTCTGTATACTGTTATGTGTTAGAAGTTGTAACAAAAGAAAAGAAAACGATTTACCAAAACAGCTAAATTACAAATAAATATTTAATTTTCTAAAAAAACACAAAATAACATATATACAAAGATACAACTGTGGCATTCAAAACAAAATGTAGAGGTTTAGGCTGTCAGTCAGTCAGTTAAGTGCCATATGTGAAACATGCTTGGGTGATGATGTCTCGAAAGAGACATGACTGACTGGGCAGAAGATTATCCTGCAGTAGGTTGCCATTGCTTTCTGCGGTAGACTGGTTGCCAGCCAAGGCTATAGAACCCAATCTGTCCTGTTATTTAATCCATAACTGGAGCGAATAGATGGATTAATACCTTTCCCAAGGGTATTTGCATGTAAGTGAATGCAATGAATTCAACTGGAATTCGAACTCGGCTCTCCGATTTCTTGTTCCGAGCCGATATCCACTGGACCACCATGCACATCCATTTAGGCTGCACTAGAAACAAAGAAGAGAGTACTGGATTGCTATGTGATGTCAGTTCTTCAATATGGCAGCGAATGTTGGACAATATCAACAAAGATGAAAGGAAAACTTGAAGCAGTTGAAATGTGGTTCTACAGATGGATGTTGCAGATATCGTGGACCAAGCATGTGAGCAATGATGAGGTTTTGAAAATGATGGGAACAAAAAGGAAGTTAATATTGAGCATCAGGAAGAGAGAATTAAAGTTCATGGGACATGCAATGAGGAAGGAGGGCTTGGAGAACCTGATACTAACAGGGCAGATAAAGGGGAAAAAGTGACAAAGGAAAGCAGTGGATAACATATTTAAAAGACCTGAGCAGGTGGATGACAGAATGGGGGCTGAGAGACGTTATAGAAGAAAGCGTGCTAAGAGCCACCAGGGATAGGGATATATGGAAGGGCATGATCGCCTACATCCTGAAGGGACAAGGTACATAAAAGAAGAGGTCTACAGGTGAAGTGTTTCGAGGGAGGAGAAAGTGAGTCAAATATTTTTAACATGTTATGGCTAGCAAGTAATATATGTACTATTACTGGAAATCCACAGATATATGGATATATAGAATAAATTTTAGTTTGGTTAATGAAAATATTTAAAAACTCTATCAGTTTAGTTCCAGGAGGTATTCTTTTTCGGTTTTTGTTGGCCAGTAACTTTTCATAGAGATTCTTTCTCCTTTTTCACAACTGACAACTCTCTTCAAAAAACCTATGTTTATAGGGGCTAGCACCTAATTAGCATATTTCTCGAGGTTTCTCGAATCCTCTAGATTTTTATCGAATATACTGGAATGATCTAGAATCTTCCAAATGGTTCTATTTCTAATTTCTCTATTTTGCAACTACATGAATGAAAACTTTTTTACATTAACAAGTAGGACTCAGTAGGATTACCTTATTATAAATTTTAATCTTTTGTTGACTTTATTAATATTTTATAAAGAAATGCACTCTTGTAACAATACAATAAGCAACAAGGAATATTTTTTAATATTGACCTTTTTTAATTTATTTTCTGTTTTTTTCTATTCATTCATCCTGTAAAAATATAGAAAACCCAAGATTGTATATATATATATATATATATATATATATATATATATATATATATATATAATCAGTTCACTCCAAGTAAAGTGATAATTCTACTAAGATGCAAGGGGCTACTGGGAGTGAAGGAGAATAAGACTTTAGAAGGAACCAGAAACCCAATCCTAAACAGGAGACAGGGATAAGCATCTACTTTTGTTTTTAAAAGCAAGAAAATTAAAATCTAAATGACCTCTCTATTATAATAAAGACTGTTCTATATTTATTTGTGTGTGTGTGTGTGTGTATATATATATATATATATATGTATATAAATTATTACGTTAGAACATGTGAAAAACTACAGACTACTACAAAATTGTACATTTTGTTTCGACATTGAAAGAACAATGTCTCATCAGGTAGTTAGCAGTGAGCCACATGACTTTTTTTTTCTAGATGACATTAAGAATAGGTTCTATTTATTCATAGAGTTAAATGCAGATCTAGGGCTGCAAGGGTTGCTTGGGGCTGCAAGGGTCCAGGAAGCCACAAGGCTCCTTGGCTCTGCAGATCCATAGTAATGAACAAAAATTAACAAAATAATTATTAGGGCTAACTGGAAAATTATTATCATACTTGTATGTTGAAATAGACATCTATCAACCCCTCTCACTCTCTCTCTCTCTCTCTCTCTCTATATATATATATATATATATATAATCAGGATAATGTTCATAATGTATAGCTTCAAAACGCTAATTTCGCGATTTTTATCCGTTTTTTTATGCTCAGGGAATATCTGCGTTCTGAGAGTGTTGTTTAAAGTGCCATTTATTGTGGGTTCAGTATGTTTGGGGAGGAGCAAGATGCATTCTGCGAGGGGGCCGCGATATTGCTAAGCACGGCACTGGTTAAATGTGTACTGTTATGTAATATCAGTTCTTCTATATGGCAGTGAATGCTGGACAATCTCCTCAACAAAGATGAAGAGATATGTTTTTATAGAAAATGCTAAGAATACCATGGACCAAATACATGAGTAATGATGGAGCTTTAGAAAAAATGGAAACAAAAAGGGACTTATACATAACATCAGAAAGAGACAGTTGAAATTTCTAGAGCACATAATGAAGAAAGAGGGTTTGGAAAATCTGATACTCTCAGGACAGATTGAAAGCAAGAGAGATAGAGGAAAATAATACAACATACTTAGTGAGCTTGAATAAATGGATGGCAAACAAGGTTTAGGAGATTTAACAAAAAGACAATTTACTAAGAGCTATATAAGACAGAAGATTGTGGAGAGTCATGATCGCCTACATTCTGAGGGGATACAACACATAAAGAAGAAATTTGTACATTGAAGATTGCTTGGTGAAGGTTAGGGATTGAATTAAAGTGGGAGTCATGAATGCTCTTGGGGGATACAAATTACTCATGATTATTGGTTATCACATGATAATTTCTTCTTTGCTTCCTGAGCTCTCCTCCCACACCATTTCACCTTGCTGCCCATCCTCCCTCATCCTATTTCCACTCAAAGGTGACTCAGTAGAGTTTTTCTTTGTGGGTAGAAATTGTCAAATTGTCCTTGTGTAAAATGTCCTTATCCTCTAATCTGTATTGTTTTGAAAGTCTACATTTTTTTTTTGTTTCCTTTCATAATTATAGATAATGAAATTATCTATAATTATTCGCACAGATGAAATATTTGTGATGCATGGTCTGTGGGAGATTGATTGTATGTAGATTAAGTTTGACCTTCCCCTCTGACATTCTTTGTTCAATTTTAACAAAACTTTATGTAATATCAACCACCCAACTCCTATTCAACTTCAGCAATCTTTTAAAGCCAACTTGAACATGGAATTACTACATCCCATTCAGCATATTACTACTACATCACTGTAGACAGTTTCTATACTCTCTCAGTCCCCATAAAAGAAAGTGACAAAACCACTTAAGTGATCTAAGTTCTATCTATAAGGAAGCACTTAAACACTCATAAGCAACTATCTGCTCTCAAATGAAAGATCCCATTAGATAACACTGTTATTCTAAAAACATCTAATTGTAAAAGATATCCAAACATGGTTGAATCCCTTTACTGATTTATTGACCTTTGAAAAAGGATAAGATGTTGGTCTTTTTTTTTTTTAAGGCATGGAATTAATACTATACCCATTCAACACAGCTTAAAATTACTACTATTTCTAGACAAGGCAACTTATGTTTTTTTTTTTTTTGGTTTATTTTCTAATAATAAGTCCCTTGAAAATGGCTAATGAAAGGCAGAAACAGCATGCGGACAATGACTTTTTTTTTTTTTTTTTTTAGTTGAATTCTAATTTTTATAACTATACAATTAAAAGTAAAACTCAGGTATTCTAATACTTAACATGAATCCTGTGTTGTATTGCTAAGGTACATTTTGCTTTTATGAAATAAAATATTTTTTATGTCATTGGTAAAACTAGTCAAAGTAAAAAGTTTCTAAAATGGTCTTATATAATGGTGATTTCAAAAATTTAGCACTTCTATGGTACTACCTTTGTTAGAAAAGAAAGTTACTGCTATAGAGGTACTAAGTTACCTCTTCATTTTTTTTTTAATTGTGAAAGATTACAAGTATGTGTTGACAGTTATGGTGAACCAGTGGAGACAGTTTGTAATTATCAGTTTTACTTTTCTAATGTTAATATTAGCTGTTTCCTGATAAGGAAACATTTGCGATTCGTTGACAGAGCAGCTTGTATTACTGCCTGTTGAAATTTATAAAATCTCTTTTAAAACAATTTTTCGTGAAAATAGGTTTCTCAAGTCCAGTAACTCTTTTTAATATTGATGAAGATTTCCTAACTTTGAAGTAGTGTGGAACATCATCTTTATTATGTCATTATTTTTTCTTCAAGTTACATGTGACATCCATTATAGTTGTTGCTGTTGTTGAAAGTTCTCAAGTGATGTAGTTTCTCTTACTTGGTACTGTTCTTAGTTTGTGATTGTGTAGTACCAATCCGCAAGGTTCAAAGAATGGTCTTTGCTCAAAACCGTTTTTAACAATATAGCTGACAGTTTAGGTATTTCTGAACATTTTTTGGTGCCTTGTATGACATCTGTATAAAAATTTCTATTTGATGAGGTTATTTAAGAACATAACTCATGTTTTTAAGCATTTAAAATTCTTAAAAGAATTTCTAAACAAGTCTATTAAGTTGTGAACTACCTTCATGTTAAAAATGCTTTGTGTGATATTTTAAACCAAAAAAGTTATATTTATTTCTGTTGTATATCTACCTATATGCAAGAATGGAATGTTCATATCCTCTTAAATATGTGGACCCTATTGGAGTAGTAGAGTGATTAACCTGACTAGCAGTTTCCTAGCAGTGTATCTATTTCATGCAGCATTAAGAGTTTTGTATTTGTGGATATACTATTATTCCCAACCTCAGTTTTGGTGATTACTCATGCAGTAACTTTTTAGGGTTGCAACAATTTCATAACAGATTAAACTTTAAATCAGTTTCAGAAAAGCTATATTTTATTTTTTGAAAGATTATTTTTAATAAAGAAAATTATATTGTGCTTAGAGATTTTATTGATTTGAAATAAGCAATCATCCCATCCAATATGAATTTGTTTTGAAATACATCAAAGTCAGTCAGTTAAGTGCCATATGTGATACACGCTTGGGCGATCATGTCTCAAAAGAGACATAACTGACTGGGTAGAAGATTATCCCGTAGTAGGTTGCCATTGCTTTCTGCGGTAGACTGGTTGCCAACCAAGGCTATAGAACCTAATCTGTCCTATTATTTAACCCATAACTGAAGGGAAGAGATAGATTAATATCTTTCCCAAGGGTATTTGTACGTAAGTGAATGCAAAGAATTCGAACTTGTCTCCCCGATTTAAATTGCTGTATGCAATTTGAGTTTTAAAGCCTAAAAATCTTTTTTCAAAAACTAGGGGTCAATTTATATAAAAAATTTATAAAAATGCAAATCTTTATCACTGAGTTTCCGGTTTTCTCTTTTCCAATCTTCTTACTCTTACGTAGCCCCCTGCACATCAGTGGCGATACCGCCTTGCTTGGGGTGATATGATTAAAAAAAAAAAAAGTTGTAAACCAGTGGGACAGCACTCCTAACAATTACCCTACATCACTCACCGTGCCTCCAGCAGGCTGCCATAAATATATACCACTAAAACTTTCTGTGTTTTATTGTTTGGTATTTATAATGAATTTTAAATGTTTAAGTTATACTAATACAATATACAGTACTTATCAATTTGTGTTGTAGTTTGTTTGCTGTACACTGATGCATATAGAAATATATTACTTTTAGTGTCTCAATATACAGGTAAGTGGTGTGACGTTAGTTTTTGGAACAGGTTATTATATACTTTAGCCTAACTTCATTTATTGGTAGGCCTAAGTTTTGGTTCACTGGTATGTGTACTGTTTGGGGGTGGACTTGTACACCAGAGTTTCCAGAATTGGAAAAATTAAATTAAAAGTAAAATAAAAGCTTCAAGAAAGATTTTTTTATTTTTACAAATTCACTTTAAACCTTAGGTGTCACTTTTCTTTGGAGATGTCTATTATAATGTATTTCATTAGCAAGATTAAGCAGAATTATGATTATTTTTCTTTAATTATACTTTTCTTTATTTTTTATTTGCCTCTTTATAATTTGGGTGAATATCTGAGCAATTTTAGGGTACATTACTTTCTTTATAATGGGTACATATCTATAAGTCTACCATTTGTCCATGCTTAGAATATTGCTGCCATATATGGCCCAGTGCCCTTGCTATTTACTTTGAGCTCCTTGATAAAATCCAAAGAAGAATCAGCAATATTATTGGTCCTGATCTGGCAGCTTGGCTTCAGTTACTTTCCTGTCACCATAAGGTTACCTCTCTCTGCTTTTCTACTTTCATAGTAACTGTTCAGATGAGCTTTTTGCTATGGTACATAGACTTTTTTTAATTTAAGTGCAGTACTAGACTGGCATCAAGATCTCATTAATTCACAGTTGAGGTGGCTAGATATAGCCATAGATTTTATGCTAGCAGTTTCTTTTCTGGCACTTCTTGCTTGGGAAACTCCCTTCTAGCTCCAAGCTTTACAGCCAACTTTAATCTGCAAAAATTTAAATGCAATGTCTTCCTGATTACTCTTTCCTCTTCTTGCTTATCATTAATGTTTCTGTTTCTCATTCTTCTACACTCAGTAACCCCTTGTGTCTTAGTGGCTTTACTGCTTTCATGGGGTGATACCAATTAAAATAATAAAATAAAACAAGATATACCAGATTGAAATGTGATTTTATGAAGTGTGGGTTGTTTTGATTTAATGTATATGGCTTCTAGTATCTGAAGGTTCTTTTTACTGTGTGTATGAGTGAGTATTATTGTGTTATCAACTAAAATCTTCTAATATTACCTACATGGCTATGTTTTTTTAAGAAATGTTGTTTAATTCAACTCCTATCAGAAAGGTGGCAGGTAAGTCTACAGGAGAGCATGGTTGTAGTAAAACCAATATATGTAGTGAGTTTATTATTAGTACCAGAGATACAATCTCTGAACATGGATGTAAATTGATGCACTACATTGGTTTTCTGTAGAAGATTTAGTTGTGTGGTTGTAGGGTTATTAGAGACTATGAGGTCAGTTGTTTGAAATTTTTTATAATATATGATGAGCTTAATTTGATTATTATTATTTATTAGTTCAACATTTCTATGTATAATACTTTTGAGTGTTGTTTCATCCTGTTTGTAATTATTATGCATTTGGTTGCAATAGTATAAGTTAATAGTGTTATGTTTATTTTGACATCCGCTATTATTATTAATATTGTTAGAGGTATTATTAAGTTTATTGAGATACATTTTAATTTGTTGATCAATGACAGTTAGGAAATCCGTTAACAGGTGTTTGTTTAATGTGGTGCAATTCTTTACAGAATGTGAATTTGGAAGAAGATATCATTTCTGTGTGTTGAATTGAGTTTTTTTATAACAGCTAACTTATATCGTTGGGTGCATTCACTATTATAATTAAGAAGACACAAGTTTATGCTAGTTGGTTTTCTATATAGAGAAGTAGTAAATCTGTGTGTGCTAGAATCAATGAATACATCAAGGAATGAACTTTTATTATTAATATTAAGTTCTAATGTAAATTTGAGGATGGAGTGACTTTCAAATTTGTTTTAAGTTGTGTAATTTGATCAATATTTTTAGCTAAAATAAAAATAATCTATGTATCTTACATATATAGGGGTTTATTATTGTCATTAGTTATTTTATTTCCTAAATGTGCCATATAATAATTAGAAAAGTTGGGACCTAAAGGAGATCCCATCACAATACCATCTATTTGAGTATAAATATTACTTAGAGGGTCATGAAAGGGTACTTGAGTGGTGCATGCTAATAATTTTTTTTAAAATAGTGGGTTTAATAATGGCTCATGGGAGAGTAGCATAATTGTATACATCACGGATAATGATATCAATCATTTCATGTACGGGAACATTAGTGAATAAGTTTTGGATATATATATGTGTGTGTGTGTGTGTAGATACATATATGCATTGGGAAGAAAAATGTATATGTAATATATGTATATATCTATATATGATGTGATGAGGAAAATTTTACTTTTTAATTTTGTATGTGCGCATTTGTTTATGGCTGCATGCTATAGTAGGGTTAGTTGGACAGCATCCCTGAGAAAAAGAGCACCATGACACGATTCACTTTGCTATAAGTTTGGAAGCAGCATGCTATATTGCTTGGCATTCACACTAGTAGCTCCAATATATAAATTTCAGAGTGTTTGGGTGTCAATCTGAGAACAGTGCAGAGAATATGGAAAAAGTTGGATGATACATCTGTTTCCACATCATGGTATTTGCATGATCACTAGTGATAGCAACATAATGCTCTCATTCATATTTCCATGACTGAGGCTTACATTAAGTATTTTAAGTAATTAGTGCTGCCCTAGGTCAAAAAGGTGACTGCTGCTTGCCACACAAGCAGGAGTACCCAGTCATGGCTGTCAGACAATTCCTGTGATCACATTACTCCTTAACATCTGGACACCTAACTCTCCAGACTGCAACTCCATTGATTATTATGTGTAGTGTGCAGTTGAGTGAGAGACCAATAAAACACTTTGTAACACCTAAGATAAATTGAAGGCAAGGATTATGGCAAAATTCACCAACTTAGATGACAATTTATCCATTGCAACCTGATATGATGGCTAACACCTCCTTGAGTATGACCATTGCAGCAAAGCCACTGATGAGGTTTTGAGGCACATGGAATCGACTCTTTAATTGCTGTTCTCATGTCCTCTTGACCCGGGGGATGGAAGGTAGTGAATTCTTAAACAAACAAAAAAAAAAAAAACAAAAAAAAAAACCACCATGAAAGTATAAAAATACATTTTTATAGTAAAAATACCAGCAATATATTTTTATATAAAAAAAAGAAAATACTAATAATACATATTTATAGTGAAATGACCAACAATGCATATTATTTGTACTTGAAGGTATATGATTGTATTCAAAATAATTTTATTACTTCAACTAAATCTATATTCAAAATATGATGACCATTGCATGACTGATTTGTGATTTAAGATATCAAACAATGCTTTTGCATGACTTCTTTTTAAAGTGTATAAAGACTTTGTCAATCCTACTATCTGAGCAAGAACGGCATGTAGCCAAAAAGAATAACCAGTCAACATCATTGGATGTTGTAAAGCTGCAGGTGTTACTTCAATGCTTTTCTTCTCCTAATTGGATACCTTAACATGGACTAAGGGGTCCAACACTTCCAGTGAGCTTATCATGTGCATAGACACCAATCCAGGTATATCTATATTCTCCATGCTTGTGCAAGATGCCATTGATTTCATGAAAGCATCCATCTACCCTTTGACAGGTCTTGGGTTTAATCTTGCTATGTGCCCAGTCATCTACCCCACCAGAAAAGCCTGATTGGGGACTGGTTTAATCACTGATGATCTGATCCTGTGGCAGGTATCTAAATGAGTGCATATTGTACCAATAAACCTCATTGAGTCAACTTATTCACACACACACACACAGTGACGTGAATTAAATATACATATGAGGGTGTATATATGTATAGTATTATTATTCAGGTGTTAATAAAACCATGATCCATGTATGAACAGAGCTGTATATATATATATATATATATATATATATATATTTTTTTTTTTCCTTTGTCTATGGCATGACTCTGAGTTTCATACGTTATGCAATCATCAGGTGCATATTTCAATCTGACAGTTTAATAGATTTGAATTTAAGTTCACTCAATGTTCATGAGAATTAAATCTTATAAAGTTAGGTTACTGCTTTTTTAATAAGATTAAAAATTTAAATATTCTAAGATTACAAAAATAAAAATTTAAAACTAAAATATAAAATAAGAAATATTAAAATGCAGGCAGAAAAAAGTAAAGGGGCATAAATCATAAAAGGTAAAAATTTAAATATTCTAATATTACATGTAGGTAAAAATTAAAAAGTAAAATTTAGAATTAAAATTAAAAATTAATGCAGGAATTAAAGGGACTCAATTCACAATTCTTAAAAGTAATATTTGCAGGGGAAAGGAAGAAAGAAGGAAAGAAAGGGGCAAACGTATAGAGGAATCTGTGAATCTGGGTCTAAGAATTTGAGTAAATTTTTTTTTCTATGATAGCATGTGGTCATTAAATCACTTTTTTTTAAGTAAATTAGAATTATTTATATGGGTTAAGATGACAAGGCATAAGTTACATCTATCTTTTTTTCCATTATAAAGTTTGGATTTAGCTATGATATTCCAGGTAATATTTGGGTTCTTGTTGTTTTTTAATTTTCAATAATATGTGGATAAAGCAGTACTTTTGCTGTATTTGCATATATTATTGGAAATTAAAAAACAACAACCCAAATATTACCTTAGAATAACTTTTTTTAAACATTTTTGTAATTATGTATTTTGGTAGTAGTAATTCTTTCAGGAATTGAGATATTGAAAAAAACTCTGGGGGCGCAGATTTATATTTTGGTAAGATTTGATTGCAGCACTTGAAAATTTTTCTTCTAAGTTAATTTCTCTTTTAATAAGTGTGGCAGTCTTTAGATCAAAGTTGTGGTTGAATTCATTTCTATGCATAACTCTTGCATCGGATAAATTGTGTATGCTGTCCCTTTTTTTGTTCATAAGTATGGTTTTTTTTCTGTAAGTTTCCCCAATGTATTGTGATGTACTGTTTATTTTCTGTTTATAAAAAGTGTTACTGGGTGGGGAAATCATTGATTGGTGGTTAAATGTCACATTTTTATGATTTTATGCATGGGAATAAGTAATTTTATTTTTGTTTTTAGTTAAGTGTGTTTTTTGTAAATTTAGAAATTTATTTGCAGGAAGATTTGTGTAGAAAGATTTGATATCTAAACTTGTCATGTATTTGTTTTTATGTCTGTTTTCTAATTTATTTAAAAAAATCACTAGAATTTTTTTATATGTGAAGATCTAATTGTATGAAAGAATGGGGTTAAAATTTTGGTTAGTGTGCAGGCTAGTTTATGTGGAGCATTGCCTATTCTCGATATAATTAGGATGTCTGGTTTATAAATTTTTGGTAGTTATGGTGTGAGTGTTTCTGGGCAGTGTTTGATGAGTTTTAACATGAAATTATATTCTTCCTTTTTTTTTCTTTTTTTAAAGTCTCTTTTATGACCTTAACATCATTTATTTTTTCATTGATATTGTCATCGAGGTGTCTCATTTTTTGCTGATAAATGTGTTTGTCCTTAATTATATAATTCCACTACCTTTGTCAGAAGGGAAGTAATATATGAATATTTTTGTTGTTTGATATTTCTTTCAGGGCTTTTATATATCTGTAGGGAAATGTGGTTACATTTGTTTGTTTATTGAGTGTGGTCATACTTCCCCACAAATAGTGTGTATGGATTGTTTCTGCTACTGACTTGTAAGGATAGAGGGCATAACTGGCAAAACATTGTGATAACAAAAACAACAAAGATAAGGATAATATTCTGCATGCAAATAACTTCTCATCCCAGAAATTCAGGCAAAAATAACCAATGGTGTTGACTATTTTTTATAATCATTTCACCACAAGCAAGATAATACCGCCACTGGTTCACAGTAGGGAGAGTAATGAGAAAGAGGAACAAGTTACAGAGGGTGTCAGTAAATGGGTAAGAGAAGGATGAAAACACTGGTGTGAAGAGATCTGCATGAGAGTAGAGTGAAAAAGGCAAAGAATATGATACAAGGCTCGTCAGGGAAAGGATGCTAGTTAAGGATATACGAGATGGCAATTGACATTGCTTTTAAATTCTTGGAGATTGTAGCTATCAGGGAAGCAACTATACAGAAGGGAGTAGTTACAGAAGTTGCAGCTACATCTGATTGGTTTCACTGTAAAAGGGTGGGACATAGTTGCTCGTTTAGTAGCTTGAGTAAATTCATGCAAAGGGGGCACCAGGGTGCTAAGCTCATAGGAGCAGAAGATGTGGAAGTATTTGTAGAAAAGGCAGAGGGAAGCTGTATTACATCAATGAGAAAGTGACTGGAGTTGAGCTACCATATTGGGATCAATTACATTGCAAATTCTACTTAGTAGAAAAGATTGTTTTGTAGCTAAAGACTTGCTCTATTCAAAAGTTTTATCACACTCCTTGTATCTGTTGTAGTTTTTGTGGAATTAACTTTCAAAGAATCTCAAATATCTCAAAGGAAATACTCACAAGAAGTACATTCTATTAGCAGCTCTTTTGAACTTGACAAGAATTTAAGATACTTTGCAATATCAATTCTGTCACTTATGCTATTGACTATGGAGGCAAAACAGCTCTTTTGTTTTTTCTGTATTATAAAGTAGACAGCTTGTGATTTAGCTTAGTTTACATAGAGCTCAAAGAGACAAGTTGTATAATAGTAAATAATCCTTTCTACTATAATAAAGACGTGTGTGTATGTATATATATATATATATAAAATTTCCTGTCATGCTCATGGAGAGAAAGACAATAGTTAGGCAGCGTCAGCTCAGTTCATTCTCTTTACGACCAGTTATGAAAGCTCTTGCTGCATGTTTGCTCTTTAACAGTGCCTTACTTTATTTTTTTGCAATAATTGTGTTGTAGAGTAGTGAAGATATATATATATATATATATATATATATATATATATATATTTTCTCTATTATAATAAAGATTGTTGTGTGTGTGTATATATATTATACAATGATGCCAAATCTGTTAAGATCTATTTAATATAAAATATTAAGAGATAGATTTGTATAGAGAGCTCAATGGATATTATCCAGAGTAGTATGATATACATAAAGGAAAACCGTTATTCTTTATAACCTGGATTTGTTTTTTCAAATATCTCCTTTCTTAAAAGAAATGCTTCTTCCTCAATATTTATGTACAACAATAAAAATTTTAAAAAATGGTTAACTCATAACCTTAAAAAAATGAATAATAACAACAACAACAACAACAACAGCAGCATTAATTGATTTCCATTTAACACGCTAAAAACTTCTGTCATAGAATGTTCTATAGTTTTCCTTTCTTCTCCTTAATGCCGAGAGGTTTTTTAAATATTTTATAGCATTTTTTTAATTCAAATTTTTACCGCATAATGTTATTTTACGAACATGCCTAGATGAATGTAGGTTTAAATCCTGCCAGAGAGCATAAATTTGCGTTAACATTTCTTGAACATTCAGGATGGTAGACAAAAATAAATATTCAGTTTAATAGGTAAATGGACCATCTACTCAAATACAAGTATCCACTAAAAATATTGTTTAAAGAGATATATATGTATATGCTGTCTGTTAACTCTGTAGATTCCGAGTTGTGTATTGTGGGTGGGTGGCACAGTCTCACCATGCTAGTTGTGACTAATATGGTTTTTGTAGCAAGCAGGTTTTTATTGAGTGGAGCTGCTAGCTCCTGCAAACAACCTGTTTTGAATCAATATTTTCTTTTTAGACTGTTTTGAAACCAAGGCAAGAGAGCCTAGTCTACCCTGCGATTAATCTTATAATAATCTAAAATTTTATGATTTTTTATTTTCAGAACATAAATTAATTAAAATTGTCCAAATGTTTTACTTCTCCAAGTGCTTTCAGTTATACTTTTAGCTATTATCAAGAATTAATTTAATTATGAGAACATAGGAGAATTCATCCTCTTGTCTGATTTTTTTCAAAGAACTCTATAACATGAAAATAATGGCTTTCATAACCATCTCATAGACTACCATATTAGACTTTTTCTTTATAATGTAACCAATAGCAACAACAAACATGGAAAAACACCAATAGCATAATATTTTCTACAAAAAACAAATGCACAGTAATTATAAACTAGATGAATCTTCACTTCAAAGTATCATCTAAATACATGCAACTCCTGTTGACATAAACAAAAAAAATTAAATTATTTATTACACAAAATGTAGAACTGCTAACCTCATTATCAAAAATAACAATTCTTCTGCAACTGCCCTGCCGTTCACCTCAGTGTTCTCTCCAGGCTCTAAAGGAGAGTCTAATGTGATAGGTGCTGACCTGGTGGCTCAACTGCAGCCACTTCCCTACCAACGAAATGTGGCCTCCCTTTGTCTGTTCTATAAATACTTTCATGGCTTCTGCTCGGACGAACTTAAGTCACTGGTGCCTCCTCAACAAGTGTTTACTCGTGCAACCAGACTGGCAACTGGGTCCCACCCATTCACAGTTAGGTTAGCCAAATGCAAACGACAATTCTACTCCTGCAGCTTCCTCTCTCGCGCTTCCCACCTGTGAAACTCGCTCCCATATTCTTGCTTTCCTGATGACTACAACCTCCAAGAATTTAAATGCAATGTCAATACTCATCTATTAACCCCTGGACTCTAGCTCTCTCCCCACCCTGTATATACTTCCCTTCTCTCTACCTATGTAACTGTCACCACACTTGCATTCTCATCTTTCTATTGCTCCTTTCTAACTGGTTTGCACTCCTCACTCTCTTCTAATTAATCTTTTTACAGTTATGCAGCCTCCTGCACATCAGTGGCATTTCCGCCTTGCTCGGGGTGAAATGAAAAAAGAAAAAAACTGCACAGAAAATGGCATCATTCAATCGCAAAAATAGGTTAAAAATTATGCAAGCATTATTAATATAAAAAAAAGAAAAATCCAAATTTTAATAATATCAACTATGAACACAGCAACAATATGCTTACCGTGTTTGGAATATAAGACACACACGACTCTATACACATACTATGCATATTCAGTTACAAGTAAAATAAAATTCATCCTTGATAACGGCTAAAAGTATAGCTGAAAATGCACAGAAAAAGAAAACATTTATTCAATTTTTAAATAATTTAAGAAAAGAAGAGAAAATACAAGATCACAATAAAATTGTATAAAAAAAAAAATTAACCATAATACTATGTCTGCATTTTTAATGAAAACTGCATAAAAGAGAGATTCTGCTCAAATACACAATATATATATATATATATATATATATTATGTTTTCATTAAAAGTGACAGACAAGCTGTGAACAGAGCTCAATTTGATCTCATTTAAACACACATGGAGACCTATCCAACCCTATTTGGAAAATACTTGTTGACAACAATCATAGCATCATCCACATACAAAAAAAGACTAAAAATAATGGTGGCTTTATTGAGGGCATCTTGATAAAGCAAAGTTAAATTACCTATGCATCTCTCTTATGGGGACTTCTACAAATCTATATCTGCTAGCTTCATTTTCATAGTTGGAACATAAATTCAGTAGTTTTTTAAATGAATGTTTTTTAATTCAACATTAATGGCTGGTCACTTGTATCCAAGTATGCCTGTTAAATGAAGTGACTACCCATTCCCTGTTGCAGATGCCTGCTTGGACACATTTATACTGCAACTATGTTAAGTGGACCTTACTTACAGTTTCTGGGAGAGAACGCATTATCCAGTGTAATCAACAGTCAGAACAAGGTCAATATCCTCAAACCCTGAGTCGTGATGATTTGTGACTTCCTGCTAGCATGATCATCCAATTTTACCCACAAAGCTTACGGTCAACCCATGGTATAGTTCTCAGGCACTTTCTGAAGTGCCTCATGTTGGGATTGCCTCTCCAGTTGCATAACATGAAGGTCACTTTCATGATGAATCAACTAAATTGAGATTTTAACCTGGATCTCCTGGTGGGAAAGCAAATGTTCTAACCACTTGGTCATATGCCCATTATATTTTATAAGATAAAATTTATATGGATAATAATATACAATCTTCACTTGATAGACATCAGATTACAATTCAAAACACTATTCATAAACTTATTGATTCCATACCTTCTTGTCAGATGTGCATTGGGTGCAGTGGATATCAGCTCGGAATGAGGAATCAAAGAGCTGAGTTTGAATTCCAGTTGAATTTGTTGTATTCACTTACACACAATTACCCTTAGGAACAGTATTAATCTGTCTCTTCTCCCTCTGGCTATAGATTAAATAGCACGACAGATTAAGTTCTACAGCCTTTGTTGATTAAGTAATGGCAACCTACTGAGGGAAAATCTTCTGCCCAGTCAGTCACGTCTCTTTCAAGACATAATTGCCTAAGTGTGTATCATGTATATCATTTAACTGATCTGCTAGTGACCTTAGTAGTTAACAGAAGAGAAAATGGAATTAGTGAACAGGGACATATGGAAAAGGCATGAATGCAACTAATCCTCCCCTAGTTATATGCAACTAATAGGGCAGTTAAACTCCTTTTAACATCGTAGGATAGCTCATCTTTGTTTGTTGAGTTAGCAACCTGTCCTTGTAAAAATTCACTTTTACTGAAAGTACATCAGCATCAGTCAGTCAGTTAAGTGCAATACATGATACACGCTTGGGCGATCATGTCTCGAAAGAGACATGACTGACTGGGCAGAAGATTATCCTGCAGTAGGTTGCCATTGCTTTCTGGGGTAGACTGGTTGCCGACTAATGCCGACATCAGCATCACTTGGTGAAATTACGAATCTATGCTATACAAAGAGTCTGCAAGAATAAACATCTTAAAGAAATTAAGACATTTTATCTACAGCCACTTTATTCCTCTTTGCCACCATGAGTCAGCCAAACAATTTCCAGTAATATATTTACTAAGAGAAATAATTCTCTGACCTGCTGTAGTTTTAGAAAGCTGTCAGACTTTTGATTTAGAGATTCCCATTAAATAAAATCTTTATCAGCTATTTCCACCCACGTTAGATTTCTTTAATTTCAAGATGGCTGACAACTGTTTTAAAACTTGTATAAGCCATCAGATATCTCCTTTTTCTTGGACTGCCTTAGGCACTGCTGTTCTCTTGTGGCTTTTAGATATAAAAAAAAAATAAACAAAAGAAAAAATACTTAAATATCCTATACTATAAGATGAAAAATCTTGATTTCTTCTTATCACCAGATGGTACTTGTTGTTAACTGACACCATTTGGTTAATCAAGAGAAAAAGGGACTCTTTATTTATTTACTTATCTCTTTATTTAGGAACTTATCTTTTGGTAGATAGAGCTTTCTCTTGAACTGGGAGTTGCCACTGATATATAAAGCTTTTTCTATCTCATTTTATGACACCAATTAATAAATAATTAACAAAAAAAGGAACTTTTTCTTTTAAATATTGAGAATATTCCATAAAAATGTAGACATTCTGTAGCCAGTGGGCAGGTGGGTAAACAAAAAAAAAAACTCAATTTTTAATTATGAGAAAAAACATCTTTGGAAGGTTTTGAAGTTAACATGATAAAAAAACAAGCAAACTTTGGAACAGTTTCATTTATGGTAAGATATTTATATAATTTTTTCAGTATCAGTTTAATTTTGAATTAGTTGATACAGGGCCTACCAAAGATGATACTCAATTTGAAATCTATCTATCATTAAGTTAACATGAAAAAAAAAAACTTGGAAACAGTTTCACTTATGGTAAGATAATACATGTAATCTTTTCAGTATCAGTTATAATTTTAAATTTGTTCATAGAGGGCATGCCAAAGGTCATATACAATTGGAAGCTGATATCTCTCTCTCTCTCTCTCTCTCTCTATATATATATATATATATATATATATATATATATATAGGCAGCAATCTTTCATTTAAATAGGCTTCATTTAAAATGACCGACAAGGAAGATTTTATTAATTTTTTATTTAATTTTTCCAGTATTCTTACATGTTTCCTTTTTGCTGGAGATAAGGAATGTAAAAATGTTCCGTAATTTTCAACTTTCCAAGTGCTTGCAGACTCTTCACCTCCCATTTTCAATGATGTTATTTTTCTGGTTGTGGTGTTTGACTGTACTGTCATTTGTTGTGTTTTAGTGTTTTTTTTGTTTTGTGTTTCTTGTCATGACACTTTTTTTTTTTTTTTTTTGTGTGTGGGGGGAAATGCTACAATTCAAATTCTAACATGCAGGTATCATAAGTGATGTCTTATCTAGAATAGTTTCACTGGATGAGAAAAATAATAAAATATTTCATGCATATTATTTTATATGTGTATTAATTTTTTATATACTCTTAAAAATAATGTCTCTTGTGGTAAAATATGCTTGATTTAATCTTTTTAGGTAAGAATAGTTTTGAGTTTTTGTGAAACTACATGGATTTGAATTTGAAATGTTGCATTACAAAAAACAAAAAAAATTTTTTTTTTTTTTTTTTAAATGTTATGCAGCTAAGAAAATCTTATCTCCTGTACTGACAGCATTTAGCTCTTGATAATAACTGAAATGGACAAAAGTACTTCAGCAGAAGCATGAACTTTGGGCAGTTTATCTGAAAATTAGCAAAAATACAATAAAAAAAAATTAAATAGACAGACCTTGTTGGTTGAATTTAAAAAAAATTAAATTAATCTTTGTTGCTTAAATAATGTATACTAGAAATACCCATGAAAATTTAAAGATTTTTCTAATTGAATTTTCAAATGAATCACAATTCTTAAGTTAATGACTAACTTCCTTATGAGTTGTATGGCTATAAAATATTCATACAAATTCCCCTTTTGTTAAATATTTGAGCTTAACAACTTTAATGAAATATTTCAATAATGATTATAAGTATAAATGTAGGTCATTATTTGAAGAAGTAAGAATAAAAAGATTTGAAATTATCACGTTTTTTCAGTTTCACTGAAGTAGACATTAAAAATATGAGAGCATTATTGCCTCCTCTGTCTCTCTTTTTCTCACCAAAAATCAATGTATCTTTTTTTTTTCCCTCTTTTCGCAATCAAAATGGAATATTGTATTTATGAGGCATTGGCAAGGAGTAATGTAGTCGTATTAAACAATGTTGGTAAAAATAAAGACTATACTTAGTTATATGAGGTTCCACCCCTTTTACCATTAAAATAGTTAATTGTAACTTTCTCTTCTACTCCAACATTTTCTTTCTTGCACTTCCCACCTGTGGAACTCCCTTCTATTTACTTGCTTCCCTGATAGCTACAATCTCCAAAAGTTTATATACCAAGTAAATTGCCACATTCTATCTTCTTGAATTTTGTTCATCTTTCTCCAGTATCTAGTCTTTTCTCTCACTGTAACTCCCTGTGCACAAGTGGTTGTCCTGCTTTTCTTGGGGTGAAATGATTAAAAGAAAAATTTATATCTATATAAATAAAAGAATTTCAATAAATTCTAGTAACCTAATATATTAAATGAAAGCAAGGTGAAGAGGCTCATCCCTTGTTCCCTGTTTAGGATGTGGTTTCCGGCTTTCTCTTTTCCAATCTTTTCACTCTTATGTAGCCCCCTGCACATCAGTGGCATTACCACCTTGCTCAGAGTGATATGATTAAAAAAAAAAACAAAAAAACATATGAATCCGCAGATATTCAAACAAACTTGAATACAAAAAGGAAAATAATTTAGTTCAACCCCTCCATGCAACCCTAAAAAGAAAAATAGGAAAATATTCTTAATAAAATTTAGTTCAACTTCCTTCCATTATAAAAATGTACAAAACATCATGATTATTTCAATTTATAATATCTCTCCTTATTCAGTTGGTTGTTGGTTTATGGCATATCAATCTATTTATTGCCATCTAAATTTTATTTATTTATTGCTGGTAATACCTTTTTTCTTTCAACAATTTATTGTCGTTTTTATATAAGATTTGTGTCTAGTAATACTTTTTTCTTTTCGAGTATAAAGATTAATTGGGATTTGTTTTTAAGAGCAGGGTCCCCAAGCCCTACCCTGTTATTTAACCCATAACTGGAGGGAAGGGATGGATTAATACCTTTCTCAAGGGTACCAGTGGTTAAGTGAATGCCGGGTATTCAACTGGAATTCGCACTCAGCTCACTGATTTCTCTTTCCAAGCCGACATCCACTGCACCACAACGCACATCTGTCACTAAACACTTACAGCACCTGGTATTCCCAAGTGGTCACCTATCTAAGTACTGACCAGGCTCAACGTTGCTTAACTTTGGTGATTGGGCGAGAACTGGTGTATTCAACGTGATAGGCTGTAAGCCTCCTTATTCAGAACATTGATAATTTGTTTTTCCGGTATCAGGTTTTACGAGACATATAAAAACTAAGTCTAACATTCAAAAATAAATAATTCAAAAGATATAAACTACACAAACATTTAATTAACATGATATCACATAAACCTGAATAATTATTTTATTATTTTACATCTTAGTATTGGTTCCTTGAAATTCAGCAGTGTCTCATTCATTTATTTTGACCTTTCTACTGTTTCAACATTACTTGGAGCTGTTTCTTTTTATTTTTTTATTTTTTTTTTTTATTGCTTCCCCAAGATCTTCTTTGCTTAAATATTGTTTTCTTTTCTCAATACATCTTTTAATGATAGACTTCAAGCTTTCTCCTACATTACTACTAGCAGTATAGCCCAGCGTTGCTCGGGTGTAATGAAAGCTTTAAAACTAAGCCATGGTCCTGGAGCTCAGACTCTTTGGACGTTGGCACAAAAGACTAAAAAGCAATAGTTGTTTCCAGTTAAAGTGAAACCGTAGACTGAAAGAAAAATGAATGGATGTAAGTCAAATTTTGATTTCCTGGTATCGATATCAAATTTTCTGCACTATTGTAAGAACTGTAATCTTGAAACTTCTGAATATCGTTTCTTATGTCTTTGTCTATGAGTGTATCAAATTTGATTAAAATCGGACCGCTCCTTCTATAACCTGATTTTTTCAATTATCGATTTTTGATATTTATCGGGGGTACCTCGACACAAAACCTAGCTAAGAACACTTGCAGACGCTTATAGTACAACTGTGTAAATTTTCAAGAAAATCGGTTCAGCCGTTTCGGAATCTACAGGTAACAGATACACACACACACACACACACACAGAGACAAATGTTCCATTTATAAATAAGTTTAGATTAGATTAGATTTAGAAAGACTGGGAATGAGTCTATTAATTTGGTGTCTTGGAAACCTTTCTTTTTTGGTAATGTGGCCAATAATCAGCTTTGCAGAATGTGAAAGTGTGTTGTTGTCTTGGATGAATATACTCTATAGCTTAAAGCTTTTTGGTTATGGCCTGCAACGTTCAAAAATATCTTATTCATACGTACTTAGCCATTTTTTTTTTTTTTTTAGTAGAACTAGGATTAATCTTGTACAGAGCATGGAACAACTACATTAAATCCATAGCTGCATCTACTGCTAAGGAAGGTTGGGTCATTGTGTCAGGCCAGAAAGTTGTTTTTCTTGTCTGAATTCATTTTGCGCATTTATAAATCTACCATTTGTCTGTGCATTGAATACTGTTGCTATATCTGGTCAGGTGCTTCTGTTATTCATCTGAAGGTTCTCAACAAAATCCAAAATCAGCAATGTAATTAATCCTGACTTGGCATCTCGACTTCAGTCACTTTCTCACTGATGTGATCTGGCTTTTCTCACTCTTTTCTACAAATATTTTCATGGCAGCTGTTTTGATGTGCTTTATTTTCCCTGGTGCCCAATCACATGAATTTAAGCATGCAACTAGATTGGCATCTAGGTCCTAGTCTTTTACTGTTGAAATAGTTAAATGTAACTGTCTCTTCTACTCTAATAGCTTCTTTTCTTGCACTTCCCGCCTGTGGAACTCCCTTCTATTTACTTGCTTCTCTGATAGCTACAATCTCCAAATATTTAAACACAATGTCAGTTGTCATCTTCTGTTTTCTTGAATCTCATCCATCTTTTACCCTTTCTTCAATACCCCCTCTACCCAGTTTTTTTCTTTCACTGTAAACCCCTGTGCACTAATGCAAGCTTGCCTTGCTTGAAGTGAAATGATTAAAACAAAACAAAACAAAAAACATAAAAGGTGGGTTCTGCCTGACAGGATTTGTTATAATTTGAAGCAAGGTTTTACAAGGCTGAATGTCCTTCCTGACACCCAGTTCACACTCATATTCAAGTACATGTATCCAAGTACACCAAGTGTTTTTATCAAGATACTATCTCTAGGAAGGTTGCAATTCAAGCCTTGAGACACTTCCCTAGCTTTAAATATATTAAAAAACAATAGAAATTTTGAGCCAATTAATTTTACCGATTGGCTTTTTCAAATTATGAATAATCCTTCTTATATGGTAAAGAAATTCTATCGGAAATTGTCCAAAATTCATTTTGGAAGAAAAGTCCAAAAAGTATGGTCTAAGCTTTCAACTTTCATGTCATCATCAGGGTAGGCAGAGATAGTGATGAGCTTTGTAGAACTAGTCACTAGAACTATTGTGACACAAGTGAGGTGTGACTTTTTTAATATACATTTGAGTATACTGGCTCTTACATTATAGTTATTTTTATTTATTGATGGTTGTTTTTGTTGCATGTGTATTAATTCAAGGATCATAAATCTGATTTTGTTAAGATTTTGGTATTTGTGAGAAGCAGTTAGATAGAACTTGGGTTCCATAGGTGGCAACTGAGTTTTTGTGAGTGTGTGATTGTAGTATATTCTATCTAAGACAGTTTTTTTTATTTATTTATAGAGAAACATTCTCTAAGTGGGTAAGTGTATTCATACACAATATTTATCTTGTGTGGGGATTTGGAAGTTTAAGCTATATTGTTTTGAATAACTAAGTTGCTAGTTTTGGATTTTCTGTAGTAAATAATTAATCTGTCTTTATTTTTATTGGCTGTTTTTATATATCTATGTATAATGTTTGAATTTAGTAATATGTAAATAGTGTAATTGTATTGTTTTATATTATTTAAGAAAGGTTATTTTGTATGAGGAAATAAGTTTAGCTCTTTGGATCTAATTATTCATGACAGAAGTTTTATATTTTTCAGAAGGAACATAGTTTACAAGTGTTATACAGGAGGATTGTAAAAATAAAACCAGTTTGAAATATTTAAAAATGTTGTGCTGAAATTGACTTCATTGACTTTAGTTCTTCATTAAGAAACTCAAAACTCAATGGACCCAACTTGCTTATGCATATTAGAAATGCTAATGATGTAAGGGAGTGTTGAAAAATGAGTTGACCCTAGTTTGCATTTACTTTGTGTGTGTGTGTGTGTGTGTGTGTGTGTATTCCTGTGATGGCGAGTGTTAGCTGGGAGGTGAGGGGGGTTTCAGTGACTAACATGTGAGTCACTGTACCCCCACTGGGGTAGCAGAGGTGGGAGATGTTGAACTTCGGAAAGAATCCTGTGTGGAATCTTATTGAAAAGTGATGGCTAAAGCTGAGGTTAAGAGTTGGATTGGGAATGAAGCTAATGAATAAATGAATAATATAACAAACGAACTTGTGTATACACAAGAAGAGGTAGAGATTGAATAAGAAACTTAATAGAAAAGTGTCTTCCTCCACATAATACATGATGCGATTGGTAAATTGTCGTTTAAATTATGCAAAAAATGAAAATATCACTGACATCTCATTTAACAAATATATTTACCAAAATTACATAAAATACCTTGAAATACTAAAGAGTTAATTTATTCAATAAATCACCATTGGCTTTAACCACAGCCTCCAGACGATTTCAGAATCTCCTGCAACTCTTTTGGATGGTCACCTTGTTTTAGCTGGTGAATACTTCAATAATCCTTTCCTTCATTTCATCTTTGGTGTTACAAGGTGTTTTGTTGGTCTCTTGGTCAACTGTACCCAACCCATAATAATCAAGGGGGCTGCAGTTTGGGGAGTTAGGTGGCTAGATATGAGGGATGATGTGGTTGCAGAAAGTGTTTTACAATCATGACTGGGTTCTCCAGCTTGTGTGGCATGGTGCAAAGTCCTGTTGCCACAGAGTATCAGTACCTCCTCAAAGTATGATGTAGGCCTCCATATTGAGTCTGAAACCCTCAGCAACAAATTTTTGGAGTTATTTTGTTATCAGAAGGATTAGAGTAAGTTTTCTGAGCTACTGTATTTTTGTAATCACTATTATTTAGGTATCACCACTCAGTTTTGATAACTTTTAAATTTAATTTTTAAAAATAAAAAAAGTTTTCTTGAAACTTATTTTCAGCCATTTTTGAGTGATTGACATATTTGTAAACAAAAGTTAATTCTCGGTTTTAAAAATCTTACAAAAATAATATATATACATTATTTTTGAAAAATTAGCAAATTTACTGTTAAATTAATCTGATTTACACAAGTACTACTTATTTATATCATGAAATTTAAAATAAAACTATTTCTTAAACACCTAGTTGAACTTTATAACCTACCCTCCCTGTGTTTGAAATGTGATGACAGCTTGACAGATGCAAGATAAGTGTATGGCAATCAGAAGTGACATAATTGGACAATTTTTTTTTCCTGTAAGGGGAAAAAAACCGTGAAACACATGACCTTTTAATTACATGTAGAAATTACAATAAAAATTTTTTTTAATTGTTTTAAAAATACGAAGGTATGACAATTTGTAAGCTTTTCAATTTTCGATTAGTAAATATCTTCACTTAATAAGTTAATTAACTAATGACAACACATCTTTGAAGTAATTTTAAAATATTTTTGAAACTTTATAAATTAAAAAAAAATTAAAACAATTCTTTTAAAATTTCATTATTAATCGAAAAAATTTTCTTAAGAGTATAATGTCCTTATTATATATGATTTATTAAAGCAATTAAAAGCTTGTCAAATTAAATTATGTCATAGTTTTATTACATTTTTTTTATTTTACTACTGGGAGCAGATTTTTTGGAAATAAAGGCAAAATGTTAAAAAAGAATAAATAGATGATTTACATTCCTCAATGAGTTCTGCATTTAACTAATAAAATCAATTTCCCCCCCAAAAGGTTTTAATTTCCTAAAATTTCATGAATTTACGTGGAGTGGGGTAACAGATGTAAAATATATATTTATAGTCATCCGCAGACATGTTTCGCTGTATTACAGCTCATCAGTACGGTTAGATATCCGTATATATATTATATATTTTTACCAAGATTTTATAAAGACAATAATTTCAATAATTATTTTATCCATTTGCGAAGAAGTTTTGAAAATTTCATTTAATGATTAAAATCCGACTATTATTTGATTTTTGCAAGAATTTCCACATTAAGTGTGTTTGTCACTGGAAAAAAACTGAGTTATGTTTTCCATTGTAAACTTTCTTAACGATTTGGTTACTCGCTAATTAAAACAATTTTTTTTTCTTTTTTTTTTTTTAATAAAAATTTGAATGTGTTTTCAAACATACGCACCGTAATAGGGGCGCTAGAGGGTGTTGTCAGTGATGTCATCGCGAGGATCACTAGGGGGATTTGGGTCTATCAACATCATACCCACCTCACCGTGCCGACCAGACCAGAGATGATCGGCCTCCGGCCCACCCTCGGTAAGCGCTTTCAGACACTGGAAAATTACGTTTAGGCCCGGTACGAAACCTTGCAAATGCTTCCGATTGGCGACAATCAGAGCCACTTTCCATTTAGAGGCGAACCACACATGAGCTCGTCCGAAACATTAATTTAGACGCAGAATTTCGGGGAATTTTAGCTAACAATTTGGAATCCAGGCACTCTCTCTTTTGATCCATAACCAATTAGCTGTTCTTTCCGCTGTTTCAGTTATGGAATTGAGTGCTTTTCTTTTTTTACTCCCACTATCCCAATATCTGCTAAGGCTTTGCATAAGGACCTTGCTGCAAATCCTCTAGTCTCCATTTCTATAGGAGTGCATCTAGCCCTCCAGCCTTTAACCCTGCAACTCTCCAGCAGTTCGTCATATTTTAACTTCTTCCTTTCATGAGCTTCCTCTGCGTTTTCTTCCCAGGGGACCGTCAGTTCCCACAAGACTATCTTCTTCAATTTACGTGAGAAGAAAACTATATCTGGGCGAAGTTTTGTGATGGCAATTTGCTCTGGGAATTTCAATCTTGAGCCTATATCGGCCCTTAGTTCCCAGTCTGTTGCAGGAGGTAGCAGGTCTGGATTTACCTTTCTATTTCGTGGGATTTTCGCGCCCGCTTTAATAAATTTTATCTGCCTTGTGTCTGGGTTGTAAACATTCTCTTTGATAGCATTTTGAACTATTTTCACGATCTCTTTTAGAATTTCGTCATGGCGCCACCTGTAACGCCCATCAGCTAGTGCAGATTTACAGCTACTCAGGATATGTTTTAAGGTACCTCTGCGCCCACAAAGATGACAATTTGGCGACTGGGTTTTATACCATAATTGTAAGTTTGTAGGGCTTGGCAGGGTGTTGTATACTGCCCGAATCAGAAATTTTAATCTGGTGTCACCGTGCCATATTTCAGACCATTTGATTTGGCATTTCAACATAGAGCTCCATTTGGTCCATGCCCCTTGCTGTCTCATCCCGACTTGGATTGCTATTTGTTTCTCTTCTTCACCGTTTCTGATTTCTTCCTGCAAAAGATGACTTTTCTTTTTTCCTTGCAGTTTGTCATATTTTTCTGAGGGAAAAAACCCGAGGCCTGCACATCCAGTAGCTATGGTCCCTAGTATTGCCTTCTCTTGGATTCTTTCTTTTACTGTATTCAGTTCTTTCGAGGCGTTCCCTTTTCTACCTGTATATACTGATATTCCCGCACCGGCTACTTTGGGATCTTTCAAGCATTCGTACTGGATTGTAGCTCTCACTTTAGCTACTTTAAATTCTTCATGTAGCCTTTTAAATGGGAGTTTCAGTGTGTTTGTTTTCCTGTATAATGCTGCGCTGCATAGAGATCTCGGCAAACCTAACCACCTATGTAGTCGTGATGTTATGCTTCTTTCCATTAGTTCTATGGTGGAGGAAGTGAAATCATAGATAGTTACAGGCCAGAGTATTTTTGGAAGAATGACATGTTGATAAATCCAAGCTTTATATCTGCCAGGTAAGCCAGACTTATCAACCCTGATTAACCACCCTTCTAGATTCTCCTTTGTTAATATTATGGATCTTGAATCTTTTAGGGTTTCATCGAACTGCTTCCCCAAGCTCTTTACTGACTTTTGATGTATTGTAGGTATGTCATCTCCAAAGAGCTTAAATCTTTCGTTTTTCGAAAGCTGACCTTTCTTCATTACTAGAGAACGTGATTTGGAAGTGTTAAAACTCATTCTTGCCCAGTTGATGAGTTCTTCGATGTCCTTCAGCAGCTGCCTTGCCTCAATGGTGGACGTGCTGGTTATGGTCAGGTCATCCATATACTCTCGAATCGGTGGTTGCCTTACACCGGATCTGGAGACTGGTCCTTGACATTCCACTTCAGCCGCCTTTATCAGCATATTCATTGATAATGCGAAGAGAGTCACTGAAATGGTGCAGCCTGTTATTATCCCTCTTTTAAGATTGTGCCACGCTGAAGTTGAGGTCTTTGTTACTGCTCTCATTCTAAAATCCTTATAGTAGTTTAAAATGAGCTTGGTGAAAGCAGTGGGTATATGGTACCGGATTAGAGCTTCTTCTACCAGATGATGGGGAATTGACCCATAAGCATTCTTAAGGTCTAACGGATAAGAAATAATTAAAAAAAATACAAATACTTTAATCTTTCCTCTTAATAATAACATAAACATTTTGTTTGTTTCTTAGAGAAAGATTTTTTTTTTTAAAATTTGGGGCTTTCTTCCTTCATACAATGCTGTTTTTTCAGCGATTAGTGGAGGTACCTCCAACTATTTCCGAATCCTCTGCACTTTCCTTAGAGATTGACACCCAAACATTCGTATATTGGAGTTTCTAGCATGAATGCCAAGTAGTACACAGCATGCCATTTCCAAGCTTCTGGCGGAGTGAATTGCATCATGGTGTTCACTGTTCTTTTTCTCACAGACGGTGCCCAACTGAACCTTCTTTACCGTGCATTCGACAAAAATAAAAAAAATAAAAAACAGAAACAACGTGCATTTGGGAAATTAAAAATATAAAATAGCGACAATTTTAAAATAGTATGCTGTACATGATTATAGCCAAAACGAAACACACAAAAAGTAGTTTTTAATAAGACTGACTAATAATGCATAATGAAAAAGATAAAAAATAATCAATCATGTTAACCGTTTTCATGTCTGATAAGGACCCCCTCCCCCAATCGATAGCAGAGATCTGCTACTAACAGTTAGTAACTAACTATTGTCACTTTTTTTAAGAATAACATTAACAACTATAAAAATAAAAGATAAAAGTCAACGACTGTATTTTTATTTTTTTGAGAGTGTGAGATAGACTAGAGACATAATCCTTGCTTCGTTTCTGCACATGGCCCTTCTCCTACTCCAACTGTAAGTTCATTGGAGATATTTTGGCAATTCTAACCTACGTAATGGATGTGCGTTGTGGTCTAGTGGATATCGGCTTGGAACGAGAAATCGGGGAGCCGAGTTTGAATTCCAGTTGAATTCATTGCATTCACTTACGCGCAAATACCCTTGGGAAAGGTATTAATCCGTCTCTTCCTTCCAGTTATGGGTTAAATAACGGGACAGATTGGGTTCTATAGTCTTGGCTGGCAACCAGTCTACCATTGAAAGCAATGGCAACCTAGTGCGGGATAATCTTCTGTCCATGCAGTCATGTCTCTTTCAAGACATGATCGCCCAAGCATGTTTCACGTATGGCACTTAACTGACTGAACCTAGGTAAAAAAAATTGTGGGACGCACTGTATGCGTATACTATTTCGTGGACAAGTTTTTTTTTTTTTAAAGGTGTATACTATACACTATTATTTATTTAATTAAGGACTGGGTATTGCACACAACTTTTTTTAAAACCCGTTATGTATTTAAGACAAGACCTATTACTTTTGTTTTTTTATTCCTTCCTGAAATCAAAGGGTGTCTTTAAAAAAAAAGTGGAGTGAATACGAGAAAGAAAGAGGCAGAAGTAGAAACAAAGTGAAGGGGTGGGCGGAAAGCAAGTAAATATATCTCTGTGCCTTCCCCCAAAATTAAAAAAAAAACGTAAAAAAATGTATAAAGTGAAAATAAAAATATTCAAATAAAAAGGGGGGGGCGGAGGAATATTCTTGAGATACTAACCGTTTCAGCCGTTGAAAAAAGTCTGTTGGATAAAAAGAAAAACGTAAAACAGAAAGTGATTTCATTATTAGACAATGCACTCATCATTGGAAATTACGACAAGCAACAGCTAGTAGTTTTAATTTCTGTTGAGTCATGAATTAACTGGAGAAAACAGAAACATGTTTTGGCGGGAAATAGCTTTATTTCGTGTTTTTATCACTTTGTTACTTCAACCAAATTGGAAGGAAGGGAAAAAGAAAGAAGGGGGTGACGTATTGAATGTCAATAACTGCAGCCTAACTGGCCTCATGGGCTACAAGCGTGTCTTTTTGATTTACTTTTTTTTTTTTCATTTCTTTGAAATCATAAATCTCTAAGAAGCTTCTTGGGACAACTCAAACTTCACAGTTCAGTAGATTTACATGACTTTCTTGCCGTTCCATTATTTAATTTTTTTATTGAAAATTTGAAGCAATGTTTAACGCTGGCGATCCATCAACCAAACTTGGGTGATCAAAGCATTAACTTTTTCTTAATAATAATAAAATTTTTTAAAAAAAGCCTTTTAAATAATTTGTCTTTGAAGTTAAATTTTGGTTTCTAATCCGTATTAAAAGAAAAATTAATTTCCATGTGTAAATTAAGAGTTTAGGTATTTTTAAAACAAAACATTGGCACTTTCACTTCTTGTCACTCATCGAACCGCCATTTTAGACAAGTAAACAACAAATTTTAAAATCTATTATTTATCCTAGAGATTTTTTTCAAGTCAGTAAATTTAAGCATTAAATTAAAATAACTGGATTTTGTAAAAAATGATGCTTACTTTTTATTTAAAACAATGAAAATACGTTTATTTACATATGGTTGCTTGTAAAATGTCATTGGTCAGAAACTAGAATTTCACACCTACTTAAAAACGCGTGGGAAAAAAATAAATAAATAAAAATAAGGAACAACATCAGCGCAAAAATCAAAAATCAATATTTGTTTAAAAATAAATTACCATTAACATTTTTTTAACTAATAGTTTAAAATATTTTTTATTTTATATACTTTTATTAAACTTTATAATATGAATATTACTTTTTTATAGTACATTAAAAATATAAAAAGTAATTTTTTAAATGTCTAATGTCTGCAGTTGCAACCACTGATTTGTTGAATATTTTAGATCCATTCTTCAGTGGCCCTGCAAAATGTTAAACTCAGTTTTTAAGTTTTATGTAAACTTGGAGAATTATTCATGTTAAATTTGAACTGTAATTCCATGAAAAATAAAATCCAAGTATCATATTTTGTTATAAAATCATTATTTATTAATCTTAATATTTTTTTAAATTTTTGACCTTTTAACACTTACACTGGGTCTCTCCTAGACTATATGTATGTTATAAAACATGAAAATAACAGGACAGATTGGGTTCTATAACCTTGGCTGGCAACGAGTCTACCACAGAAAGCAATGGCAACCTACTGCGGGATAATCTTTTGCCCAGTCAGTCATGTCTCTTTTGAGACATGATCGCCCAAGCGTGTTTCACGTATGGCACTTAACTGACTGACTGACCCCCGATAAATATCGAAAATTGATAAAAATTGGATTATAGAAGGAGTGGTCCAATTTTAATCAAAATTTGATACAGTCATAGACAAAGCCATAAGAAACAATATTCAGAAGTTTCAAGGTTGCATTTCTTACAATAGTGCAGAAAATTTGATATCGATACCAGGAAATCAAAATTTGACTTACATCCATTCATTTTTCTTTCAGTCTACTGTTTCGCTTTAACTGGAAACAACTATTGCTTTTTAGACTTTTGTGCCAACGTTGAAAGAGTCTGAGCTCCAGGACCATGGATTAGTTTTAAAGCTTGCATTACACCCGAGCAATGCCGGGCTATACTGCTAGTCATGGATAGGTTTATAGGTTTGAGTTGGCTGAATTAATCTTTCACTCATACACAGGGATAATAATATTGCCATTTCATAATTTTTAGATCATTTTGTTGTGTGTGAAAACATATAAAAGGGCTGATCAGGAAGTATCAGGACTTGTGCTATAAAAAGAAAACAACACATATCAATTCAGCATTTAATCTCCTTTGAAGTAGTCCCCTTCTGATGCCACACACTTTATCTACCATGTTTTCCATTAATGGAGGCATTTCTAAAACTCCTTTATTGGGATTGTTAGCTGCTGCCTCATCGCATTCTCTTGGATTTCTTTGACGTCAAATCGTGTTCCTTACAAGTTGGATTTGATTTTTGGAAAGAGGAAAAGGTTGCAAAGGTAAGACCTGTGAAATGTGGTGTGTGGTACCCCCACCCCCACCCCCCACACCCAAAAAAAAAACCTGCTACATAAGCCATGGTCACTGATGAAACCTCTGTGGTAGGAAGAAGCAACCACACTCTACACACTTTGCAACAAGCTCATTTATTAACAGCAGAATTGAGTAAGAACATTATAACTTAGTGTGCATGTGCAACAATTTAAAGGTCAATTTGTATCAAGTGGCTTCACTCTGTTGCTGTGGATATAAAGTAGGCAGTCTTGATACTTTTTTGATCAGACATTATATATTCTATAACAAAACTGCTAAATGAAAGATCATAACTATTTTCCAAATAGTTTGTTTATATTTCTGAAATGAGGTATTGTAATTATTTACATTATTCGAACTGTTGTACTCGTCTTTGTCGTTATATTCAGAATATTTTGGCTTCTTCAGGTGATTAGAATTTTGAACTGAACCCTTTCTTTTAATCTCTGGGTTAGATTGTTCTCATTTCATAAGTCATTTATCTCCATTTAAATCTACTCTAAGTTTTTTTGTTCACGATTGCTGTAGTCAGGTATTGAACTCATAACTTTTTGGGGTCAAGTCACTGGATTCACTGTGCCATGTTTCAAGGACACTAGACCCAGTAGATAAAAGCGTTGTTTAGATCCAACAAACTTAACCCATTTCTAAATCGTTTCTGTTGGGATGAAGGAAAGAATCAAAGATCATCAAATATCATATACACCTGACAATGTTTAAAGAACACCTCGACTGAAATGCAGCAATGAAAACAACAAAAATGAGGATACTAGTTAAAGTGATTTGTAGAAGAATGTTGTTAGTGTTATAGTATAGGCAATTTTATTTTAATCATATTAGTTTTATTGTAGTATTGTATTATTTCATTTTTAAATTTATGCCATATTAAAAGTTGTATTAAAACTGTAAATCTGCAATTCAGTTAGTTAAGGGCCATACGTGAAACACGCTTGGGCAATCATGTCTCGAAAGAGACATGACTGACTGGGCAAAAGATTATCCCGCAGTAGGTTGCCATTGAATTCTGTGGTAGACTGATTGCCAACCAAGGCTATAGAACCCAATCTGTCCTGTTATTTAACCTATAACTGGAAGGAAGAGAGATTAATACCTCTATAGGGTATTTGTGCATAAGTGAATGCAATGAATTTTTTAACTGGAATTTGAACTCAGCTCCCCGATTTCTTGTTCCAAGCTGATATCCACTGCATCACAAAGAAATAGCTATAAAGAACATAAAACACCCAGAAAGATTGTTTTTTTTGTTTCTTTTTTGTTTCTTTTTTTGATTTTTTTTTTGTTTTTTTTTTTTTGTTTTTTTATGAATTGTACATTTTCAAAGTTCTGTAATCTAGACTCATTTATAAATGGAACTTTGTCTGTGTGTGTGTGTGTGTGTATCCATTACCTATAGACTCCGAAATGGGTGAACCGATTTTCTTGAAAATTTACACAGTTGTACTATAAGTGTCTGCGAGTGTTCTGAGCTAGGTTTTGTGTCGAGGTACCCCGATAAATATTGACAATCGATAATTGAAAAAATCGGGTTATAGAAGGAGTAGTCCGATTTTAATCAAATTTGATACAGTCATAGACAAAGACATAAGAAACGATATTCAGAAGTTTCAAGGTTGCAGTTCTTACAATAGTGCAGAAAATATATATATATATATATATATATATATATATATATATATATATATATAAGGCAAGATGTTTGTGTGTCTGTTTATCTGTCTGTATGTCCTTTATACAAATCTACAATTTTTATCCAATTCCCACCAAACTTCACACAAATATTCTTTAGGCTGAGTCTGAGTTCCATGGATTAGTTTTAAATCTTTCATTACACCCGAGCAACACCGGGCTATACTGAATAAATCCATTGCTGCTGAGACTAAGAACTATACAGAAGACAAAATTTGGCTTTAACCTATAACAATGCAAATGAGCTGATTATTTTTTTTTTCTTGAAATCATTACTGCTATTAACTGTCTAAATAAACCAGAAAATTTAATTTTCATTACCCCCTCCCAAAACACTGGTTTCTAAAACTTTTATATAGGTCATATATGAGGATAAGTCTGTTAGTCACATTCTAGAAAATAAGTGTGAGGCCCGGGGGTTGGGGTGAAGGAATTGTATTTAAAATCAAAACAAAACAGTAGGAAAATGGTAATGGAGAAGTTAACCATTTCTATACCAGAAACATTTGGCATTCATTGATAAAACACCATTACTATCTATTCAAATTTGTAAAATCTTTCTCTTAACAGTTTTTCAGGAAAATAGATTTTTTTCAAGTTCACTCTTTCTAGTATCGATTAGTGTTTCCTTGCTAACCTTTTGTTTGAAGTAGTCAGGAAAGTCAACATCTTGATCATGTCATTATTTTCACTTTGAATTACATGCACTATCCATTTTATTTGTTGCTACTGTTGAATGTCTTCAAATGATGTGTTTTTTAATACTTGATTAAGTTCTTAATAGTTTTTAATAATAGATATAAAAAAGAAAGAAAATTCATTTAATAAGAGGATCAAATAAAGAGAATATACAATATTGAGTCCTTAAAACATTTTGATTTAGCTCTTACCCCATCCCAGTTTTTATTTTGTAGTGTCCTACTTGGGATATAAAGATTTGTCCAGGCAAACAGCTGCTTAGTGCTTATAGATAATTAGTTAAACTTAACTGAAAGGAGTTACATGTTAATACTAAATTAATGATTAACCAGACCAGTAATCAAATAATGAAGATGAGATTTTTAATGTGGTAAGCTGATAAGGATAAAAGTTTTGCAGAATGACAAAGATTACAATTTTCAATCTGTTTAGGATGACCTCTGTTTCAATATTTTCTAGTCACTCTTTATTGGTATAATGAAAAACATTAGGCCAAGAAACCCAAACAAGATTTGTTTTGCTCACCATGAGGAAGAAAATTTAATAGAATTAACATGATTAAAAAACTCATTCATTAAAATTTAAAAAATAATTCTTTTTTTTTTTTGTAATCATGTCACCCTGAGCAAGGTGGTAACGCCACTGATGTGCAGGGGGCTACGTAAAAGATTGGAAAAGAGAAAACCAGAAACCACATTCTAAACAGGGAACAAGGGATGAGCCTCTTCACCTGTTCAATAGACGTGGGTGGAGTGTGAACCGGGCAATAATTTAGTCTATCTACTCCAATTGAAAAAAAAAAAGGAGTGACAAGATTGGAAAAGAGAAAACTGGAAACCAAATCCTAAACAGGGAGCAAGGGATGAGCCTCTTCACCTGTTCAATAGACGTGGGTGGAGTTTGAACTGGAAAAAAAGTTTGATAATCACTAGATCATAAAATCCCTATTCACACAGTATCTTCTTTTATATGCTATGTCTCTTTAGACTGTAGACGACCATGACTCTTCACCTCTTCCTGTCTCTTGTTGCTCTTTATATATGCTGTCCCATTATGTCTCCGAAACCTAGTTCTACCATCCATTTGTTTAAGCCCATCAAGTATGCCAGGCACTGTTTTCCCCTGTCTCTCTTTTCCTCTATCCATCATCTGAGTATCAGATTTTCCAAACCCCCCTTCTTCACTAAAACAAGTTTATAAAGACCTCGCGATGCTTGCCATTGACCTTGGGGTAAAAAGATTTACATGGTTACATTTATAACATTGACCTTGTTTGGGTGGTTTATCTTTAACAGTAAGGGCATGTGACAAGAAGTAATTGATGAGGTAAGCAGCCATTTTCTGTTTCAAAAATTCACTAGGAATTGTTAAACTGTTCTTGAGTTATCTTGGAACAAATTATTTGCTTGTGGCACATAAGACCTCCAGTTTGTCTCTACTCTGCTTGTATCTCACCCCGGGGGGGGGGGGGGGTCACAAGCCTATTGGTTCCTTCTCCTCTATAGTCCTTTGCCATCTTTTCTTCCTTTTCTTCTGGGGGTCCAGGTCAGTGCTGTGTCACAGTCATTGTTTGGGTTCTGCTTTAAAGTGTGACTAATGAACTGTCTTTTTTTTTTTTTTTTTTCGTTTTTTTTTCCTTCTATTTTTTCTTGTACTATGACAGAAGCATACTGGAGTAGTTCTGCTGTTTTCACATGATCTTGTCATCTAACCTTGAGGATTCTCCTTAAGCCGTTGTTATGAAATATGTCAATAAGCTTGTCATGAAATAAATATAGCATAGAAAATATAAACCTTTACATTTGTCCAGTTGTGCTAGTATGCATAGTAAAGGGGCTTGCTTCTTTTATCACTTATTTATCAAAAGAATAGGCTGTAAGGTAGCCATGTACTAAGAATTGATTGTTTTCACATTTCATGTGCTGTGCTATTCATTTGTACTTGAGCTAGCAACATTTTTTTATTTGTGTGTGTGTATGTGCTTGAACCCACCATGTGAGTTCTGATTTTTTCTTTTTTTGTACTAGAGCCAGCTTTGCATGTTCTGAACACAATTATATCTGCCATGTATGCACTGTCATGTGCACTCTGATTTTTTGTACTTGAATATTCAGTGCTTATATGCAAAAAAAAAAAATCCTGAATTGATTACCATGGCAATGAGTTCTAATCCTGTCACTGTCTTATTTCTATCCTTCGACTTGACAATTAACATATATTGCAAGTGAATATTGCATTGACAATTTGTGAGGATAAAAATGATTTTCTCAGATTCAAATGAACTATCGCCCAGTTCACACTCCACCCACATCTATTGAACAGGTGAAGAGGCTCATCCCTTGTTTCCTGTTTAGGATGCGGTTTCTGGTTTTCTCTTTTCTAATCTTCTCACTCTTATGTAGTCCCCTTCACATCAGTGGCGTTACCGCCTTACTTTGGGGTGATACGATTAAAAAAAAAAAAAAAAAAAAAAAGATACTATTTAACCAATAACTAGAGAAGAAATGGTTTCACACATTTCCCAAGTGTATTTGTGTGTAAGTTAATGTAATGTACTTAACTGGAATTTGAACTTCGTTTTCTGATTCTTGTCCATTATACCACCTGCACACCATTCACAAAATAAATCAGAATTACTTTTGTTTTAATTGATAGTGATTTGTTTGAAATTGTTCTTTTTGCTTTGGGCTGAAAGTTTCTTACAAAAAATAATTTGAGCAGCAGTAAAAAAAAAAAAAATAACATATATATAAGAGAGACTGAGAGGAAGAAACATTGAAATAAACACTCTGAGGCAAGCAAGCAACAGTCCGTTTCATGCTTAAATGTAATAGTCAGGCCTGATTGTGTTTCAGTATTAAACAGACTGTCGCCTTTAGGTATTAATGTCAATGCCAACTTTTATTCATACACTCTATCTCTTATATTGAGAAACTTTAAAACGCACACACACACACACACATGCAAGCTTTGTTAAAATGATAGACAAGGTGCTATGGTTAAGCTATTTATATAATTTTTCATGTGATCTTATAATTTTTTCCTTTTCAGAACATAAATTAGAAAAAAATTGTATGAATGATTTATTCAAGCACTTTTGATTAAACTTTTAGCAATTATCAAGGATGAATTTTATTTTACTGTTAACTGAATGTATAAATTGTTTTGTTTATTTATGTAGAGTAATAGGAATGTTTTATATTTTAAACATGGTCAGCACATTGAGGCCATCTTCATAGTTGGTATTGTTGAGTTTTCTTTTTTATTAATAATGCTTCCATTATTTTTAGCTTTTTGGTCCTGGAACTCACTCAACCTAAAGAATATTTGTCTGAAGTTTGGTGAGAATCGGATAAAAATTGTGCATTTGTATAAAGGACATACAGACAGATAAACAGACACACACACATACACAAACATCTTGCCTTTGTTCCCTGTTTAGGATGTGGTTTCCGGCTTTCTCTCCTCTAATCTTTACACTCTTATGTAGCTCCCGGCACATCAGTGGTGTTACCGCCTTGCTCGGGGTGATATGATTAAAAAAAAAAAAAAAAAAAGAACTTGAAGGGTGAATACAAGAAATTATGCCTTCCATACCAAAAGAGTTCCTGGTGAAATCAGTTGATGTGATTTTTGGGCAGCTCAAGAAACTAGTATTTAAATCTGGTGCCTATATTGAATTTTAAATAAAGGCTCATGCTAAATGCTTTCCTCTCATATCCATTTCTTGTAAAAATTATAGTTAATAAATAAATTATAAGTATTTTAAAATGGTAAGTTACTTTTCAATACATAGTGTTAAGTTGGAAGACTTTGAAACCAAAACTGCAGACTTTGCAATAAAGTGCTCGATATCATGGATGTAGATAGGACATTAATAGAATTAATATAGAAAAAATATTTTATTTACTGATTAACGTCACTTCTGTCATGCTGACTTGGAAGATTTGTGAATGTATAAGAATGCTCACTCATCAGGTCTTGTCCATTTTTTTTTTAAAATTTTTTCTGATATTTATCAATATTTGTTTATATACTGTTGTGGAACTGGTGTTTTTTGTTACTTTCGTGTGTAAGTATGTGAGTGATTTTCTTTTTGCTTGATGAATATCATGTTATCTGGTTATATTCTTTCTTATTTTTCAAATTTCTTGTTTGTTTTTCTACTTTCTTTTGTTATCTTGTGATTTTTAAGGCTTGCTGGATTTTCTTTATTTTCTTCATTTATATGAGTGTTAGCTTTCCCATATTTTTTTATTTTTCTTGTTTAAAATATAAAATGGCAACAATTTACCCATTGTACCTTTTGTGTGTGTGTGTGTGTGTGTGTATGTATATATATATATATATATATATATATATATATATATATAGTTTTAGTGCAAAGTATTTGTCCTCACGAAACTTCAAAGTCAGCATGAACCAGCTCACTGAAAGTGACAAATCCTTTGCACAAAAACTATCAATGCTCTATCTCCACCCTGATCCCTGATATCAAGCACTTTTACGATAAAAGCCCTGCTTGCGAAAGTACCTTTTATCAGTAAAACTACTAAAAAAAAAACAGCAATCTTAGCGCCAAACATTAGTATAACTCAACACACACACTCTCTCTCTCATATATATATATATATATATATATATATATAATTTGTGCAGCAACCTTTTTTTTTTAAGTATCTTTTACTGAATATGGCTGACAAGGATGATTTAATCAATCTTTTGAGTTTTTCTAGCATTTTAACATTTTTTCTGTTTTTCAGGAATCAAAGAATATAAAAAATGTCCATAGTTTTTATTGTTCTGAGTGCTTTTGACCAATGTTTTAGCCAATCTTAAGGGTGTTGTATTAGGTATGTTTATTCTCCGTGTATTGTACTACATAGTATTTTTTACTGGGTGAAGATTCTTGTGGTAAGTTGATTGTATAGAGCAGTCACATGCCATTGGTGGCTGGGATGATATAAGAGCCACTTCTATTTTTAAAAAACACAGAATACACCATCTCTGCTACTGAACAGTGTCAAATTGTAGCAGAAGAACAGTGTTTAATCAATAGGGCTTCTCTCATAATAAGATGTTAACAGTTATGTGATTTAAAAAGAATGTTTTTGTTATCAGCTAGAATTTCCTTAGGGGTTCTGTTAAATTATGGTTTAATAAATGCTTTTTAATAGCCTTTTGATTCAACAGGTGACCTGTAAGTGATCTATTTCATGATGTGTTAGTGTGTCTGATATAGGTAATTGATTTGTGACAAGAAAGACAGTCTTTTAATGGACATTGAAATTGGTGCACTATATTGGTCATTGCTAGTTTTGATTTGGTCAGTTTATTTTGGTTAGTAACAATGAGGTTAGTGGTCTTACATTTTCTGTTATATGTTATAAACTTTATATGTTTAATGATATAGCAAATTTATCCTGCTTATAATTATTGTGTATCTGGTTGCAGTAAAATATGTTGATGTTTTGTTGTGTTATATTTTTATTGCCGGTGTTGTGTATTTTATGTAAGATTAATTTTATTTGTCTGTCAATGTAGTTAGGAAAATTATTGTTGACTGTTTTTATATTCGTTAACTGCTGAAAAACTGAAAAGTGTTAGAATGCTGGTGAAACTATATATATATGTATATAGTTTAATCACAGTTCTATATTTAAGTTAGAAAACTTTAAAAAATTGTACAAAATTGGCTAGCCACATGGAAATTGAAATTAAAATATAGAAAAGACCTAGACATAACGTGGAGTATAGTGAAAACAGTCAAGCCTTACAATGGTGGCAAAATATGTAGACTGTGCCAAGAAGAAAAGTTAGCTATTATGTTATTCCCAAACAAAATAAATTACTGAATGAAAAAACAAGAAATTATAAATAAGTGTAACCATACCAGAAAAGACCAATTAGGGTCTTACAACCATGGATGAAAATGTTATAACTTCTAATTTTGAAAATTGTGTGTTCATAAAAAAAATCTTTGTTGTATGAGCATTCTTTAAAAAAATGGTAAAATCAGTTATTGCAATATATAAATGATTAATGTAGATAAGTTTGTCACTTAACTGAGCTGTGATGCTGACTTAACATTTCTTGAAGGCACCATTATGATGTCCTCTCTCATCAGGGCTTGTTTTTCAGTATTGAGCTAAGTTTTCGTTCTTTTAAACTGACTGCCTCTCAGACTAGGCTGGAATTTGAATTTGCATACCAATTTCATTTTCTATGATGTAAACTATTACACTATTCATACATATTACTACATAATAACTTCAGTTATTTTTTCATGTTTTGAAATAGTTCATTCACTTATTTATTTATTTATTTTTTTAATCATATCACCCCGAGCAAGGCGGTAATGCCACTGATGTGCAGGGGTCTACGTAAGAGTGAAAAGATTAGAAAAGAGAAACCACATCCTAAACAGGGAACAAGGGATGAGCCTCTACACCTGTTCAATAGACGAGGGTGGAGTGTGAACTGGGCGATAGTTTAGACTATCTACTCCAATTGAAGAAGAAGAAAGAAAAAAAGGGTAACGGTGGTGAGTTAACTAAGTTTTAACTTAGTTAAAGTCCAGTCAAAGAAATTTCTTTGAAAAAAGATAGAGAACACTTGTTTAAATAACCATGAAACTTTTTTTAAAATTAGCCACAAAAAATAAAACAAAATAAAATCAAAGCAAAATTATAACTTACTTTTAAAAATATTTCATAGCTGATCCTAACCCAAACGCATGTGTACTAATGCCAGTAGAAAAAAAGAATTATTTTATCTTTTGGCTGAGGGGTGGTGGAGTCAACTAGACAATGACCAGGCAAAAGACGAACAAGGAATTTAACAGGACTTTTTTTTTTTTTTTTTAAAATAAAAAGGACAAAATTATTCACCGGTCAAAGATGTGCAAATAACCATAGAAAAATATGAATTTGTCTCCCCCACAGTCATGGGTTAAGTAGAACTTGTATTTGGAAAAATCATTAGTAACAAAAAAATTGTTAATGCAATATTCACTTAGAAAAAATTATTATTCTTATAATCAAAAATATGTTTTGGCTTTAAATAACCTAAACAAGTTCATCTTTCATCCAGTTTACACTTCTCCCCGTTTTTTTTTTTTTTTTTTTTTTTGAAGTAGAGGTTTATACTTTGTTTCCTGTTTAGAATTGGGTATCTGGTTCCTTCTAGAGTCTTCTCATTATTTTTCATTTCAAGTAACTTCTTACATCTTAGTGGCATTATTGCTTTGTTTGGAGTGAATTGATTAATCTTTATCACTCTGTATGTGAATATTTGCTGTACATAAATTTTAATCTGCCACTGGAGATGACTGATCCCTGAAGAATAGTATGTTCGAATTTTGTGTTGTCATATCCTTCTATGCTAACAGAAAACAACTTTGAGTGAAATTAACAAGGATACTGCAGTTGAGTGTCCTTGAAAAAAATGTAGTGGGAAGTAATATTAATAATGTAGCATGCTAAAGGTTAAAAAACATAAGAACACAGTGTTGATAATCCATAAAAAATGAATCTAAAGCTAGAAATAATTGCATTTTAAAAAATTGTTCTATTTTCATTGTTAAATGTTTATGATTTCAATTCCTATAGCGAAAATTGCTTTGAAACATTTACACTTCTCTCTGTCTCCATTTGTTAAATATCTTGATATACTTGGGTGCTTAATACAAAGGAAAGGTCCTTAATTGGTGGTGTTGGAATTTTTCTCAGTATAGAAAAAAAGGGAGTTGCCCTAATAAAAGGTTGGATTAGAAAAATAAGTGTTAGTGTATGAAAATAGCAAACCATGTGATCTTAATAAACTTGGGTGGGAGTTGGAAAATCCCCTTTGTTGCATCCCCTATATTAGAAGCCTTTAGGGTGGATCTTGATGACAGTTGTCAATTATTTGGTATATCAGACCAGTTTGAGCATCATCTCAATTCTCATTTTGCTCCCTATCTTGGTTTCCTGTTTCTTTAGTTCTTCACATATACTTCTTAAGTAATCTAGATATATCTTTGAAAGTCTTTATCTCTTCCTGTACTCAGAGGAGAATCTGATAGCTTTACACTTGCTGTAATAGTATCCAGCAGTCTTCTCTTTTATACTGGTAATACTGGCTTCCATCATTTTCCTCTCTTGCCCTATGAAGATTGTTTGAAAGAGGCTCTCATTTAATTGTTATAGTTAACTCGAGTATAATAGTCCATTAGATTATCAAAATATTTACTCAGATATTTACTAAAACTTTTGTTGTTCATTATTCTGAGGCGCTTCATCCACAAATGTGTGGCTGATGGTCATATTTTTAAATTGTTTTTTGATCATTTCATTCCAAGCAAGGTAATAAAGTCACTATGATGCAAGGGGTTACTGTGAGTGAAAGAGAATGAGAAAACTTTAGGAGGTGGAAACACAATCCTAAATAAGAAACAAAGGATAAACCTCTACTCTTTTTCAAGAAATTGGAGACAGGTGTGAACTGGATGATAGGTTTATCTACCTGAGTTATTTAAAGCTTAAACATATTTCAAATTATAAGAATAATACATTTTTGTGCATTTTAGCTTAATAGATATTGACTTGGAATGAGAAATCAGAGCCTAGTTGGGAAACGTATGAATCCATCTTGTCTCCCTCCAGCTATGGGTTAGATAGCAGGATAGATTGAGTTCTATAGCCTTGGCTTGTAACCCGTCTACTGCAGAAAGAAATGGCAGCCTATTGCAGAAAATCTCCTGAACACTTTCTTCCAACATGCATTGAGCCAGCATGAGAGAGTAGGCTCAAAAAATTAACATAAAAATACTATTAAGGAGAGAGAAAAAAAAATAAGAGTGTGAATTAAGAAGACCGAAGATAACTAATGAAATTGTATTAAAATCTTTGAAGACCAAAGTTTACTTGGAAGCTAGAAGCTGGGAAAAAGTTCCACAAGTGAGAAGTATGATAGAAGAAACTATTAGCATAGAAATTATGGTTACATCTAGTTATTTTAATTATAAAATGAACAGACCTTGCCACAAATCTAGTACTACACTCAGTTTATGAAGTCGAGCTACCACAGAGGAAAGTTTATCAGAACAATTACACTGAAAATATTTATTGAACAGATTGAAACACTGGTTCTTGTTTGATCACCAAAGTTAAGCAACGTTGAACTTGGTCAGTATCTAGATAGATAAATACTTGGCAATATCAAGTTCTGTAAGCTTGTATGTATTCATGGTATAAAGGATGAAAACTTTAAATGAGAAATTGGATAGCTGAGTTCAAATTTTCCTTGGGTTCATTATATTTACTTATGCACAAATATCTTTGGGAAAGTGATGAACTCACCTCTTCTCTCCCTGGATATTGTTTAAATAGTAGGACTTGTATCTGAAAATCATTATTATCTCTAAAAAATATTAAGACAATATTTCCACAAAAAAAAAATTCTTACAATCCTAAAACTTGTTTTAGCTTTAAATTTTTTTTTTTTAAATCATATCACCCCGAGCAAGGCGGTAACGCCACTAATGTGCAGGGGGCTACGTAAGAGTGAAAAGATTGGAAAAGAGAAAGCCGGAAATCACATCCTAAACAGGAAACAAGGGATGAGCCTCTTCACCTGTTCAATAGACGTGGGTGGAGTGTGAACCGGGCGATAACTTACAAATGTTGATAAAAGAACTTAACTCCATTATAGTATATTTTTGTTTGGTAAATATGGAGCTTTGTGCCCACAAAAACAAAAAAAAAATGTGTGTCAAAAGCCTGTTTCCTTTATGTCACAACTTGTTTTTTAACTACCTTCACTCTTTGGTAATGTTTATTGTTTTGAAGTGATGATTAGAATTGTTATAAAACCTAAAAATATGATGAAAGTGAATTTATACATTTTCTTTTTTTCTTGAGAATTAACAACAGTTTATGCTGGCGATCAATGTGTTTTGACATATATTTGAGGGTGACAATTAACTGAAGAAATAAAAGTTAATATCCTAGACTTCTCAGCTGGTTTCATATGAAAAAAAAACCAAGTTGCACAAACTTTATGCATATTTGGTACTAAAACTATTGTACCCAGATCAGCAACAGACTAAAGTAGAGCTTTCAATTAAAATTGTAAATTAATGGCATCCAAATCCTGAAGGCTTTCTATGGTAAATGATCCTGAAGGCAAAGATCAATCAAAGTGCTAGTTATCCAAGAGTGGAAAGCACAAGTAAGTTGCACTTATGGTGATTGTTTTCATGGATGCTGAGAACATTTTGCCATTTCTCAATTTGATGAGGGAAAAAACAGTAACATCTGTTTATTATAAGTGTTTTGAAAAAAATAGTGTACTTGGTCCCTGGAGATCTGTCACCCAAGCAGCATCTTGCATTAGTTAGGTAGCCTCAGGATAACTCTCTGACACTTGCAGCAGAGTGTAATTTGGCTATTTTTGAATCCACCTACACAAATTTACCATTATTCTATCCTTATAGTAGGAGAATTAGATACATTCTCTCAGTTTGTGACATTTGCTGGTAATAAGACATGTTTTATAATCACGTGTTTCTTACTGTTATTATACAATGTAAGACTTCCTTTCCATAATTCAAAAACATTTGATATAATGTGGATAATTTTTTAAGTACTGCAAAAAGTTTCTGAGACCTTGTTGGTTTTTTAGTTAGTCCTAAATTTAGCCAATTGTTTTAGGCGAATGCTATCAGTAATTGGCTATCAGTTGGTTATAAGTCTCTGAAGACTTTTTCAGCATGTTCGTTAAGATATGACCCCAAAAATTAAATCATTCTTTTCTCTATCTTGGAAAAGTTTGATTTTAAAAAGCTTCTTACATGTATATACTGTTTTTTTACTTATGAATCAGATTTCAAGCTTTGCACCAATATGCTTATATATGGATATGCAAGTGGTGTAATGGTTAGTGGCTTGAAATGGGAAATTAGAAAGCAAAATTCCAATTAAATTTGTTATATTCATTTTTGCATAAATACCTTTGGAAAAGCTATGAATCTTTTCCTTTCCCATCCAACCCCCTTTAGATTAGATAACAGAGCAGATTGAGCTCTTCAGCCTTGGTTGGCAAACAGTCTAGGAGAAGGACATTAAAACCAGTTGAGCTAGAAACTCAATCTTGTAAAAGCCTAACTGCTACGGAAACCACAACAGCAGTAACCCTATATGCCTCACCAGAGTCTATAGGATAATGTTTGTACACATCTCACCTGGTGTGTATGTGTTTCTTTTAAAAAAGGTCAAGCAAATCCTGTGTACGATTGTTAGCATCTTTAGGTCCCATGAAGTGTGCATGCATGTGTTGTATAAAAACAGCTTGCATAAGCTGTTGTTAAGTGATAAATCTTATAGTTTCTTGGCAGTACTTGTTTGTTACTATTATTTTGGATTTTTAGTTGACCTTTTGAGAGATTTTGTGTGTGTGTGTGTGTGTGTGTGTGTGTGTGTGTGTGTGTGTGTGTGTGTGTGTAACTCTGTATACAAATGGATAAAAAGAAAAACAGAAAACTGGTCATTATTCTTGTTTTTATTTATTTTGCTGAGTTGGTTAATGCTGTATATCAATCTGTATTATTATTAATCTAATGTCTTGTATTAGAGTTGCTTCATTCTAGAGTTGTCTTGGACTATTTTTTATTTTTCATTCTGGAAATACGAATTTTCTACTGATTGATTAAAGCCAAAACCCTAACTAGATTGTGGGAAAGAAATAACTTTGTAAGTATATAAATTTGCAATATACATATTAGTTGTGTGTGTGTCTGGGGTTCATAAAATCTATGAGCCACACCTGTAAAACTCTATATAATCTGAATCAGCATTGTTTGAAGAAAAATTTTGTAACATTTATTTGAATTTATGACTATTATTTGAATTTGAGTTTATCCTCAAAACAAGCATAGAAAAGTTATTTTTCACATGGAATTGTTGTGATAAACTTACTTTTACTTTTTAGAATGTCTTTAATTTCTGTTTCCTTATGCTTGATAATAAGTTATAGTTCTAATTTATTCAATTTTTGTTAGTTTTCCTGAGAATGTGTTCAAACTGCTTGAAAATTCTGAGTGGTAGATTTGAAATATATCTGAGGCTTTTATGACTGGAAAGACAGCTAAAGTACCTGTGACATATAATGAGGAGGAAGGGCTTGGAGAATGTGATGCTCACAAATCAGATTGAGGGAAAGAGAGACAAGGGAAAGCAGTGTGCAAATGGATGGCAGAGCAGGGTTTGGATGGGGTAACAGGTGATGACGTGCTAAGAGCCACTAGAGATAGAGAGATATAGAGGGCCATGATCGCCTAACTCCTGAAGGGACATGGCATACAGAGGATGTAGTATGGACATGTGGGCAGTGCAATGATTAATAATGTAAAAAATAAAATTGGCTAGCTGAGTTCAAATAGCAGTGTAGACTGTTATATTTACTTTCATGCTATGCCATGAATTCATCTCTTCTTCTATCTACAGGTTAAATAGCAGAGTGGACTTTCTATCCTGGGGTGGCAACTAATCTAGGAGAAGGACAACTCTGAAGTCAAAACCAGGGAGAAGACATTTATCTTTCTGAAGAAGTTATGGCAAGTTTTAGATAATGAAGAAAAGGCTATCATGGTACTCCAGAATCTTATCTCTTAAAAAGACAAGTTTTTATTGTTTTTTGTTGTTGTTTTTTTTTTTTAATAATGTTCTTAATTATGTAGCATTAAGTAATATAAATATAATATTCTCAATCATTTATCTAATGAGCTTGTGTAAATGGATGGTAGATAGTGGGAGCTTTAGCAAAGGGAGAAAAACAGCTCAGGGTCATAATGGATAGAGAGCTAAAAAAATAGGCATATACATATTGAACAAACTAAAAAACATTATTAACAAAAAATATATAGGCTTTGACAGTCTATTAATTCTAAGAAACTACAATGCCAGAATTAGAGAAATAAAAACCTTCAAAACCCTAGGATTTACGATAAATATATAATCCAATCAAAAATAATAAATTTCTTAAATTTTTGTCTAAACAATGGAACCTACAAACCATACAGAAAACCAAACAACTCAATATACATTAACAAAAATTCTGCTACCACCCCTAACATTTTCAAGCAAAAATCATGTAAGCCCCTCAACATTTCTTTCTCCAGCATCCGTGGTATTTCTACCAACTTTTGCAGTGTGCAATCATTTTTCATCGAAAAGTCCCTAGATATCTGACCTTTCTGTGAAACTAACCTTATCTCTGCAATGCCCACCACTGATTTCTTAATTCCTGGTTACCTTTTTAGGAAGAATTCTAATGTCCACATACATGGCCTGGGTGTTTATATCTGTGATCATTTCTTTCTGACTAGGGAGATCTCTCTTGAATATCCTGACTATTCTTACATGTCCCCATCTTTCTATATTAAACCCAGTGAGCTATCTCTTCTTTTTCTACCACTCCACTTCCTCTCATGACTGTTGCATGCTCCATAATATTTTTGACAGTATAAACAAGGCCATTTCTCTACATCTGTTTGCAAATATATTTGTGTTCAGTGAATTTAATGCCGATCATGCTAAGTGGCTTAAACACTCTGTCACTGATTTTGCTGGCATTTAATCCCTTAACTTTTCAAGTAAGTGGTTGACTTCACCACACGTTTTCTCTGTAACCCTGAAGGACATACCTTTATTCTAGATCTCTTCCTTACTTCAATCACTGACTAATGTCATGCTATGCAGCTCTGCCTTCTTGGCAACTCTGATCGTACAATGGTGTCTGTAAACATCTCTTTCTGCTCCCCTTCATCTAGGAACCTCCTACCAACAGACTATATTTCTGTTGTCAAATTGCAAATTGAGACTACTTTCGTGGTTTTCTTCATGAGATCTCTTGGAACAAAGATTTTAGTCTCCCTGTTCAAGATTGTGACTCTGAGGTCTCTTCCTTGGTGAAAAAATGGCATTGATGCTTTCATTCCAGCAAGGAAATTTAAAGTTAAATCTTGTTCATCTCCTTAGTTCTCACCTGTATGCTTGGCTGTTATTGCCCAGAGGAATCACTACTTCTGTCTGTACTGACGTGATACATCTGATTACAATAGATGTCTCTTTTTGTCTGTGCTCATAATGAATGCAAGCGTGTCCTAAATCTACAGCAGACAAAGTTGAATGTTTTGCTTGTGAATTCTTTTTCAACTCCACACTTGACTCATCTGGAGTACCCACCCCCATTTTCCCACCTAGAACGGTGGCTCAACTGAGTGATTTATGCATAACCTGTCTCTGGCCTAGAACATCATTTCTAAATGAGAATCCCATAAGGCAAATGGAGGTGATAAAATCCCAGCCATTATCATAAAGAAATGTGGCCCTGAGCTGGCTCCAGTCCTCTCCAAACTACAACTTATTGCCTTTCTGTTTCTTGCTTGATGGAAGCCCTCATTTGTAGCTCTTGTTTTTCAGAATTCTGGTGAACTCTCTGACCCCTCTATCATTCTGTTATCCTCTAACTGTAGGTACCTCTACTCATTTTTGCTACTTAAGTTTTAAAGTGACATTTTTTTTTAAATAAAAAAGCTTTCTTGAAGCTTTCAATTGAAAGCTAAATGATAAAATTTACTATTTCCAGTAAATAATGTTATAGTTTCATTGCATTTTTTTTTATTGTTTGAGGCAGATTTTCAGAAAAAAGGATAACTGTTTGGGTCTGGGTGGAGTGGAATATAAATGATCTACCTTCCTCAAGGAGTCCTGTGTTTAACTAATAAAACATTTTTGAAACTAAATTTAATTTCTTGAAATTTCATTAAATTTTGTTGAGGGATGGGTAATAGATGTTTAAAAAAAAAAATTTTTTTTTTTTTACCAAGATATTAAAAAAAATTTCAAAGATAATTTAATTCATTTGTGAATACATCCTGAAAGTTTCATTAAAATGCAACATTTATTTGATTTATACAGGAATTTCCAAATTAATGTGTTTTTCATCTGAAAAAAAAAAGTTTTGTAATATTACATTATCCATAATAAACTCTAGTAAAAATTTAGTCACCTGCTCATGAAAAAAAAATACATTTTTTTACCAAAATTTTGAACGTGTTAGAAAAGATTGAAAAAAAATAGTTAAATAATACCTTGATCTTTCCTTTTAATAAGCATTTTAACAATAAAACTTTGCTTTTATTAAGTTTTGGGCCTTTTTCATGCTATACTGTTTTTTCAGCAAATTAATGGAGTTACCTATCTTACTGCATTTCAGGGCTATAATTAATGCTGAAGTAATTAAGTATCTCACCTTTTATGACATACTCTTTGACATAATATGGCTTCTGCTTTGTCAAATCTACTGCTGATGTGTTAATGGTCATCACTATATATATATATATACACACACAACAGGTTCTTTATAATAATGGCGAAGTTCGAGTTCTTGCTCTAGACATCTTAAAAGTGTTTGACATATTGGCCTTCTATGCAAGCTCTAGGTCTACGTTATTTTGGGGTGTTTATTTGATTTAATCTAATCATTCCTATCAAATCGTGAAATGAAGGTCATTTTGAACGGACAATCTTCTAGATCCTTTTATATGGACACAAGGGGTATCCCTCAAAACTCTATCCTAGGTCCTCCACTGTTTTTGGTCTTCTTCAACAATCTTCCTGATGTCATCAGTTCCCAAGTAGGCATCTACTCAGATGACACCACAATTTACTCTTGTTTCAATAGAAAATCTGCCAAGGATGACAAAGTAAACCTGGCTGTTGCTCTTGAAATGAACCTCCAATCAGTAGTTAACTTGAGCAGGAAATGGCTTGTAAATTTTAATGCCTCCAAAACAAAACTGTTCTCCTTTAATCCCCATAGAGAAACATTCCTGCTTGCCATCAGCATAGCTGCTGCAAGTCTTTCTGAGAGCAACAAACTGCACCTTATTGGCCTTACTTTTTCAACTGACCTGAAGTGGAACAACTACATTAAATCTATAGCTGCATCTACTGTTAGGAAAGTTGGGTCTCTGTGTTGGGCTAGAAAGTTTTTTTCTCATCAGAATCCATCTTGCATCTATATAAGTCCGTGCATTGAACACTGGCCATATCTGATTGGATGCTTCTGCTATCCATCTCAAGGTTCTTGACAAAATCCAAAGAATGATCTGCAAAGTATTTGGTCCTGACTTGGCATTTACTAGGTATTTGTTTATGGGTCATTAATATAAGATGATTTAATGTGAATTACATAGCAAAATTTTTACTTTCTCATTTCTATGTATTCAGTGCATTAACATGTCAGCTTCCAATATGGCACTTATAATAAACAGACATGCTATGCTTAAAAACTTGCTGCCAAGCACAGTAATTCAAAGATAGCTAGCTTCTTGAAAGTTGCCAGGTCAATATTTTTGTGTGGACTGCATGGTGTCACCCATGTTGATATACACTCAAGTTCATATTGTCTATAATGAACCTAGTAGTTGCAAGCTGCAAAAGATATCTTTTCCCAGACCCTCACGATCAATGCAACACCTTCAAGATTAATCCCTGGATTGAAGGTAGTTGTGATACATTTTCTAGCATATCACTACTCTTTTTAATGTAGCCCACCCAAGAGTGGCTAGATCAGTATATAAGTACAAGAGTTTGCTTTTTAACTGAGCAGATTCATGTTGACTTCACAGTTTCGTGAGGATGCCATTATAATGTTAGGGCTATTTGTCGTTAGGTCCCATTTTCTCTTATTTATATAGAACATGGTGTGATTTTTCTGGGAGTGGTCTTGTTTGTGATTGGTTGATTTTTCATTTTGTTTATTTTTCCTTTTTATTTTTATTGTGCATATTTTATATATATATATATATATATATATATATATATATATATATATGTGCGTGTGTGTGTGTTTTTTTTTTTTTTCATATAAAACTTTAAAAATTACCTCAAATAATTATTTCAACAATCAGCGATATTTTTTTTTATGGAAAAATTCAAAAGTTTTTTGAGTGTGTGTGTGTGTGTAGATAAAGATGTTTTTTTATTTTTTTTTAGTTTTATCTTTTTTCTTTTTTTCTTTTTTCGTTCCTTTTTCATGTATCTATCCCTTCCTCCCACTTCTGAGCTAATGGTTGTTAGATTTGCATATTCAACACACATTTTCCCACTTTTTCTCTTTTTTCCTTTTCCTCTCCCTCTCTTTCATATGACTTTTCTCCTATCTACCCTCCCCCCTTTTTTTTTCTTTCTTCCTTATTTCTTTTTTTTTTTTCTCCCTTATTTCTTTTTTTTTTTCTCTCTCTCTCTCCTTCTGTTCCTGGAATACTTATTTCTGATTTCTTTACACATATATACATAATTTTTTAAATGTCTCTTTCATGGATTGAGTTGAATTCAATTCCTTACCTTTTTTTAATGCTTCTATCTCACTTTCCACCCTCTGAAACAGTGTTTTGGTATCCCTGCATTCTAACATACCCTTCCCTTCCTTTTTTTCCACTTCCTCTTTCTTCGACTTTTCTTCCTTATTTCTTTTTTGCTTATTGCTACAAATTTCCTTTTTCTTTTCTCCTCTCCCTGAAGTAGACTTCAGTGGCTTTACCCACACACACTATCAAAAAACTTTTGAATTTCTCCATAATAAAAATGATTGCTGATGAAGTGAATTTATTTTGCTGAAATGATCATTTGATATATATAATCATATATCGAATGTATATACAAGTTTTTATATGTAAAACACATATGCATATTTGGCTCTGTGAATAAATAAGTTTAATTACATTGAGCCCTCAGGCTGGATCAGTTTTAATATTTAATTTTCAACAATTAATATTAATAGGATCTCCCTTAGGATTTTTACCTACATGGCACTTCCTTTTGGACACACACACACACACACACACACACACACACACACACACACACACACACGAGAACATGTCAATCCCACCATGTTGTTTCTTAGCTTGACCGATTTGAATACCCTAGGTTAATATAAATGGAAATTATTGAGAAGGAAACCAACCAGTGTCTCCACAATACTAAGTAATTGCTCTGGATATCATGACTAATATGAATAAGAACTGCCTGTTCTAAGGTTGCATCACAGCTGTCCTTGAAGCCAATGATAGTTTTACTGAATCACCTTTTTTCTTTATTGATTTTTTAAAAAACTTTGTGTAGGTGGTATAATTGATAGCAAAATGGAACAAGAAATCAGATATCTGAGTTTGCATGCCAGTTGAGTTTCTCTTTGGGAAAGGTATGAATCCTTCAGCTATGGGTTAAATAGTAGAATAGTCTCAGCTCTTCAGCCTTGGGTAGCAGCCAGTCTCAGAGGAGGACAACTCTGAATTCAAAAACTATATGTAGCCATAGCAAAGCATACTATGCAGCTAAGGAAAAGATTATGGAGTTTACAATAGCTCTATGATTCCAATACCTTTTATGTGTGTATATAATTTTATCACTTTAAATGTTATTTTTAGAGGATACTTGTCTGCTAGCTTAAACATTTAAAAAATCTTATTAAATAAATTATGAACTTTCTGGCAAGATTTCTTGTATATTTAGGCTGCTAGGTGACAATAATAAATAAATCAATATTCTGTTTAACAAATAAACAAAGTGTCTAATCAAATACAAGTATCCACTAAAAATCTAAAAATAATGTTTAAAGTGATAAAATCTGTATGATTATTTAAAAAAAAACACTATAAAAAATTGTGGAAGTGTGTGTGTATGTGTATGTATGTATATGTGTATGTATGTATATGTGTATATATATATATATATATAAAAACTTATTTATAAATGGAACTTTGTGTGTCTGTGTCCGTTACCTATAGACTCCGAAACAGCTGAACTAATTTTCTTGAAAATTTACACAGTTGTACTATAAGCATCTGCATGTGTTCTTATCTAGGTTTTGTGTTGAAGTACCACTGATAAATATCGATAATAAAAAAAATCAAATTATAGATGGAGTGGTTCGATTTTAATCAAATTTGATGCACTCATAGGCAAAGACATAAGAAACGATATTCAGAAGTTTCAAGGTTGCAGTTCTTACAATAGTGTAGAAAATTGATTATATATATATATATATATATATCTATAAAAGGTAAGATGTTTGTGTGTCTGTTTATCTGCCTGTATGTCTGTATTTTTTCAGCCCTTTCATTTTAGTTTTTGCTTCGGGTTTGGCTCTAAGTAGATATAATTGTAGTTCTTAGTCTTAGCCATGATACTATTTACTCAGAGGACTTATTTAGCCTTCAAAATTCAGTTTATGCTGAAAAAAAACTTATTTGATATCGATACAGGAAATCAAAATTTGACTTACATCGATTTATTTTTCTTTCAGTCTACAGTTTCGCTTTAACTGGAAACAACTATTGCTTTTTAGTCTTTTGTGCCAATGTCCAAAGAGTCTGAGCTCCAGGACCATGGATTAATTTCAAAGCTTTCATTACAGCCGAGCAATGCTGGGCTATACTGCTAGTATATATCCGACTGACGCCAATTCGGTCGGGTTTCGAGCATGGGTTAAGGAGCAATCGGAGTCTAACCGTAGTGATGAGCTGTGATACAGCGAAACAGATCTGTCTGCGGATGACAATATATATATATATATATATATATATATATATATCTGTGCACGTGGCCAAGTGGTTCAAATCTCACCATGGTCGATTTGTCAGGAAAGTGACTTGATATTATCAGTCTGGAGGAGGCACTTTCAGTGTGTAGCACCTGTAAATACCATACCATGGGTTGACCCAAGCCTAGTGAGTGAAATTGGCTAGACAGCCCTCTCTAGCTCGGAGTCACAAGTCCCAAAAGGGTTTGAGTGTCCTGGCTTTATTCAGACTGTTGTTCAGGCTAGGTAACACACTCTCTCCCAGAAACTGTAACTAAGATCTGCTCAGCATAGTTGCAGTATAAACCACAGGTGGGTTCTGTGGGTGTTGAATAAACATAAGTGTGCCTGAGCAGGCGTCTTCAGTTCTAGTCTCCAAGGTAGATGGGTATCCTCGAATATGAGTGGACAGCCATTATATAAAATATATATATATATATATATATATATATACACACACACACTCACACACACAGTATGATGGATAAATTGCTTTAGGATCATCTTTGGTGTTACAAGGAGTTTTGTTGGTCTCTCACTCAACTGTCTCATATAATTCTGAATGGTTTTCAAGCACTTTCCATTACGTCAAGTTCAAATTCCAATCAGTTTTGTTAAAATCACTTATGTGCAAATACGTTTGGAAAAGGTATGAATCCCTTTATTTCTTCCAGTTATGGCTTAAATAGTAGGATTCATTCTGGGTAAAAAGAAAAAAAAATTGTTATTCTCAAAAAATTGTTAATGCAGTATTCATTTGAAAGAATTATTCTTACAATGCAAAATATATTTTGGCTTTAAATAACCCACAAACAGTTGATAACTATTAAAAGAAAAAAATCACTCTAAATTTAAACTATAAAATCATTCATGGTTAACATGCTTCAGATCAATTGATGGCTTCCCCTATGTTGTTAGGGGTCACAGGTTCGAATCCTGCCAAATGACACATTTTCTTAACAAAATTTCTCAAATATTTAAGCAGGTAGAGTTATATTCATAAATATACTGTTTAATTTTAAAAAAAAATATCTACTCAAATATGAATATCAATTAAAAATATTGTTCAAACAAATAAATTTAAAAAAAATTAGTTAATTAAATCAATTTAATCAATGATCTTTTGGTTGCTATTTCAGATTGTGATACTCACTTAAGAGAATTGGAAAATCTATAAGTTTCATCTTTGTTAGACCCATAATTTAGAAGTTGTAGCCTCTTGAAATTTACCTGGATTTTTGTGTTGCAAGTCAGCAGTCTGATTTGCCAACTTCGGTTCTTCATAATTTTGCATTTTGTGAAGATATCTAGTTGAAATTTAGTATTACTGTAATCTGGTAGGTATTAATTTCACTGTAACATGGATTTCAATGGCATATTGAGTTGGAATTTTTCAGCAAAATATTTCTTAAGTATATCAGTTTCTGTAGTTGTTTCATTAGATTCAGTCAGTCAGTTAAGTGCCATACATGATACATTGCTTGAAAATTTGTAACTGATTAGGCAGAAGATTTTCTCGCAGTAGGTTGCTGTTTCTTTCTGCAGTAGACTGGTTGCCAACCAAGGCTATAGGACCCAATCTGTTTTGCTATTCAACCCATAGCTGAGGGAAGAAGAGATGAATTCATACATTTCCCAAGTTTATTTGCATGTAAGTGAATATAATGAAACTGACTGGAATTTGAACTCAGCTCTCTGATTTCTCGTTCTAAGATGGTATCCATTACTCTACAGTGCATACCCTTCATGAGGTTAGTTACAAACAAATAATAGACCTTTTAATTTTTATGAGTGAAAAATAATAGATGAAAATATAATTAAAAACACATTTAAATATTGAATTTAACTGTCTATCATATTTTTCATGCTTTAAAAAAAATGAATAAAATTAAAGGTTCTGGCTGTATTGGTTGTAGATTTTGATCAAAAATGAATTATTTAATTATTTTTAAATCAGTGTTTTCTACAAGATATCTTTTAGAATTTGTATTTTTATTGTACTACTACTTTGATGTAGTTTTTATAGATGGCAAAATTCTCAACAAAAAATATGCGATAGCAATGTTTCTTATTTTTTAGAGTTGATGAAAGTCTAGAGTTAAAATAAAATTAGAAATTTTAGAAATGTCTTATTTATGTCTCAGACTACAGGGACACCAAAGACTTTTCTTTTTATTAGTCACTAAAGAATATATATAATTGCCCAGCAAGAGGAAAAGAAAAAAAAATTTTTTTTTACTTGGCAAAAGCTTTTTGTAAAAATGTGTTACTACTTTCTTGAGTTGAAATCTCAAAAGGAAATCAAAAGTTTTAATGCATTTTGAAGCATAGAATCTGTCTGGCATTCTGGTTATTTCAAGAGATGGACTGTGGCTACTCTCTCTTTGGTGGTACCCAGAAGGAAGAGATGTGCTGAGAGGAACAGAGTGTTGGTGGTGGTGGTGTTGACAAGCAGAAATCTGGAAGTTTTAGAATCTTTGCACATGGCTCCTGGAAGTCATTGTATAGTTAGATTCCATGAGGGTGGGGGTAGAAGAAGAGAGTGAGAGATTTGTCATGATTACTTACCTTCTCAACCCTCTCAACAGAGTCTGTTACATTCATTTCAACAACCTCTCATTTCTGTAGATTAATCTTTTGAATATTAATAGTGCTAAGGTGAGGGGGTGGTTATAATTACAGCAGGGATGGTTCCTGAAAGTCTCCCAAAGACTGACATTTTATCTTTGCTGTGTTTAAAATCTTAATAATTTCATAAGTGAGTATGACTACTGTTTTTATTGCTTGCTCCACCCCAAAAGGGTAAAGGATCTGGGGACCAATGCCTTCTTCTCTTACTTATAAAGAGCACTTTAAACAATTATTTTAAACAGCCTTACAGAAGACTATGCTTGTACAAGTAATGACCAATTAAAGCTTTCACTTTTTAAAAAATTAGTATTACTTATAGAAAAAAAATATGTGTAACTGTGGAATTTGAATGAAAATTTGCTCATTTCAAAATATAAATTATCACAAAAATTTTATATGCACATACATAAGAAAAGTTCTTGATTTGATTAACAAATGATTCTAAAAATTTCTATTCTTTTATGAAGTTGGTCAGACCAAGAATTGGTCTACAAATAACTAGACAATATCCCTAAATATTGGCAGTAGAATAAGAAGAGTATATCCCTGTAGATTAAATAAAGGGCTCTGTTCAGAATTCGCTGGAGGGCTCAATAAACAAAACATTGTCATAACAACAGCAAAAATGAGGACAATAGTCTAAATATAAATAGTGTAAATAATTGCATCATTTATTTGAAAAGAAGAAACTATTGTCTCTGTCCTAGTATTTTTTCAGAGACAGCGGAACTTTGCCTACCATAGAGTACTCCATTGCTTCTTGAAAATGACCAAGATGATCAAAAGTACTTGAATAAAACAACAACATGAACATGAACTTTGGGCAATTTATCTACAATTTCAATCCCAATACATGATACCTTATTGAAAAATTAAAAAAATATAATAAAAAATTATAGACATACCTTGTTGGTTCTGTCTATATTTCTGAGATGAGGTATTGTAATAATTTGCATTATTTTAGATCATTCAGACTGTTGTCCTACATCTTTGTTGTTATATTCAGGATGTTTTGGCTGCTGTATGCTCCAACTTTCTTCAGGTGATCAATAATTTGAACTGAACCCTTTATTTCGTTCATTGTTCTCGTTTCATTAGTCATGCTCCTTCCACATATCAGGACAACCACCAAAAGTAGTTCTACACTTTGCAGATACCTTCCCTCCAACAGAAAACATGACTAAGGACTGTGTGGATGCTATTCCATGTAGATATGGAAAGAAATATAAAGGAGAAACAGGCCATGCCTCTTAAGGTAAGGCTGCAAGAACACCATAAGGAAATAGAAAAATCAGGTGTAGCTGGCCGCATATTTTTTTTTTTTTTTTTTAATCATATCACCCCAAGCAAGGTGAAAATGCCACTGATGCACAGGGGGCTATGTAAGTATGAAAAGATTGGAGAAGAGAAAAACCAGAAACCACAACCTGAACAGGAAACAAGGAATGAGCCTCTTCATCTGTTCAATAGACATGGGTGGATATAGAGGGAGAAAGGAGATTACTGCCCCCTATGGGGCGAAGTTGAGATAATTGATAGAGAACACTATTGGAAACTACAAAAACTTAAGGAGTCATTGCATATGCTTGGTGACAAAAATCTCCTAAGTTGGCCAAGCATAGAAATAAATACAATATGGAAACCAGTAATATGGACTGCTAGAGAAAATTATTAGCTTCAAAGATTGCAATATTCGCTCTGGTAAATAATGGTTACCGAGCCATTAGGTTTATAAGTTCCAAAAATTCATTCACTGATGTCCTCAAGGACACATGATCTAGTGAACGTAAGTGTTGGTTAGTTTCAGTGATTTGACCAAAGAGTTGCGAGTTCAATACCTGTCTACAGCAAGTTGAGTTAAAAGGAAATAACTACATAGCATGCGGTAATGGCATTGCACACAGAATGAGAATGATATACCTCAATGATTGAAATAAAGAGTTGGGTTAGAATTCCTACGACCTGCCAAAATGTTGTAAATATGTCAATAAAGAAGTGGACAAACAATGTAAATACATCTCAGAAGTATAGACAAATAAATTTTTTAATTAATAAAAGAACAGATAGACGTTGTTGTTGTGTGAGAGAAAGAAAAAGAACAAGGTATGTGCATTCATATAGCGTTGGAAGACATTTTATGTATATGTCTGTCTATATGCATGCACAGATGCACACTTGTTTGGAAGAAGTGTTTGTACCATTTACTTCTATTTATATTCGTGTACATTGATAGTTATCTGTGGGTGGGACAATCCTGTGAAATTTAGTTATTCTTCATGAATTACACTCAGCTGTTTTATAAACCAAATGGCACCACAGATGACTTTTACTTGACATCCTTGACCTAATACCAAATAAGTAAAAACAGACCTGGTGTTAGAAACCCCTCCCCACCACCAAACCACTTCACAATTAGTCACCTTAATTAGTTATTAATAATGGCTGTCAGTTCATTCAAGTTCTGTTAATCCTTTTAGGATAACAGTTTTACAGATTTGGCAAAAAAAGAAAAGTTTATCATTGGGAGAAAATAAGCTTTTGATATATGAAGATTGTTTTTTGACACATTGCTGTTTTATTTTGTATAAAACTATTTTTCTAAGAAGATTTTCTTTTTTAATATCTAAGCATTGAGTGTAGAGGAAATCTTTTTTTTTTATTAATTATAATTTTTAATAAAGGAGGTTGAATTTTTGTGATATTACTGAGTTTAGTACAAACTTGCAAGTGACTTTATAAGAAGTTTCACACTTTGTTTTCAGTTTAGATTTTTAATGTACAAAGGTCAGTATTTATGACATATTCCAAAGTTGAACAAACAAAAATATTACTAATATTATGGTGGTTAATTCACTCAAGATGATAGTAAATATAAAATTAATATTTTAAGTCCTTACTATTATTAAAAATGTTTTTGCATATGAATCTTCAAATATATTTATATATCATTACTCTGTTCTTTTAAGAAGTAGGTATTTTCACCTATTGTCTTCACAAACCTCTCTGAACAGTCTACCATTGTCATTACAAAGACACTGCCACCTAGTGTCACCAGTGCAAGGGAGATAGTTTTTGACTTTCCTCAAATATAAGCAGTAGTTAGTAATCTATGATTGTTATTGAGTATTTTTTTGTTATTATTACCACTTCACTAGAGAAAACAATGGATATTGGATGATATTAATGAATTAAAAAATGCAATATATATCCAAAGAAGGTGAAAGAAAACATTGTCCAAAATGTTGTGATCAAAACAACAAAGATGAAGATACAATGATTTATTTGAATAAGTAATCTCATTTTACTTGTTATTGACACAATATTTTGGCCATTGTACCCTTCAAGTATGTCATAGTTAAAGTTGAATTCAATGCATTCACTTATGAGCAAATACCTTTGGGAAAGGTATTAATCCATATCTTCTCCCTCTAGCTATGGATTAAATAGCAAAACAGATTGGGTTCTATAGCTTTATTTGGTAACCAGTCTATTGCAGAAACTCGTGGCAACCTACTGTGGCAAAATTTTCTGCCTAGTCAGTCATGTCTCTTTTTGTCCAAGTGTGTATCATGTATGGCACTTAACTGACTAACCCTTCAAGTGTCTGTTGATACTTTTTTTTTAACATTTTATAAAATAATGAAAATGCTTCCTTTCAGAATTGATCCAATATAATAAAAATGATACCTGAGTGTCTCATAGTCAATATTAAAGACGTGCAATGATATCTGTTAAGCTTTATCTAAATCCACCATAATAATGCAAAGTCTGACTATAAAAGCCAGTATATATTCACTTGTGATTAAGATTGTTTGAAACAGAATGGCATCTTGCTTATTTATAAAGAGCTGATGTACAAGTGTGATAAATTTTAGCAGAAATCTCTTTGACTGGACTTTAACTAAGTTAAAACTTAGCAATCCACCAACATTTTATTTTATTTGTATTTTTTTTTTAATTGGAGTAGATAGATCTAACCATCGCCCGGTTTATACTCCACCAACGTCTATTGAACAAGTGAAGAGGATCATCCCTTGTTCCCTGTTTAGGATGTGGTTTCCGGCTTTCTCTTTTCCAATCTTTTCATTCTTTTCTTTTTTTCTTTTTTTCAATTGGAGTAGATAGACTAAACTATTGCCTGGTTTACACTCCATCCACGTCTATTGAACAGGTGAAGAGGCTCATCCCTTGTTCCCTATTTAGGATGTGGTTTCCAGCTTTCTCTTTTCCAATCTTTTCACTCTTACATAGCCCCCTGCACATTAGTGGCTTTACCGCCTTGCTCGGGCTGATATGATAAAAAAATAAACAAAAGAACTCAAAGGCAAAAATAGTAATTCATAATGTTGTTGTAGCCAGTAATTTTTATTAAATTTTACTGCATTTTTTTATTAATCTTTTTAGCAGCAGCAAAAATTTTCAAATTCTTTCTCTAAGAAGAACTATTTTGGAGTCAATTTTTGGTCAGGTTTTGTGTTTGTGGGTTGCCTGTATAAATGAATATTATGTTATATGAGTGGGCCTGTGTCGTCAAAATATATATGTCGATATGTCATCTAAAATGGCGGCAACATATATCAATGTACCTACTATTGAGTATCTTACATTAAAACATAAGCAAAATAACCCAAACCACTGAGTGTGACAGGAGGGAAATATGTATATATAAATAAATACACAACAGTCTTTATTATAACAGAGAGGATATATATATTTTCATTACTTGACAACATGATTATTGCAAAAGAATAAAATAAACAACTGTTAAAGAGTAAACATGTGGCAAGTACTTTTATAACTGGTAGTAAAAGGAATGAGCTGAGCCGATGCTGCCTTGCTATTGCCTCTCTTTCAGTGAGTGTGATAGGAGGGATATATCCATATCCAGGTGAATAGAACCAACAATTTTAGAATTCCGAGTTCTCTGGAATTTACTTTTTTAAAAAAAGTGCTCAATACAACATATATTGTAGGTTATAATATAATTAATTTTTTTTTATTTAAAATTAAATTAACATTGCAACATGGAAATTTCTATATTTGAAGATTTTATCCCATCATCAGGCAATGTTGATTCATTGTTGTCAAAATGATTTGCATTGGAATGTATAAAACAATACAATTGTTATTTAAAGAATTGATATGAGTGCGAGAAAACAGAAAAATTTATGTGTGTTTAATTTGACTAATTAGAATGAAGTTCAATTTTTAAATTTGAAAATATGTTATTTGTTTGGGGAATACAGGTTTTCTTTTTTTTTAATCTTAATGGGAAAGTGTCAGTATGCTTATTTTACCAATCTTCAGTTTACCTAAATCTTGGTATTGTATATTAAATTGCTTTACATCATTGTACTAAAAAAAAAATTCCATTTAAAATTCAGTCATTTCATTCCATACGTGATACATGCTTGAGCGATCATGTCTCTTTCAATCCATGACTGACTAGGCAGAAGATTTTTCTCACAATAGCTTGCCATTTCTTTCTGTGGTAGACTGGTTGCCAACCAAGCTATAGAACCCAGTCTTCTTGTTATTCAACTCATACCTGGGAGGAGAAGAGATGGATTCATACCTTTCTAAAGAGTATTTCGCGTAAGCGAATGCAATGATTTCAACTAGAATTCAAGCTCGACTTTCTGATTTCTTATTCCAATCTGGTATCCATTGCACCAAAATGCACGTCCATTTAAAATACAGATTTTGAAAATAATAAATTAGAATTGTTTATTTTTATTTCTGATTCTTTCTTGAGTTGTTTTTATTTTTGTCTTGGTTAAAGATGAACAGAAAATTACTTGGTTTATGTAGAGTTAGTTAATTTGAAATTTTCTGACTACAATAAATTTGTGATATGTGATTTTGCAAAGATCAGAAAACAGACTAAACTGCTATCTTTTAATCTTCATAGGGAAACTTTTTTTGCTTTCTATCAGTATGGCTAATGCTAACACCCAAGAGAACAACTCCTTGCACTTTCTTGGTTTCACATTTTCCACTGATATGAAGTGAAATGAATATATTGAATTAATTGCTAGATATGCTGCTAGGAAAGTTGGTTCACTATTTTTCTTGTCAAAACTCATTTTGTACATTTAAATCTACCACTCTATTGTGCATTGAATATTGCTACCATATCTGGTCTGGTGTTCCTGTTTAGGGCCGTAGCTGATGCTAAAAAAACACCAGGCACAGAGAAAATTGCCCGGATTTAATAGTTGACAATGTGATGACGTCATCAGTGTCATCCGTTTCCAGAAACTATGATTTTTGCGATTTTTTTTTTTTGGCTATTCCAATGGGAATTAGGCACAGAACATGAACGAAAGCAGGAAATTGGGTTCAGACTTTCTGAGTATAACCAGTCTTTTCTCCCAAAATTAATAAATAAACAGATTTTTACTGTGTTCATTCAGATGTTTTCTTCATTTTTCTTTCTTTCTTCCTTGCCTGAATTTTCACTATGATTGCATGGATCGGCCTCGACCTGTTCCTGGTGTGCCCAGTAGTCAGATACGGCCATGTTCTGTTATACATGTCAACATTCTTGACAAAATCTAAAAAAGTGTCTGTAATGCCATGATGTGGCTTCCCTCTATATTTTTACCTTTGCCTTAAGCGGGAGGTATTGTGTTCAGTCATGTTTTATGTTTGTTTGTTTGATCACAAAATATCTTAAGACCTGCTTGATGGATTTAAATGAAATTTTCAGGAATGATTGGCCTCATGCCTGGCACAAACTATTTAGATTTTTGGGTTTGATTTGGTATGGGATGAATTTCTTGGTTATTTTTCTGGTTTTATTAATAAAATTTAATTTTTGCCTTTTAAATGCTAAATACTGAATTACCACTCCTGTTTCATTTTATGTCTGTATTTAATTTTGAGAGCAGTGAAGTTCATTTTTGGTATCTTCACTCTTGAGAGCAATCAAATTCATTGCAGTTATTTTTATTTTAATAATCATTTCTTGCTAATCACTGAGGTGATGTTGGTATTGCCTTTGCAGACTTTGTTCTTTCTAATCTATAAATATTTTCATTGCAATTGTTCTAATGAGCTTTCTTCCTTATTACCTATATTGCATAAATTTAAGCATACTACTAGATTGGCAATTAGGGCTCATTGTTTTACTGGTTATAACCATAAGTTCTATTTAAATAGTTTCTTTTCTTGCCTGTAGAAGTCTCTTCCAGTTTTTTGCTTCTCTGCCATCTAAATTCTTCAGATTTAAATGCAATATCAATTGCCACCTTCTGTCTTTCTGTATTCTGTTCTTATATTGTCTCCTCAGTAAAGTCTTTTCATTTTCTTTCTCTCTCAGTAACCTGTTGCATCTTAGTGGCAATATTGCATTGTTTGGAGTGAAATCATTTAAAAAAAAGTGTTATTTTCTTGGTATTGAGTACACTATACAGCTTACATAGTTTTTCATGTGAGGTTAACATTATATAGGTTTGTGTGTCAGGTTTTCTTTGATGTGTTTTGTTTGCTCAGATCAGTAAAATAGTAGTGACTAAATAAATACACTCATTAAAATGTTGTTATATTGCTGGTCATGCAGGTGTCTTTGCTGTGACCTTTTCATTATAAATACTTCGTCTCTTTCTAGTAGAAAACTTGCTGGAATGGATAGATTAATTTTGGGCCCTGGATGTATGGGTAGCTTTCAGTGAAGAAAGTAGACTTAGTGAGCTGAGTTCAAATTCTGGCCAAGTCTGTTGAAATCATTTGGAAAAGTCATGAATCCATCTCTTTGTTAGCTATAGCTTAAATAACAGGGTAGATTAGTTTTTCTAGTTTGTTTGAGTTATCTCAGTTTGTATTATGCTGATACTCATTTGTGTCCCTTGTTTTGTATTTTATATAGTAGTTTAGTTTTGGGAAGAAAATATGGCACTTCCCTGCCACATGTTGTTATATCTATGTTGTTATGAGTGAATTATATTAACATTGGTAGCAGAGCTGTCATTTGTGTGACAGAAATATTTTTGTTAAACTTACATTGAAACACATTTCAAAGAAAGGTAGCTTCTCTTAATAAACAGCCACCTATTTTTCTATGTGAGGACTTGTACACATAATATATATATAGCGTTGTTAGGCATAACTCCAAGTTTCATGAGTTATACAATCATCAGGTGCATATTATAATTCATGATATGCATCTGAGGATTGCATAACGCATAAAACTTTGAGTCATTCCTAAAACGATGGATAATATGTATATTAATATATATTTTGCTCTGTTATACAGAATTGAGCATTGTTCTATTCACACCTGATGAATATTTATATATTGATGTGTACCTTTGTGTATAAATACACATAAATATATATACTTATTTACCTTATATATATATATATATATATATATAAGCATGCAGTGTGGGTATGGAAGAATCCAAAGGAGTATCCTGTACATACAGTGGTAGGATAACTCTCTAAGAGAGTTCTAAACATATATGCATATAAATACATATAAAGCAAATATAAGAAAAATTAAGACAGACACGTTATTTCATGGTGAATCGGATGTATAGGCCTATTTCAGGCGAACCATCATCAGCTCTGTCTTTATTTAACAAAGGATTTTACATGAATGAGATTCACAAAGACCTAAAAAAACAAATAAGAATAATGGTCGCTCCCTTAAAAGAGAAAATTTAAGAAAAAATACATCAGTATTGATGTATACTGATGTATTTTTTCTTTAAGAAAATAAATAAAATCTGAAGGGTGTGGCATTGAAAAGTGGAAAAAATTATTTAATTTTAAATGTTAAAAATTCTAAATAGTGTATTTCTAGCTTTGGAAAATGTTTGTTTCGTTTAAATGATGTGTATGGAAAAAATGTTCTTGAAGTCTTTTCTCTCTGTTTGCTGCTCTTTAAAAAATCAAACACTTTCTTTGTATGCTGGGTGTTTTCAAATTGAGCACTCCTATAGCACTTTGTAGGTGACTATTTTCACCAAGCAAAATGTTAGTCCTGCCAATGCAAGTTGAATTTGAATTTCTTGGTTGTGTAGTCATATCCCTCTATGGCAACACCTAAAACAATCTTGACTGAAATTGAGAGCTTGGCTACTGCAATTTAAAAATATATAGAACTAATATGTAAAATTCTATATTTTGAGGTTATTCCATATGCATGAAAAGGGGTAGTAATATTTAGAAATTATGCAAAATGTTAAGGTATTTGGTGGTGTTAAACTAATGATAGCTGCTAATGGGAAAAGATTTTCAATCTGAATTTTCGGGATGAAGAGTTATCCTTATTTATGCTATTTATATTTGGTCTGTTGTCTTCATCTTTGTTGTTATCACAATGTTTCAAAAATTATGCCCTCCAGCCTTCATTAGGTGTTTATTGATCTGGATAACCTATAGATAATTCCAAACTGAACTTTTTATCTAATCTATGATGGTTTGTAAATTTGGTGTAATTGTGAGTTCAATCTCTGAGCTGGGCAGTATGCACTTGGGCTCAGTGGAAGCAGAGCAAGCAATAGCTGAAGATTAAAAATAAGAACTATTGGCTTATGGTCACATAACATTGAAACACTGGTTCTCATACAATCACCAAAGTTAAACAATATCAAGCCTAGTCGGTGCCTAGATGGGTGATTTCTTGAGAGTACCAGGTGCTGTAAGCTTGGATCTGTGATGTAATGGATACCAGCTCAGAATTGTTAATCAGAGATTCAGGTTGCAATTCCAGTTGGTTTTGTTATATTCACTTACAAATATCCTTGGGAAAGACATGAATCCACTTCTTCTTTCAGCTATAGGTTAAATAGTAAGACTTGTATCACTAAAAAAATCATTATTATCCAAAAAAAAAAAAAAAAAATTCTTACAATCTAAAAACATTATTTGGCTTTAAATAGCCTGTAATAGGTTGATAAGTTATAAGAAATGAATGAATTAATCAAGCAATGTTGTTACATTGAAATATCTTTAATGTTACAGTATTTACATTATTTAGACTATTGTCCTCATCTTTGTTGCCATTTGTACAACGTTTCGACCGTTGTACGCTCTGGCTTTCTTCAGGTGCTAGGAATTTCAAACCGAACTCTTTATTACAATCACTGGGGTATATCATCCTCATTCCTTGCACAAAGCCTCGATTGAATGTCATATGCTAGGCTTAAAAAAATCTCCTAAGTCGACCAAGCATAGAGATGAACACAATATGGGAACCAGTAATATGGAGTACCAGAAAAAATCATTAGTGTCAAAATTGCAATATGAGCACTGGTAAAAAAATACTAGAGAAAATCATTAACATCAAAAATTGCAATATGAACTCTGGACGTTAGGTTTACAAGTCCCCAAAAATTCAGTTGTTTTTGTCCTTAAGGACACACAGCCCAATGGATATAGACGTTGGTTAGTTCCTGACTTGACTCTTAAAGTTGTGAGTTCAATACAAGGCTACAGCACTGGTGAACAAGTAACTTACAGGGTTAGAGGGAGATAACTCATGACTTCTAATCGAGACTTTACGCAAAGAATGAGAATGATATACCCCAGTAATTGTAATAAAGAATAATAAAGAAGGCTGGAGTGTACAACGGCCGGAACGTACAAATGGCAACAAAGATAAGGATAATAGTTCGAATACTGTAAATACTACCTCATCTCAGACATATCTTTAATGTTACTTTAAAAAACAAAGGTATAATATCCTGTGCTCTCTTGAATCACTAAGTAGGTACCACAGTTTCTGCCAGACCATTTCAAAATGTAAGCAATCCACAGTTTTTTTTTATTATAATATAAATTTATATATTGACATATAGATTGGCTACTGTCAACTGGTAAATTACTTGGTTGTTGCTTCAGTCTATGTTTAGGCCTATATTTGCTGGCCAAGCCTTCTCTTCCAAGCTTTCAAGTTCAAGGAGTTTAAATGAACTTGATACAATCAATTAAGAGAGAGTTTTCTTTTGTATTTTAAAAGTTGACTTGTGTGCTGGTCTGGTGTATAAATCACCCCCACCACTCGATTTGTATTGCTGTCACAGTCATTATATTAAATGTTCTAATGAGTGGAATTGTTTTTTTCCTTTTTAATCAATTTCCTGCTTGCTAAAGAATCTTTCTCTATCTTTGCTCTCAAGCCTCGACTAACTTTCAGTAAATGACTGCTGAATATTATTAATGATACTTTCCCATTTAAATAGGATTATCTGACTATATTTCTGACACTTATGTTACAAGGCCGTTTTCAGGAACACGTTACTTTGTTATATAATATGGGATTGCTGAAAAGTTCTCAGCCCAACAAAGAAACCTCTCAAAAACAAAGCTGTTGATTTCTATCTAAATTTTTGAGAGGAGCAGTTATCATTATTTTACTATTTACATGTAGACTGTTGTCCTCATCTTTGTTGTTTGTACAATATTTTGGGCATTGTGTTTCCCATCCTTTATCAAGTGTATATTAATCTGGGCATCCTACATGGAATTTCAAACTGAACTGCTTATTGGATCTGGGGTGGTGGGGGTAAACAGTTTTCATCCTACTATATCGGCATGAAACAAGAAATCAGGGAGCTGAGTTCAAATTTCAGTTGAATTCATTGCATTCACTTATGTGCAAATACCCTTATGAAACTTATTAATCTGCCATTTCTCCCTCCAGCTAAGGGTTAAATAGCAGGACAGATTAAGTTCTATAACCTTGGTTGGTAACCTGCCTATCGCAGAAAGTAATGGCAACCTACTACGGGGAAAATCTTCTGTCTAGTCAGTCATGTCTCTTTTGAGACATGATTATCCAAGCATGTATCACGTATGGCACTTAACTGACTGATCCATGTCTAGAGATCTCTCATATTGCTAGTGATGGCAACAGTATGCCTCTATTCATCTTCTCAGACTCAATATGGAAGCCTATATCAAGTGCCTTGAAGAGGTAGTGGTGCTCTGGCTAGGGTGGGTGTCTGCTGGGAGACCCTATGTCTGGCAACATAACTCTGCACCATGCCACACAAGCAGGATATAATTGTCAGATAATTTCTTTGACCATATTACTCCTTACATCTGGCCACATACTCTTTAGACTGCAACCTCCTTGATTGTTATGTGTGGGGTACAGTTGAGCAAGAAACCAACAAAACTCCTTTTAATACCAAACATAACTGAAGGCTAGGATTATGGTAGTATTAACCAACTAAAAGGAGACCATCCAGAAGAGTTGCAGGAGATTCTGAAGTTGTCTGGTGGCCATAGTTGAAGCCAATGGCAATTTTATTGAATAAATTTACTCTTTAGTATTTAAAGATATTTTTGTGAAATTTTGGTAAATATCTGTTAAGAAGAGATATCAATATGCACGTTTGCATAATTTATACAATTTATCAATCGCACCATATACACACACATTAGTAATGCAGATTTAAATGTAGTTATGTGATTTTGATCTGAACTTTGGAATACAAATTTTCAATTTCTGTGATTAATATTTCTTAGTGAATTCAGTGCATTCAGACAAAAAGTAATAATTCTGAAATTTGGTAATAATTTGTGTAAAATAAATGCTTCTGGAGATTTACATTTTTCTCTCATTTTATATATATATATATATATATATATATATATAGTACATATCCACAAAAATGTTTTACAGATTAGTGTGTTTATAAAGGTTGTTTATTTTCTTTGATTTAAAGAGTAAACATTGCAGTAGAACTTTATTGAATGTAATGCTAACATATTTTTCTATTTAATAATTTAGGCCTAATGTTTAAACCATTTTAAATAAGTATATACACAATTTGGAGATAATGTGTTTATATGTCAAAGGTGAAAAACTGCACCAAAAATAAATTTAGCTTCCTGACCATGAAGTTACTTGTATGTAAAGTGTGTTCTCATTTTGTTTACCTGTATGATCTACCCTCCGGGTAGGTATATTTAACCTTCACATACCATACCAAATTTAGCAAGACCTTCACAGGTAAATAAATCTTCCAAGAACTGAATAACAAATTGAGCTGGGTTGAAGGACTTTTAAACTGTTGCTTGGGTGTGTGTATGTATGTATGTATGTATGTATATATATATATATATGTATATATATATATATATATATAACTACTAGTTGATATTAAGCAACATTGCATCAATGTTTGGTTTGATTAATTTGCTTTCAATGTAAGCAGTTTTTACAATAGGTTTCTTTTCAACTGTCATATTAAATAACAAATATGAATACACTTATGCATGTGGAGCAGATAAATATTTATATATTGAATATTCATATATTGCCTAAATCTTTATATATTTTTATATATTTAATCATAATATAGACACACAGTATATTTGTTTAAAGATATATAGTTGCATGTAGTTTAAAAAAAAAACAGTATTATTCCTTATTACTATAAACGTTATTTTTAATGGGTATACCATTTGAATTGATATAAAAGACATGATGTCAACTCAAACACGTGTTCCTACTAAAAATAATATAGTAAAAAAATTGTGTGTTTATATATGTGTGTAAAAAAAAAAAAATCGATCTTGTGTGTGCACACATGTATATCTGTCTAATTGTGGTCTAAATTACGTAAAAATGAAAATAACACTGATTTCTCATTTTAACAGATATATTTATCAAAATTATACAAAAATATCTTGAAATACTATTTATTTATTCAATAAAATTGCCATTGGGTTTAACCATGGCTACCAGATGACTTTGGAATTTCCTGCAAATCTTCTGATCAGTCTCCTTGTTTAAATTGGTGAATGCTGCCGTAATTCTTGCTTTTAGTTCATCTTTGGTCTTAAAAAGAGTTTTGTTGGTCTGTTGCTCAACTGCGCTCCACACATAATAATCAAAGGGGTTGCAGTCTGGGGAGTTAGGTGGCCAGATGAAAGGAGGGAGGTGGTCACAAAAATTGTTGTCTGATAGCTATGACTTGGTTCTTCTGCTTGCGTGGCATGATGCAGAGTTCTGTTACCAGATATAGGGTCTTCCATCAGCCACCCACTTGACCCAGGGCAGCAATATCTCTTGAAAGCACTTAATGTAGGCCTCTGAGTTGAGTGATGCATTTACCAAAAATTAAGGAGTTCTTTTGTCATCAGAAGGATCAGAGTGGTTTTCTGAGCTGCCATACCTTTGTAATCTACATTAGGTGCATCCAACTTCTCAAATCCTCTGTCGTCAGCTAGACACTTAAACACTCTGAAATGTTCGTATTGGAGTTTACGATGTGGATATCAAGCAGTACAGCATGCTGTTTTTAAATTTCTGTTGGAGTGAATTGCATCATAGTGCTCTTTTTTGACAGATGGTGCCCAACTGATCTACTATACTGCATAGTTGACAAAATCAAAAATAAACATGTATGCACAAAGTTAAAAATATAAGATAGCGACGATTTACCCATCGCACCCTGTATTTCTGTGTGCGTACATGTGTACATATATATGTATGTATGTAGGTATGTGTATGCACATGAGCACGTGTATATGATTTGTGATGGGCACTTTGCCATTTTATATTTTTAATTAAAAGAAATTAAAATTCTTTTAAAAATATTAGATTTTGATGAATTGTACTAAGCTTTTTCATTTATTATTAGTAAATAGTTTTTATTTAATATCTACAAGGGGTGAAATTAATACATAATTTAAAAATTTTTAATTTGATAAATTATTATAATGAAAATTTAAAAAATTGTAAAAATACAATATTCATCAATTTTTTTTTAAGTCAATAATGACCTCAATATATTTTATTTACAAAACAAATTAAAACCTTTTTTCTTAAATAATATGCTAGTTTTAATACATTTTCTTATTTTACAATTCAGAGCAGATTTTTGGTAAATGGTGTCTGTTTTACAAAAATTAAAAATGATTTAAAATCTCCAAGGTATTCTGCTTTTAATTAGTATAAATATTAATAGAATACAATTTAATTTCTCAAAATTTCATAAAATTAAGTATGTGAAGAGTAACACATGTTAAAAAAAAATTCTAAAATAATTTCATTCATTTGTGAATTAGTCTTGAAAGTTTTATTTGATTTTTGCAAATTAATGTGCATTTTTGACAAAAAACAAAACAAAACACTAAATTTTTTTTTATTAATCTTTGGTCATCCCCACTGATGCAAAAAAAAAAAAAATGTGCTAGATTAAAACTTAATAAAATAATCAAACAATACTTCGGTATTTCCTCTTTATAGTAATAAAAATTTTGACAATAAAACTGTTTTTATCAAGTTTGGGACATTTTACCATGGCTTCCTCTTTATTTTTTTTTTAATCGAGGTACCTATCATAAAGCATTAATTTTTCATTGATATCAAATTTGTTTCAAGAACGGAACATTTTAAATACTGTTTTATAGTTGTATTATTATCACTTGTGAATGCCACACAAGGCAAATAACATAAAATAGCATCTATTCATTGTGTTGATTATTTCCTACATTTATAACATTGATTATTCTCAAGTCTCTTACCAATATTATTAGAAATTGTGCCAGTTTTAATAAAGCTTTATTTCTCTGAATCTTTATTCAAAGTTTTGATATAATTATAACATACCAGCAGTATAGCCCGGCATTGCTTGGGTGTAATGAAAGCTTTAAAGCTAATCCATGGTCCTGGAGCTCAGACTCTTTGGACATTGGCATGAAAGACTAAAAAGCAATAGTTGTTTCCAGTTAAAGCGAAACTGTAGACTGAAAAAAAAAAATGAATGGATGTAAGTCAATTTTTGATTTCCTGGTATCGATATCAAATGAGCTTTTTTCGTCGTAAACTGAATTTTGGAGGCTAAATAAGTCCTCTGAGTAAATGGTATCATGGCTGAGACTATGAACTATAATTATATCTACTTAGAGCCAAACCCGAAGCAAAAACTAAAATAAAAGGGCTGAAAAACTGATTTTGATCAGACGCGGTATATATTATTGATTTTCTGCACTATTGTAAGAACTGCAATCTTGAAACTTCTGAATATTATTTCTTATGTCTTTATCTATAAGTGCATAAAATTTGATTAAAATCGGACTACTCCTTCTATAACCTGATTTTTTCGATTATCAATTTTCGATATTTATCAGGGGTACCTCGACACAAAACCTAGCTAAGAACACTCACAGATGCTTATAGTACAACTGTGTAAATTTTCAAGAAAATCAGTTCAGCCATGTCAGAGTCTATAGTTAATGGACCCACTCACACACAGACAGACACAAAGTTCCATTTATAAATAAGTTTAGATAAATATAGGGGTCAGACTCTGTATTAGTCATTCTAAATTGTGTTTAGACAATTGACCTTCTTAATGTTAACATGGCATTCTGATCTATCCATTCTGTAACCTCTATCATATATAATCTATAAGAAAAAAAAATGATGACAGAAAAATATGACCATTAACATATCAACTGGATCAATCCATTTCAGTCATGTTAAATATGTAGACATAACTATACTATGTACCCAGGTGATTCTTTAGAGGAGGGTTTTTTATTTTATCACTGTTTGATAAGTTAAAAAAGACATATTAAAGAAATCCTTACAAACCTTATTTATGCATCTGGTAAGTCATTTCACATTGATTCCTTAAATTTCCTCACTCTCCGGAGATGCACTTTGTCATTTATCTGAAACTACATCCCAGATTGGTTATTCTTTCTCATGCTAGATATGATCTGATATACTAGACTTAGAATATTGGCAACTATTCTCAAGGCTATAAGTTGTATTCATTAATGTGCAAAAATACTCTTTTAAAATGTATGAATCTCTCTTCTCACCAACTATGGGTTAAATAATATGACTCATATCTTGAAAAATTATCTCCAAAAAATTATACTGGTTTGCAAAAAAAATTCTTTTTTTTCTGATGCAAGCATGGGAACTGTTGTATCGCCAAAGTAGCAGTACAATACCAGATGATATGTGCTGAAGTAACTGCAGCACAATATCTGTGCTAATGGATATTAAGTACAAACAAGTACAGATAAGACAGAACAACAATAATTAGAAAGAGAGGACAGATTAAGTTGTTAGTCACCAAAAGCATAATCCGATAATGATCTTCAGTGACACTTCGAATTCTTGACTGTTATTAATCTTTATTTATAAAGCTATTTCAGTCCACAGATCATTCCATATTTGAGAGTGATATAGGGTTGTCAGCTGCTTTACAACAAAAACAGGTATGTGCATGTGGGTGTATTTTTTTCTTTTTTCTTTTTTTTTTTTAAAAATCAATTTTGATGTGGTGAATTCAAATTCCTGAGCATTTTTGTCTATCATCTCTAAATTTTTTTTTTTTTTTTACATATCACTTTTTTATTATACTGCATATAAATTCAAAATATGTTTTCCATCTAGTACAGGCTTACGGCCATATCATGTTGAATACACCGGTTCTCGCTCACTCGATCACCGAAGTTAAGCAACATTGAGCCTGGTCAGTACTTAGATGGTTGACCGCTTTGGAATACCAGGTGCTGTAAGCATATAGTGATGGATGTGTGTTGTGGTGCACTGGATATCGGCTCAGAAAGAGAAATCTGTGAGCCGAGTTCGAATTCCAGTTGAATACCCTGCATTCACTTAAGCACTGGTACCCTTGGGAAAGGTATTAATCCATCCCTTCCCTCTTGAGTTATGGGTTAAATAACAAGGGTACGACTTGGGGACCCTGCCCTTAAAAAAAAAACAAATCCCAATGAATCTTGATACTCGAAAAGAAAAAAGTATTTCTAGATACAGAACTTATATAAAAACAACAATAAATTGTTGAAAAAAAAAAATTTTTGTTGGCAATAAATGACCCGCCGAGGTTGATATGGCATAAAAACAAAACAACCAATCAACTAGTACAAGAATACAGAACATTGACAGAACTAAATAACTTGGACAATACCATACATATATTACAGTAGTCAGAAATGAGTTTTTTTTTGTTTTTTTGTTTTTTTAGTGATTTCATGTAGAAGCATCCAGTAGAAGTTCACTATAATGCTGGGGTTTCACTTGCTTTGGTAGTTTTTTTCTATCTTAGTAATATCTCCATGCTTCTGACTCCCTATTCAGAGGTTCAGAAGGAAGAAGTAAAATTTGGGAGTGAAGAAAGTGAATTTTGAGTGACATTCAGCATTCCATATCCTTATAAGCTTGTAAAAATTTCTCAATACACACTTGGTATTATGGTACCTGTGTATTACTGAGGAAGCCACAGCAGACTGACTTAAATACTTTCCATGCTCTCAGTTCATTTAAGAAGTTCTGCAGTAGCACAACCTGTTTTCTATATTGAAGAATGAGGCGACAACATTGTTTCGTGTCCTGTTGGCTGGGGATTCAGAATACACTGACTGTATCTCTGAAGAGGAATAGCCTCCCTCCAATAAGACATCTTGAGTATGTGATGATAAACTAGAGCTGGATCCTGGGTATGACGATAAATTGCATCCAGCATCAAGGCCTCTGTTTAGGAGGTTGTGAAGAGCATAGGTCTATCCTGACCTGGGTTACTAGTACCTGTTAGGCTCCCAGCTATGGAAAATACTTAACCACCAAAGTGGTGTCAAAACACTATGAAACTATCAAAACAGACTTTTATTGTAAAAATTCCAGCAATACTCTTTTGACAAAAAAATATTACCAGCAATAAATTTTTGAAGGAAAAAAAAAATATCACCAGCAATACATTTTTATGGAAAAAAAAACTTACTGCAATATATTTAAAAAAACGAAACAAAAATGCATCCCAGCAATACATCTGACTTTCAAGAAAACACTCTTTACAAAAATACATCAATGAAACCTGATTTACAAACTGATTTCTTACAAAGAATACATGTTCTATTCATGTGAATCTATTGTTAAAAATCTTGTCAGCATTAAATAACCCTTTGAGGTCGATATGCTGTAAAACAAACCAAACCATACGTATGATATGACCAAGTTCAACTGCCTAGGCTAGAATATCAGGAGATCTGATTGCTGCTTAGATAGGTACAAATGAAAGACAAGGTCATTCTGGTTTTCCTTGGTGATTCAGTGGGGTTTACTGTAACTTACTCTTAAGTAATCAGGGACATTGTTTTCAGAAGAGACCGACTTGGTAGAATTTTCCTCTGAGACATTTTTTCACATGATGAAGGAATAAGATATTTATGTGCTGGTGGTATGGAGTGACGAAGAGATCAAATGGGGAACAGGTCTCATAGCTGAAGGAAGCTTGGAATATTTCAGTGGTGGGGTGGGGTAGGGGAATTTGAAGAAGCATTGAAGCCAGTTGTATTTGTTAGACAAAAAAGAACAATCATCTTCATGGCTTTGCTCTCTCCAGTCTATTGGGGCAGCAATGTTGAAGGCTGCTTTCTTGTCCTGAAACTATGCAATTAGTTTATTGTAACAGGGTTTACAGCAGATGTGTGAGACCGAGGATTTGTCCTGATTTCCTATTTTACAGACAAAATAACGATAGTAAGCAGTTCTCAGGAAAGGAGTAATTGTTCAAGGCAGTGCAACTGTCATTAATTTCCCACATATGTGAAAGAATGAATTTGCCTTGTTGATGCATCCTCTGTGTTTTGAAGTGATTCAAGCTATTGTGAAGATATGTGTGAGCTCACAAAAATATATAAAACAATATATATATATATATATATATATATATATGATTATATCCATATGTACCAGACATTTGATTTTGAAGACAATTTCATTTAGCTGCAATTAAATTTAACCTGCAAGACTGAGCTTATATATATATATATATATATATATATATATATATATATATATATATATATCTCAAAAGCTAGAGGTGATGAGTGAAAACAGATTTCATATCTGAAATCAGCACCCCAAAATTAGGTTAGAACTCCTATCTTTTATGCTGGCTTTAAATTTCTTTGTAAACCAATGTTATTAATGCAATATTCATTTGCAGAAATTATTCTTAAAATAAAAAAAGTTTTTAGTTTAAAATAACCTTTTCATAAACTGTGAAAAAACAAAAAACAAATCCAATTCTATCTCAATGTTATAGATGTTTAGTTTATTGATATTTGTAAAAGGTGTTTCTGATAACTTCAACCTTAAAATAAATAGTTCTTTATTAAATTAATTGTTGCTGAACAATTTTCATTGAGTTTACTCATTATTTTGTTTTTATTTACAAATGTAACAGTTATTTTCAGACAAATTTTCTCTAGTAAATGTAACAATTATTTTTGGATAAATTTTCTCCCTTTAATATAGTTTTTGAGATGTGGGTAATAAGCAATTTAAAGTAACAAGTTATGGTGAATCTGATTGTGAAATTTTTCACATTTCTGTTTTATTCCATAGACTCGGATATTTTCACTCCATTACCTTTCAGTTTCTAATGCTATTTATTACTTTGACAGGTGTTTTCTTCCTTTAGTATCATTAATTGATTCTTATCAATTACAGGTAGATATCTTTCTCATCTTGTCACGCAGGTCTCTACCATAAAACTTTTCTAACCAGCAATGCACTGTAAGTGCATTTTTAAGTGTTTCTGTTACACCATTTGGTTAATATCACAAGGTAGCAGTTTGAGGATAGAGGGTGATGTAAAACCTTTCGTTTTTTATCAGTATAGAAACTTGAAACTTTTCAGGTATAAGTTAGTTGCTCCATAAGGTTATTTAATTTCTTGGTGCATTTTTTAAATTAAAAAGAAAACCATTTTTGCATAATCTATGCCCCCTTATGATGATGTAGGTGATCATGGCTCTTCCTAACCTCCTATTCTGTGCAGCTCTTTATCACTCTTCCTGCTGACATCTATTTGCATAAGCTTATCAGATAGGTGACCCACTGTCCCTTTTGCCTTTGATATGTTCTGTGAATGTTCAATTTTCCAAGCCCTCTTTCTTCATTATGTTTCGAAATGACAATTTGGAGAGTCCAGTTTGAATTCTCATCAGATTTGATGCATTCACTTAGCTGCAAATGCCCTTAATAAAGGTATGAATTTATCTCTTTCTTCCCCACCCCCAGTAGAATAGTAGAACCTGTATATGGAAAAATCATTATTTTCAAAAAAAATTATACTCTATTCATTTGCATTCTTACAATCCACAATACATTATGGCTTCAAATGACTTGCAAAGGGATAAGTTGTAAAAAAACAAAACAAATCAACAATTTCCTCATTATGTGTCCTATAAATTAAAGATATTTCTTTCTGATTCTGAGTCTGGTAATGTTAATATTAGCTGTTTTTTTAGAAGGAAATATTTGGCATTCATTGATTGAGCAGCCAGTACTGCTTTCGGTTGAAATTTATAAAATCTTTCTTTCAAGTTCAATCGATGTTATTGCTTTTTCCAGTTCAGTAGATGTTATTGCTCTTTCCAGTATTCATGGGAGTTTCCTTCCTTACTTTTCACTTGAAGTAGTCTGAAATGTGAACATCTTGATTTAAGTGTTTTTTTGTATTTGTCTATGTTTCTGAGATGAGGCATTGTAATTATTTACATTGTTTGTGCTGTTGTCCTCATCTTTGTTGCCATATTCACGTTTTCTCAAGGATATATGGCCGAGTGAGTAAATTGTTGGTTGGATCCAGTGACTTGATCAAAAGAGTTGTGAGTTCAGTACCTGGCTACAGCAGTGGTGAAGAAAAAAAACTTGAAATTGAATTAAATGGAGATAACTAAGACATCAGGACATAGCACGACTCATGGAATGAGAACAATCTACCCTAGTGAATGAAATAAAGGGTTCAGTTTAAAATTTCAATCACCTGAAGAAGGTTGGAGTATATAACAGCTGAAGCATCATGAATATGGCAACAAAGATGAGGACAACAGTGTGTACAATGTAAATAATGTAGTTTCCTTTACGTTTCTATTTTCCTTAACATTTCCCTGTTACTTAAACTCACTGTTCATAGTATTCTCAGCAGTCTTCTGTAGAACCATATTTCTGTTGTCTCCAATCTTATCAGCTGTGAGGGGATTGTTTACTATTTGCTGCCATATTGATATGACATTAGTTCAGCGCATTGGTTTTAAAAAATGCTACAATATCAGAAGCAAGTTTTAAAATTTTTTATAATTTGTTGAAGTATTTTGAAAGACATTACTTACTGTTCCACTTTAATATCTGCAAAGTTAACAGTTAAATAGCTTAGTTTGCTTCAGAATTGTACAAGTTGTATTGTTGTGTGTTATGGAAGAGGTTCATAGGTGTGCCTGTTGTTAAGACTCAAGACATTAGCTTTTCTTGAAAGGAAAATTTTTGTAATTTAAAGTACAGTCTCCCACTTCCTCTCTGTCTCTCCTTCCATAATTGTCAGGCTATCTTCGTTTGAAGTATGTTCCTAAAGGAAGTGTTTTCAACTCTATGGAATAATCCTCCTGAGTAGGTCTTATCTGTGAAGCACATGTGTATGCATAAACAAGCACAGATATTTTCTTAGTGTTGTTCCTCCTGTATATTTTTATTTTACACTTTTTTCTTCTTTCACTGAAAATAACTGTCACATAGCCATTTTCAATGGTTTCTGATTGTTTGCTACTTCAGGCATGTTTCAGAGTTTGTTCCAATCCTTAATGTCTTAAAATTAACACATGGACAAAGTATTGCCATTAATGGGTGTAATTAAAACTGTATTTCTCTCTCACACTCTTTTTTCTTTCTCTCTTGCTTTCTCTTTTTTCTTTCTCTCTTGCTTTCTCTTTTTTCTTTCTGTCTTGCTTTCTCTTTTTTCTTTCTCTCTTGCTTTCTCTTTTTCTTTCTCTCTTGCTTTCTCTTTTTTCTTTCTCTCTTGCTTTCTCTTTTTTCTTTCTCTCTTGCTTTCTCTCTTTTCTTTCTCTCTTGCTTTCTCTTTTTTCTTTCTCTCTCGCCATCTCTTTTTTCTTTCTCTCTCGCCATCTCTTTTTTCTTTCTCTCTCGCCATCTCTTTTACTTTCTCTCTCGCCCTCTCTTTTACTTTCTCTCTCGCCCTCTCTTTTACTTTCTCTCTCGCCCTCTCTTTTACTTTCTCTCTCGCCCTCTCTTTTACTTTCTCTCTCGCCCTCTCTTTTACTTTCTCTCTCGCCCTCTCTTTTACTTTCTCTCTCGCCCTCTCTTTTTCTTTCTCTCTCGCCCTCTCTCTTTTTTCTTTCTCTCTCGCCCTCTCTCTTTTTTCTTTCTCTCTCGCCCTCTCTCTTTTTTCTTTCTCTCTCGCCCTCTCTCTTTTTTCTTTCTCTCTCGCCCTCTCTCTTTTTCTTTCTCTCTCGCCCTCTCTCTTTTTCTTTCTCTCTCGCCCTCTCTCTTTTTCTTTCTCTCTCTCGCCCTCTCTCTTTTTCTTTCTCTCTCTCGCCCTCTCTCTTTTTTCTTTCTCTCTCGCCCTCTCTCTTTTTTCTTTCTCTCTCGCCCTCTCTCTTTTTTCTTTCTCTCTCTCCCTCTCTCTTTTTCTTTCTCTCTCGCCCTCTCTCTTTTTCTTTCTCTCTCGCCCTCTCTCTTTTTCTTTCTCTCTCGCCCTCTCTCTTTTTCTTTCTCTCTCGCCCTCTCTCTTTTTTCTTTCTCTCTCGCCCTCTCTCTTTTTTCTTTCTCTCGCCCTCTCTCTTTTTTCTTTCTCTCTCGCCCTCTCTCTTTTTTCTTTCCCTTTCATTTTTCTCTCTCACACGCCATTTTTCTTTCTTTCTGTCTCTATTGCCATCTCTCTTTTTTCTCACACGCCATCTCTTTTTTTCTCTATTGCCATCTCTCTCTCTCTCTCTGAATGTATATCTACATTTATTTTTCTTTCCTTTAAAAAAAAAATATCTCCACATTTTACTCCTGGGTTAAAAGCCTGTATTTCAAACAAAAATTAAAAGGTGAATGAACTATTTAATTAATCTGTTCCATTTATATTTTTTTAGATGTTATCTATGATTCACTGATTTCTTCTGGTATTATATAAATCACTTTTTGCTCAATATCTTTTCATGTTACAAATTTTGTGAAATAGAAATATCTCTCTGAAGAAAAAGATTAGCAACAGAATAACAAAGATGACCACTTAATTGAAAAAGTATCTGAGAGCTTCACATGAAAAGCTTAGGCAATTAAGATTGCAATCTATGAAATGTAGGAGTAAAGGAACCGTTTAATTAAGCAGTTCATTTTGTTTGGGAGCTAATTTTGTCTGAATGCTGATAAATATTTTATTTATATATACTGTTAAAATAATTAAGGGAAGTAATCACTCTTAAATTTACTAACTTGATTTACCTCCATTCTCACTACATATGGGACAGGAAATATATAAATAGATACATATTGATAATTATTATATGGTTTGATGCTTTATTTTTATCACTAAAACCAAACAGTGTCTTTGATATATCGTTTCCTTTCATCTTTCTTTACAGTCAAAATGAAATAGGTCATTATTTATCTGAGGTAATGGCAGGCCATAGCACACGTATTAACTAACTAAGAAGCATAATTATAGCCTAGCTCTGTATTTCTTAAATATAAATTAATGACATAATTAAAATGTATAATCACTTTTACTTCTAAGTGTGTGTGTATATATATATATATATATATAAAATCTATACATTCCTCATTCACATCTCTAACAATAGAAACATATTTTTATTCATTATAACATTTTTCTTTCTTTATTTTCTTTTCTTTAAATCAAATATTACACTGTATCCAATAGATTAGTATTATGAATACTTAGTGAGTTGATCACTGTAGACTTCAACCATTGAAATCATGGTTATAGATAAGTATTTAGTATGTAGCATGATTTTTTTTAAATCCACTTTCTTTAAATTACATTTTGATACCATATGTTATATGCACACCATTTAGGAAACAAAACAAAAATTTCAGAAATTTTATTTGCAGTGGCTTACAAAATCAGCATATGAGCCACTGCTCTGTAGTCAGTCAGTTAAGTGCCATACGTGATACACACTTTGGGCGATCATGTCTCGAAAGAGACATGACTGAATGGGCAGAAGATTATCCCACAGTAGGTTGCCATTGCTTTCTGCAGTAAACTGATTGCCAGCCAAGGCTATAGAACCCAATCTGTCCTATTATTTAAACCATAACTGGAGGGAAGAGATAAATTAATACTTTTCCCAAGGGTATTTGTGTATCAGTGAATGCAAGGAACTCATTTGTAGTGGTTGTTCAAATTATGGCTTGGTAAAAATATACTTGAATAGTCCACTAAAATTATGTATGTATGTGATAGGTAATTTCATATCCTGATATGTAGTTATTCACAGAATTTTAATCTGAAACTTTCATTGTATAATGTTTGATGTATGTGATTAATGAAGAATCATTAGATTAAGTATATTGACAAGGGAGCAATTTATAGTAAAAAGTAATTTCTGTTTAAAATAAATAGTTTTTTTGCAATTTTAAGTAGAAAACTTAGGTATCTATGTAATGACCTATATTTTATTTTATTTTGCATTCACTAAAATCTAAAAATTATTGCTTTTGCTTCCATTTCTGTATGCAAGTATTTCTGCCCCTTGCTCATGTGTCCAAGTATCCCCTACCTTTGCTTCTGTGTGCAAGTATTCCTCCAAAGCATTATAACCAACTGCCTAATAAGGTGTTTATCTTCCAAAACAGTACTTATGTAAATGGGTATGAATTCTATTCTGGAAACTCATGTCAATATGTTAACAGATCTTTTGACTGCTTTAAGTTACATGATAGAGGGATTATAGATGAATCTTGTTAATAATAACTTGTTCCATAATTGAGATTTAGAGAATTTGGTGTTCAGGATATACAGTATATACATGTTTTTTGTACGTGTACATCATTTTTGTATGACTCATGCAACCTTTCCCCCTTTATAATGCTGTTCTACTTTATTCCATGTTTGAGATTTTTTGAACCTGATCCATCTCAGGGGTTCTTTGGTCTCTTCGGTTATTTCTTTCAGAACTTTCCTTTTTACTAATTGATTGTTGCCAGGAAGAAGTGTATTTGATCTTCTATGATTTTGAGATTGCTGGTATGTCAAAATACTTTTCATGTGAATGATAGGACTATATATATATATATATATATATATATATATATATAATGTACTATAGTCATCTGCAGACAGAACTGTTTCGCTGTATCACAGCTCATCAGTATGGTTAGACTCCGATTGCTTTTTTACCCAGGATTGAAACCCGACCGAATTGTTGTCAGTCAGCGATTCTAACTTTTCTCTCTCACACGCCCCTGGGCTTTTTTTTTTTTAAAACCTTTTCTAAAAAAAAAAAATAAAAAATTGAAATATTTTTTAAGTCTGTTTTATAACATACAGTCTTAGAATGCTCTGATATAAATTGTCAGTTATAGTTTTCTGACTTCATTAAAAATTTTAAACATCAGACATTTTCTGCTATGTAACATAGCTTTTGCATATCATGTACAAGCTCTCATCTCCATGGTCACATGCTACAAATTCTTTGGACATCTTTATTTTATAGGGGATTTTTTTAATATTTTTTTATTTTATTTTATTCTATTTTTCCTTTCTTTAAGTGTTTTGACCATTCTGCCATCAACAAATTAAGTTCTTTCACAGAAGTATGTTTTATAGATTTATTTCTTCTGGTTTCTTGGAGTGAACTTTAATGTGATCAGTTGTTATTTGTTGTTTTCTTTCTCTCATCCATTTTTATTTCTTGGCTTTATATTTGTGACTAAAATTGTTCCTGTTTGTAGTGTAATTATAGAAAGAAGAAAAAAAAGGAGGATTAAATGTATTTTTTATAATGAGTGGAAGAAGATATTCATACTTATCTCAATATTTTTCCAAAACCAATTTGTCACCTAATGTAAACAAAGTAATTTCTAAAGAAAAAAAATGTGGAGGGATTTCAGGTTCAAATCCTGCCAGATAGTGCATGTTTTTCTTTAATAATAAAATCTTTTGAATACTTAAGCTGGTTGACAATAATAAATAAATATACCTTTAATAAATAAATGGAGCTTCTAAATCAAATATGAGCAACCACTAAAAATAACATTTAAGTAATAAAAGACCAGGTGAAGAATTAAAAAAGTTAAAAAATACAAACTCATCAGCCTTTGTTTTATTTCTTAAATGAGAAATTAATTTATTTTATTTGTTCTCTTGTTAATTATTTAATGTCTTTTAAGAGGAAGAAAAGAAACCCCAATTCTATTTTATTTGTCTAGCTTTTATGCTTATATTCATTTATTATTTTTTTCTTTTTAAATTACTTCTTGTAATCAAGTAAATGAAACTGTATATTATTGAAATGCTGTTTGTTTTATTTTCTTTCTTCTTCTTTCTAGTTTTGCAAATTTTCTCCCTTTATAATGCTGTTCTACTTTATTCCATGTTTGAGATTTTTTGAGCCTGATCCATCTCAGGGGTTCTTTGGTCTCTTTGGTTATTTCTTTCAGAACTTTCCTTTTTACTAATTCTTTGATTCCAGTTTTTGGCTGTATAGGATTCGTAGAACAATCACGATTGATTTGTATGTTTTCCATTTTTGTTGACACTGGTACATATCACATATCCTTTCATTAGTAATTATCATAAACTCTTCCTAAAACACACTCCCATATTAGTATCTTCTTAGTGCTGTTGAAGAAGATTATCAAATATGGGTAAAATGTTTACATAATTTATTTTAGGTGGTGATTCTCAACTCCTTTTTTTTTTTCTGTGTGTGGACCATGGTAACTATTTGAAGAAGAAGAAAGCTTATTTTACTTTTTACTAATAGATAAGTCTAGGAATTGTAGAAATATTAAATGTATATGCTCTACTTTGAAGTAAAACTAATTTAATGAAAATTAACTTGAATTTTAATGAAAATTAACTACTGAATTCTATGGAACATTTATGTACACTATATATTCTGTGCAGTTTTTATTCAACTTTTACAATAAAAACATCCAGTAGTGTAAAAAGGACTGTAACTTACATCACTTGATCTCGCTTTCTGCTTGTTTTAGTATGTTGTAGATTACTATAGAAATTCCAGTTCTCAGTTGTAACAACTGTTCTGAAGTGAAATTACTCTATGGGCCACCAAAATATTACCATGAACTGCCAATTTGGTTCTTTTTTTTTTTTTTTTGGTATAGACTCCAGTAATGTTACATGGATTACCAGGATTTATATGCACCCTAGCTGAGAACTTTAGGAAATTGAAATTTTTTTTTTTTTTTTAAATCCATTTGTAGCCAGTTTGAAGCTAAAAATGGGAGACTAGTTTTTTTTGTTTTTTTTTGTTTTTACCTGCTTGTACCTGCTCTGATGAATTTGACTTTATTCGTTCTTCTTGATGGTTTGTATCTGCTCATTCGGGTCGCTTTGGTAGCTGTATCAGCTCTCACTTTTACTACTTATTTAGGTTTCTACTGATAATGTCTGTTGACCAAAGCCTCTGGATCAGCTATATATTTTATAGTAATTCTTTCTTTGTATAAAGTGGACATTTTGGGACCCTCCTTTCAGCTATGTATATAATCTTGCTGGGTTTGGTAGAGTTTAGTATATAGATTGGATGAGAAGAATGAATCAACTCACCACTGCTTGATCGTTCACCCTTCTGTTCCTTCTTACATTGTCCATAAACCTTGCTTGCTGAGTCCTACCATTTTAACATTGCTCCTTTGCTCCCACTGTGATTTCTTCCCATATGTGGTGGCATCTTCTCCTGCCTTCAGCCTTATTTAACCCTTTGTTGCATATTGGTTACAATTGTTACCAATATGCAAGAAAGGTTACAATTATGACCAATATGCAACAAAGGGTTAATTGGTGAGTAAGAAACCAGCTTAGATCTGCTTTCCCTTTTGTTGTCACCCCAACTAGTTCTCTAAGAGCACTACATTTTTTTTTCAGGTTTGAGTTTATATTGGGAATGCTTTCATTTTAATGTCCCTTGAACCTCTGTATTATTACATCTCTTTGTCCAAGGTAATAACAAATTCTTCTCTCAGATTGCTGAAAGGTAATTGATGTGCATTGGTCATCATATATAATACTGCACTGCTCAAACATTTTTGTAATCCCATTTGTGTTTGGTTTTTGCTGATCATTCTCTCCATTTTTTGCACAGTTGTTACAGGGACTTTGTACTGTCATAATGGCTACAAAACTCTGGTTAGTACTTCATACTGATATATCCATGCCTTGAATCAACCTAGTATTCCTGATTGGTCAATTTTATTTTTTCTCAGCCGTATTTTCAATTCATTGATTGTTTGTTGTAGGAACATGCTTTCGTCTTATTAAAAATTTTTATGAAAGCTTTTTTTTTTTTTTAAAGAATTAAAAAAAAGTTTAAATTTAAAATATTTAAAAAATTTCTTTTTTTAAATTTATCAAAGCTTTCTCTTTTATGGTTGGGATTGTTATTTCTGAGATCATAAACTATAACTTTTCAATGACTTGATCTTTTTTTTTTTTATAATTAAAGACCTTGGTTTAAATTCCATTGCATCCTGAGTCATAACTTTTCCAAGTTCTCTTAACAGACATCTCCCACTATTGACTGATGATGATGATGATGTCACTGTTAAGTCAGCCATATAGGCATTTAATGGTAGTTGATGGGTGCCTGATATGGACAAGAGATCCTAACATTTTACTTCTGCTGATTTTACCAACATATATACTAAAGCAAAAATGACAGGAGAGATTGTACAACCAGTTATTATTTCTCTCTTCAGTCTGAACCAATTTGCAGTGGTGGATCTTGTTGTCACTCTCGTTTGCAATTTTTTAGAGTGCACATCATTTTGGGAACATGGTGTCTTTCTACGTTTTCTTTTACAAGCATATGTGAAATTGATCCTCATGCATTGGCAAGATCTAATCACAGGATCACAAGGTCAGCTTTTCTTTTGCTTCACTCAGCAGCTGTGTTAGTACAGCTGTGTGTTCTAGGCACCCTGACATACTTGTGATCCCTCCTTTCTGGACTGATGTGTTGATCTATTTATTACTTTAGAGGAATTTGGATAGGCACTTGACTATAATCCCAAAGATCTTGCCTTTGGTATTTAGTAATAATATGATTTGAAATTGGTTTATATTCTTTGAATCTTTTTTCTTTTATATCCAGATGTCTTTGGCCTTTTTCCATTGATCAACAATTCTGCCTATCTTTCAAGCTGTTAAAATTTTTACAACCTGAACATCATTTACAAGGTAACCAAAAAAGATCAGTCCGTTTTTTGATTAGTCATTGAATGAAGTTGAAATATATATGAAATGTGTGTAGCAATCATTTTCAAATTCAGAAGTAGGAACATCAGACGTTATAAAGAACACACGCACCGTGCCTGGCCATAAATTATAAGCTGGACAGCTATGAGAAGGATGGAAGTGTCTAGAGATCTCATTTGGGGCTGTTTGCTTTACGACTTCAAAGTGTGCTTATCAGCAGCTGCATCAAGTCACCGCATATGTCAAGCATTTGGGGATACTGCTGTGGATGAACATACTGCAAGGTGTTGGTTTTGAAAATTTAAGTCAGGAGACTTGTCTCTTCATGATGAGCCTTGCAGTGGATAACTACAGGTCTTTAATGATGGAGTCCTGAAGGCGGCCATTGAAGAAGACAGTAGTCTAATGTGTGGTGAACTTGCAGACAGTTCAACATTTCCGATGAAACAGACTTCACCTGCACTGCCTAGGTAAGATATACAAACTGAGCAAGTGAGTTCCGCAAATGCTGTTGGAGCTCCACAAGGGACAACGAGTGGCAGCCTGCATATCGCTGCTTTCTCACCACCATACCACATCCTTATTCAGTCAAGTGCTTACCAGTGATGAAAAGTGGGTTCTGTACGAAACTTCCAAGCATTCCAGGCATTTGTTTTCTCCTTGGGATGCTGTCTCTCACACAGATCGCCTATGCACCCATGCAAGATTATGCTTTGTATCTGGTAGACAGGTTGTCAAGTGGTTCATTATGAACTGCTATCAGCGGGCCAAACGATCACTGGAGACCTATACTCACAGCAATTGAAACGTGTGCAACAGGCATTGTGCCAGGAGGAGTCAGCACTGGTGAATTGCAAAGGTGTGCTTTTCCTCCATGACAACGCCAGGCCCCATGTTGTGCGAGTGGTCAGGGATACCATACAGCAACTTGGGTGGGAGACTTTGTGCCATCCACCTTTTCACCTGCTCTTCGCCATCTGATTACCACCTCTTCCGCTCCCTGGATAATCATCTTCGTGGGAAATCCTTCACCAATGAAGCAGACTTGCGCAAAGCCCTCATGGACTTCTTTGTGTCTTTTTTTCAATTCTATTACTGTTTGGCTTTTCTCCACATTGACTCTTTTGTGCTCTTTTCTCAGTTCCCTAATCCTGTTAGCTCTATGATTGTTCTTGTAGGGCTTTGTTTCAACTTTTTCCAAACATTTCTGGGGCTATGATGATTATTAGTGATGTCATTATTTTTAATTGGCTCTAGCAGCTAATTGCAGGATCCCAGTGACATCATTATCAAAATCCTGCCATTCTCCTTTGTTGTTACTGTGTAGCCATTTAATTTACCTGTCTATTTTTGTGTCTTGGGTTTGGAATTCACTGGCAGAAAGACAGGGTTTTGTGGTGCAATTCCTTTTTATTACAGTTCATACTTACATGCTGTTCCTGTAATCGCTTATCTGGACACTCCATGTTACAGAATATAAAGGCTAGGGCCAGAATGGTCAGCAATTGGCTGGAGTTCATCATGTGTGGGGCATTCTGACAGTGAGGTATTGCTTGTGTTAGGTTTTGAATATAAGTCCAAAATGGTGTGAATTCAACAGAAGATCTCAAGAATTCTGAAGTGTTGATATGTCTCCTGCATCTAGGTTTGTGACTGGCTAATAACACCCATGGAGAGACATTGAGCCAATATGCAACATGTGTTCCTGGGACATCATTCATCCTACTGCCTCTTAGAATCTAAGCTGTCACTCTTAAGATACCAAAACTAGAAGACCCTTTTCGTTGATACTGTTTTATGTAGTAGTGTGGGGATCCAAAAATGACACAGAACACAACATTCAGATATTTAAACTATGTTGATTTTGCATGTCTTCCTGTAAATACATTCAGTCAGTCAGTTAAGTGCCATACGTGATACATGCTTTAGGCAATCATGTCTCAAAAGGCTTGGGAACCCTACCCTTAAAAACAAATCTCAATGAATCTTGATACTCAAAAAGAAAAAGTATTACTAGACACAAAACTTATATAAAAAAAAAAATTGTTGAAAGGAAAAGGTATTGCCAGCAATAAATAAATAAAATTTAGTTGGCAATAAATGACCTGCCGAGGTTGATATGCCATAAAACAAAACAACCAACCAACCAACCAACATAAAGGTGAAAGCAAGTAGGGCTGTTAACCCACCTTGCTTTTTCTTTGCTGTTTTTTTTTGTATTGTCAGTTGTCTCTAAGTCTTTTCCTAATCTGTCATCTGCTCTATTTCCAAATGTCACAGGTAATTCTAGAATTATGATTTGTAGCATACATTCTCTAAAGGACATCATTGAATTAAGATATACATAAAGGCAAATGTACTTATGCACACAATTTGAATGAAATTGAAATGAACATCTTTGTTGCAAATTCTAATTTCACTCTCTATCTGGCAACTACTCTTGATTAACAGGCAAAAAAGTTATAAGCCAAAACGAGTCACTCTTTGGAGTCATTTTTATGACTTACTCCTGTATATACTTTCAAATGTAGTATTTTAAATGAACAAACGATTACTAAGTTACTTTCATTGAAAACTTTTTTTTTTTGGAAGCTCAACATTTAAAGTAATTATTGCAGTATGTCTTCTCTCACACTCTCAACTAAAATTTGCTTTTGTTTCTCTTCACCCACACCAACATTTGGAAGAAGGTATTTAGTAAAACAATTAAAATGGCCTATGCTGCTTCTCTACCATACTCTACCCTACCAGATGAGACATCATAACTCAGCCCTTATCTCCTGACATTCTAATGGTTGACAACCTTTCCTGACAGGCTAGTGGTTTCCAGCATAATTTCTAAGATTCCTAGACTCTGCTGTCCTACATCCCCACTTCATCAGTCTGTATTCCTATTTTTTTTCTCTTCTACTCAAATGTTTATGGTTTATTGGAGTGGGAAGAGAGACATAAGGAAGTGGATCTCATAGAAATGGTATTCATGGTGCAATATTTGTGGGAAGGAGAAAAAGTTGTTTGATGGCAGTTGGAAAAACACTTAGGGTTGAGGTAAAATTATGAACATAAATAATCTGTAGGGGCTACAAAACTTTACTGTGACTTTAAAAATAGACATTTTAAAAGCATATATAAATATATACATAAATATATTGAAATAGGTACTGCCACTCCATTTTTGATACCTAAGTTTTAAATTGAATTTTTAAAAATAAGTTTTTATTGAAACTTTAATGTTAGCTTAATTAAAAGCTAAATGATTAAATTTACTATTTCCAGTAAGCAAAATACTTTGGTGGATTTTGGACAGAAATTATATTCATTGGAATCTAAAATTTTGGCTTTTTTTTTTTTTAATTTTCAATTTTTCGGCCATTTTTTGAGTGATCAACACATTTGTAAACAAAAGTTAATTCATAGTTTTAAATATCTCACAAAAATAAAATATACATCTCTTACTTGTTATTTTTGGAAAATTAGCAAATTTAAAGTTAAATTAATTTGATTCAAAACAAATATTACTTGTTTATAGCATAAAATTTAGAATAAAAGTATTTCTTAATCACAAAGGTCTAACTTGTTGAACTTTCAATTAGGCAATGACAGCACCTGTTATCAGTCAATCTGGAAGTATGGTGACCAAATTTGCCATAACCCAATTTAACATTTTGTAAGGAGAACAACCTTTAAAACATGTGACTTTTTAATGATTAGTCTCTTATAAATTTCCATAGTAAAAATAAAATGTGCAGTTTAACATAAATTAAAAAAAAAATTTAGAAATTATTTTGAAAATCTTAATTCTAAATGATTTGTATTAAGCTTTTGAATTTTCGATTTGTAAGAAAAGTTTTTTAATGAATTAATAACTGAAGACTCTGAGTAACTAGAAGAAAATCTAAGATGTTTGAAACTTTAATTAGCAAAAAAAAAAAAATGAAAACAATTTGTATAAAAATTCCTTATTCATCAAATTTTTTCTTCTTCAGAATATGATATCCTAAAATTATATTATTTAAAAAATCAATTAAAAGTTTATCTACATTAAAAACAGTGTAGTTTTAATGCACTTTTGATTTTATTTGGCCTAGATTTTCGAAGAAATGGTCTTGTAATTTAAAAAAAAAAATGAAATAATTTACATTGCCCAATGAGTCCTGCATTTAACTAATAAAAAAAAAAAACATTTGTATAGATTATGTATTTCTAGAAGTTTTATGCAATTAGAGTGGGGGGTTCTTCTTCAATGTGCCTTGTCCCTTCAGGATGTAGGCAATCATGGCTTTCCACATCTCCCTATCCCTGGTGGCTCTTAGCATGCTTTCTTCTGTTATACCACACAACCCCCGTTCTGCCATCCATCCGCTCAGGTCAATCAAGTACGTTACATGCTGTTTTCCCCATTTCTCCTTCCCTCTATCTGGCCTGTTAGTATCAGGTTCTTCAAGCCCTCTTTCCTCAGGAGTTCCCAGGAACTTTAGCTGTCTCTTTCTGATGCTCAGTATTAATTTCCTTTTCATTTCCATTTTTTCCAAAACCTAATCATTGCTAACATGCTCGATGAAATGATATCCGCAGCATCCTTCTGTAGAATCACATTTCAGTTGCTTCAAGATTTTCCTTCATCTTTGATGATATTGTGCAGCATTCACTGCCATATTGAAGAACTGACATCACATAGCAATCCAGTACTCTCTTCTTTGTTTCTTGTAAAATTTTCCTGTCTCTTAATACGCTACTCAACTTCTGGAACACATCCTTTGCCATGCCAATTCACCTTCGGATCTCTGTGTCGCAGTTTCCATCTTCTGTTAGAACACTTCCCGGGTATTTCAATTTTAGTACCTGCTTGATTTTAGTATCCCCCACCTGTATTTGGCATTTTGGGCTGCTTTTTTTGTTGATAACCATGCATTCGGTTTTCTTGCAGTTTGTTTGTAGACCCTTCTTGTCACTTTCTTTAGCTACCTTCTGTAGGGGGTCTTGTATTTTCCTTTTAGTGTCTGTATCATCTGTGCACCTTATGTTGTTCAATTGTGGCCTCTAATGACAAATCCTGGCATAACATCTAGGGTCCACAGAATAGTCTTGCTGTACAAGTTGAATAGACCCAATGTAAAGACACATCTTTGTCTTATGCCCCTTTCTATCTTCGTATATCTGCTGAGTTCATTACCTGTCTGTATGTATGCAGTTTGCTGCCAGTAGAGATTCTTGATTACTTTTATGTCTTTCCCAAATATGTCAAGGGTGCTGAGCATCTCTATAAATTCTTTGTGGTGTATTTTGTCAAACACCTTTGCATAATCAATAAAACATAGGTACATGTCCTTCTTCATTTGTATTGCCCTTTTGGAAAGCATCCTAATCATCAATATGGTGTTCCTTGTTCCAGTGTTGTTTGATGAACCCACACTGTTCTTGTCCTATCTCTGGCCTGCAGATGTAAAAAAAAAAAAATATTTTTATTGAGACTTTCTAAAAATAACTTGTATATAGCATGAAATTTCATTTGTGAATAAATCCTGTTAGTTTCATTAAAATCAGACAGTTGATTTTTGCAAGAAATTTTCAAATGAATGTGTCTTTTAATGCTAAAAACGACTTGCAGAATATAACATTTTCCTTAAGTCATATTACGTAAATATGGCATGAATCGCTGACGGAAAACAAAAAAAAGAAATTTTAACTGAAATTTCCAATGTATTAGAAAAAATAAAAAAAAATAATGGCAACAAAATTAGATCTTTCTGCTTAGTAATAATAAAAACATTTTGATGATAAAACTTCGTTTTTATTAAGTTTGAGCCCTTTTAACATCATGCTATGCTGTTTCTTTTGGCAACTGAGTGGAGGTATCTATATTAAAACAAAGAGGAAGGATAAGCAAAATAAAATCATTACTCCCCATAAAGTGGTAAATTGAAAAGTATAAGAAAGACATTAAAAAAAAAAAAATTGGTTAACTGTTTATCTTCCTCACTTTTCAGTGCTCAGTCGAGGACAAAACAAAAGTATATGCACTATGACTATAAACATAGTGATTGGGCGGTAGCAGTATTGTAGACACCTCCACTCATTTTTTATACCTATCTTTTAATTGAAAGTTAGATAATTAAATTTACTATTCCCAGTAAGCAAAATACTTTGATGTATTTCAAATAGAAATTGATTGGAATCTAAAATTTTTGTGTTTTCATTTTAGCAGCCATTTTTTAAATTTTGGCAGGTTTGTAAACAAAAATTAATTCTGTTTTAAATAGCTTGCAAAAATATACATCTGTAACACATTCAGAAAATTAGCAAATTTAAAGTTAAATTAACCTGCTTTGAAAGAAGGATTACTTGTTTATAGCATGAAATTTAGAATAAAAGTATTTCTTAATCATGGAACTCTTATCTCTCTGATGTGTGATGTGATTGATGAGAATCAGATGTGCTACAGGGGCCCTCGACAATATTTTTCGGACACTTTAGTATTCGACTTTCCGAGTACCATAGAGTGGCGAAATTCCTTCAATAGAATAGCATAAACATATAAAGACAATACCTGTAATAAAAATGGAAGAAAATCGATCAGGAAAGGAAAAATATTTATTTTTCATCATTTTTTACAAAACACACGCGACATTATTTTTTGGACATCGTTGAAAAACTGTTAATAGTCTGTAATATCACCTTTCTTCTCAATAACTTTTATCAATCTCTCTTCATAATCATCAAACATATGCACAATAACATCTCTACGTGTTTCTATTAGTTGTTTTTTGGCATCTAGTATCCGTTCCCATAGTTGAGCCTCTTTCGTTATTTCAGGTCCATCATAGACAAGTTGTGCAAGCATTTCCCAAACATTTTCTATTAAATTTAGATCTGGGCTTTTTGCAGGCCATTCCAAAGTAGTCATATTCACTTTAGCCATCCATTCTTACATGAGTTTTGACACATAGATGCTGCAATTGTCTTGCTGTAGAACGAAATCATTCCCTATCTCTCTTCTTATCCTTGGTAGGGCTTTCTTGTCCAGCAACTGTTTGTAGCTTTCGCTGTTCTGTCATCCTTTCAGCCACTCCAACCATATATTTCCATTAGCAAAGATCATACCCCAAACCATAACTCCTCCTCCTCCCATCTGTCGTTTGTTCAGTACAGCAGGCTCACCCCTTCTCGACCAAGTACACCATCCATCGGGCCCATCAAACTTGAAACACTTTTCATCAGTAAATATAACCTTCTTAAAGTCAACATGCTTTGTTAACCACCTTTTAGTACACTCCAGTCTTGCTCCTTTGTGTTTCTTTGTTAGTGTAATTTTTTCTTAGCCTTTGCATACTTCAAACCAATCCTATGCAGCGTTCTTTGTTCTGTTCGGACGTTTACATTCAATTCACATTTCTCTTTCACTTTTCTTGCTGTAACTTTTTCTCCAGATGTCAAAAGCCGTGTCACAGTCCTCTTCATTCTCCTTTCTGTCCTCTTGCCAATTGATCTTTTCCGTCCTCTCTTCTTTTTCCGCTTCGAGTTTGTCTTCAGCATGTATTTGACCGTTGATTTCGACTGCTTCAAATCCATGGCGATCCTTCTGATGCTGAGGCCATCATCCCGCTTCTTCCATGCCAAACAAATGACTTCTTTTGAATGCATTTTACCTCATTAAACTTAATTGTTTTGCCAGTAAAATAGAACAGATAATTGATTCTAATGATGACAGCTAAGTGTACAAGCAGAAAATTTGCATACAGCAACATATACATGAACTTAGCTCTTAATAAAATAGGATTTTTTGTCATGTCCGAAAAATAGTGTCGCGCAAGTTTTCGCAAAAATCACAAAAAACTAAAATTATCAAAGCCAAACTAAAAAAATGATTACACTAGTAGTGGATTTTCACTCCTCAACTATGTACTTACAATCTCAAAAGTTTTTGGCACTAGTAACCATCTTGAAGTACTTTTTTCAAAGTGTCCGAAAAATATTGTCGGGCACCTGTAACAAGCTAAGTATAGTTGACCAGAATTGACATAAATTTATGAAACCTAAGTGAATGTTTCATTTCTGGATTTTAACTACCTAGTAATTTTTAAAAAAATGAACATATTTTTGGCAATTATCTGTTATTTTATTGAATTTTAGTTACTTTGGTTTTATACGTTTGAAAATAATTTCTTAATTTAAGATAAGTGAGATAATAACGAAATTAGATAGCATGATAAAGGTAATTAAATAATTTATAAAATATTATGTCACATTATTTATTATTTATTCTAATATCTTATTATTGTTTATATTCTTTATTATTAATAATTGTTATCATGATGGTTATGACATGGTAAAGTTATCTTTTATATTTTTATAGTACTTTACATTTTTAATTACATAATTGCTTACACTTATTTAATTATCATCCAAAACTAAACAACATAAAAAAAAATGCTGCCATGTACAACAGAGAAAACGAATTTTGAGAAAAAAATTTAAAAAATAATTAAAGAATACCTTGACCTTTCCTCTTAATAATAACAAATATTTTGATGATGAAAGTTTGTTTTTATTAAGTTTAGGGCTTTTTAACATCATGCTATGTTTTTTTAAGTGAATGAGTAGAGGTACCTACAGTATTGTAACAGCTTAATACCTGAACCATCAGGATTTATATTTTGAATGAATGAAAAAGATTGTTTTAGTTTCTTCTGAAACTTGTTTTTGCTTGTTTATTTCCATTTTTTTTGTTTCTAAACATGAACTTTGTTCACTTGCTTCTATTCTATCTTGTATTTTTGGCTCATACTATTTTCACTGATATTTGATTTTTATTTCTGTTTTAACAATGGAAACATATTCATTTATTAAAGAGTCAAAATGTACACAAAACTTCCAGAAAAAATACTAATTTGCACTAACATAAGTACTCCAGTCAACTCCAAGAAAAGATATTTAACTATATACCTATTTCCATGAGATATAAGCACAATACCATATTTTAGAGTGTTCTGTGTTATTGTTGTGTATAAACTGTCCATAGTTTAGTTTATATTTTGTTATTTTTGTTCAAGTACTTTTGGCTATTACAGTCATTATCAATAACCAATATGGTGTTATGGTGTTTGTGTGGTAGTAAGAATTTCTCTGTCTACATCCTGGTATTCTTTGGAAAGCTGGAAGTTTGAAATGAACTTGTGTAATGTCATGTGTAATGGCTATTGGGAACAAGGCCACACAAAAAGAATGCAATTTATTTATTTGGTCTTTAATGTTATATATATATATATATATATATATATATATATATATATATATATATATATATAAATTCTGTTTTAGAACATGTACATAATTTTTTCTATATATGTCCTCTACAATCATATGGTTGTTTTGACGTTGGGTGTCCAACATCTCATCAGGCGGAATGGGCAAGAACTGAAATCATCCGCTGTCTATATTTGGTTCATATATATATATATATATATATATATATATATGAGAGAGAGAAAGAAAACTTCTCTTACCTGACACATTTTATCCTCTGAGGGACTTTATCAAGGCAAATGTGAGGATTTTATTTTGTAACAAGTATTTATATACAAAAGCAATATTTTTTTTTTTTTTGCATAGGAATGTTAAAAAATATTCATCAGTTTAACTGAAAAGTCAGCCAAGTTATGGAGGACATGGAGTGATAGAATTCAATGTCTAACAAATGAAAGTTTTATATATATCCTGAGGGGACACAGTTTTATATATATTCTGAGGGGTCACAGTTTTATATATATTCTGAGGGGTCACAGTTTTATATATATTCTGAGGGGACACAGTTTTATATATATATCCTGAGGGGACACAGTTTTATATATATCCTGAGGGGACACAGTGCATAAAGAACAGCAAGCCATTGCTTAAAATGAATATCCAAGTTTTTTTATAGCCTATCAACCCCTAAGTTATTTAAAACATGGAAATATTGTAAAAGTGATACAAGTCTTACTAATTAACCTGTAGCTGATAGGAAAATAGGTGAAGTAATACCTTTTCCAAGGGTATATTAACATGAGTGAACACAACAAACCCAACTGGAATTGGAACTTAGCTCAATTCTATGCTGTTATCTTTTACACCACCTGCACTTGGTATTCCCAAGTGGTCACCCATCTAGATACTGGCCAGATTTATGTTGCTTAACTTCAGTGAGTGTACAGGAAACCAGTGTTTCAATGTTATGTGGCTATAAGCTGTTTCAATCAGTCTGGGTAGTTAAGATTTTTTTTTTTTTCCATTCTTGTTAACAACTACTACTTGATTCAGAATTGTCAACTCTTGTATTAACGCAATAATGTCACTTGATATAAGCTTTAACTCAACCATCTTTACAAATGTGATAATATTGTCATGTTTTAAACTCAAAACAGTTCCTCCTTTAAAGATGACTTGCTTAATAGCATGAGCCATTTGCATTTGATAGATCCTATTTTTCTGATTTGTGGTTGTAACATCATTATTTATAAATGGACTATTGTCTTCATTGGAGGCATGGTGGAGTAATGGGTAACAGTCCGAAATGAGGAATCTGTGAGGAAAGTTTAAATTCCAGTCAACTTCATTACATTCACTTACATGCTAATATCCTTGGGAAAAGTATGAATCCATATCTTCTCTCACCACCCCCAAGCTATGGCTAAATTTTCCTGAAGGGTCATGGCACATGAAGAAGAGGAGTTTAGGTGTTTTTTAGGATAAGGACCCCCCCCCCCCCACCGGCCAGTTAGTACAAGTATAGCAGTATTTATAGAACAGACAAAGCGAAGCCACATCCTGTTGATGGGAAAGTGGCTGTAGTCAAGCCGCCAAGTCAGTACCTATCACATTACTGATTCTCCTTTGGATCCTGTCAAGAACACAGATGAACAGTGGGGGCACCTGACCATATATGGTAGCAGTACTCCATGCATGGATGAATGGTTGATTTGTATACATGCAGGATGGTTTCAGGCCGGCAAAACATCCTGGCTCAACACAGTGACCCAACCTTCCTAGCAGTGAATTTAGCTATTAACTCAATGTAGTGGTTCCACTTGAGATCAGAAGAGAGGGTAAGGCCAAGGAGCGCGCAGTGTATTGTTCTCAGGGAGACTTGCTTGGTCCATGCTTATGGGAGGCAGGAGAGGTTGCCTGTGATGATTTACAGACAGCAGCTTGGTCTTAGATGCATTGAAATTTACAAGCCACTTCTTAGCCCAGTTCACCACAGAATGTAGATCCCTCTCAAGATCAGCAGCGAGATTATGTTTGTCTACCATGCCAGATTTCTTACTGATGCAGGAGTAAATTGTGGTATCATCTGCGTAGATGCCTACTTGGCTCTTGATCTTGTCTGTGAGGTCCTTTATGAAAATAAGAGTGTCGGGCCTAGGATAATGCCCTGAGGGACACCAGCATTTGTACAGTAGGGTGTGGAGGCATGCCCATTCAGGATGACATTCATTATGCGGTTATTTAGAAAAGATTGGATCAGTTCATGCAATTGTCCCATAATACCGTAACCCTGTAGCTTGCATAGAAGGCCAGTGTTCCAAAGCCTGTCAAAAGCATTGGAGATGTCCAGAGCAACAGCACGAGCCTCGCCAGACTCCTCAAGGGTTTGGAGCATGTACTCCGTAATAGTCGTTAGCATGTCAGCCATGGACCTGGCAAAGCGGAAGCCATACCGCCTTTCGGAGAAGAGTTTATGGGCAGTAAGATGCTGAACTATTTTAGCATTTCACTTGTAAATAAAGAAATCTTCTTACCCTCCATTTTTTATTTCTTCTTCTTTGAGCAAGGCATATAAACAGAAGTGACCAGTTTCTCTGCATGAACAGCATGATTTTTTTTTTTGCCTAGGACAAAGAATGGCAGCTTCCAGCTGTTGTCATTCAGAAAGTTAAGGAATAGTGTTGAAAGCTTTTCTGTCATTTATCAGGTTAAAATATTACTCCCTGTACATTTGATCAGAAATTTATTTCTCTCCATACTGAAGGAAGAAGACAGAAAAATGACTGCCTGGTACAAATTTAGGGGACCTCAAAAGTCATCTCTCTTGTTCTTATGTTGGGTTTAGTGTTCCATTTAAAATATGATTTTTTTTTTTTTTTTTGTACAAATCTCTATTTGTGAGTATCAAATGTTCTTCTGTATATTATATTGGGGCAGTGCAGTTACTGTAACAATTATCAATGTGAAATATTTCAATGAGGCTATTTCAAAATCCAGTTTAGTGCATTGTGCCCACTTTACACTAATACCTTTGGAAAAGATATGAATCCACTTCTCCTTCCCCAACCAGCTGTTGGTTAAATAAGGATGACTACTTTGACTTCATAACCGTAGAGAAGTCAATGGGAATATCATTCCACTATTAAGTTTATAGCAATGCATTCATATTAAAGAAAAAAAAAAACTGTAGAGAGCCATGTTAATTAGGTTTTCAAAATAAAAAGTATTACAAAAACTGGGCAATGGAGAGAGGAGTGAACTAGGAGAGAAAGTTTGGCAAAGCATCACAATTGAGCAATAGTCAGAAGAGTATAAGCCTTTGGATGCTATTCTCATCAAACATGCATGGTGGACATGTAAAACTGTACTTGTCATCATACAGACATTGCGTTTTATGGATGAGCCAGTAGATTGGTTGTTAATGAATCTAGTGGGGATGTTGAAAATGGGCTGTAACCTTTGTAAATAGGAGTTCACAAGCAATTTGGAAAGGTCAAACCTTTTGAAGTAGGTCAGAATTTATTCTTCATAAGCTAAAGCATAGATTTTGCAAGATTTAATGTAGATTTCTATTAATTGTAAAAAGTTCTATAGCTGTTGATGTAGTTCATCTGTTTTGTATATCCTATGTGCTATGTCCCTTCATGATGTTGGCAATCATGGCTCTCTACAATTTCCTATCCTTTGTAAATCTTAATAAATTTTGTTTTATTGTTATCTCTCTTAAACCCTGTTCTGCCATTCATTTACTTGCTCAGTAGGTTGTGTGTTGTTTTCTTCCATCCCTCTTGCTTGTCATGTGAGTATCAAATTTTCTAAGCCAACTTTCCTCATTATGTGCCCTAGAAATTTCAGCTATTTCTTTCTGATGTTCAGTATAAGTGTCTTTTTTGTTTCCATTTTCTTTAAAATTTTGTTGTTTCTCCCATATTCAGTTCACAGTATTTTCAGTATCCTTCTGTAGAACCACATTTCTATTGTGTCAAGTCTTTTCTCCATCAGGGAGGAGATTGTCCACTATTCATTATCATATAGGAGGACTGATATTATGTAATAGTTTAATACTCTTTTCTTTGTTATGTTTCTAATTAAATTTTCATGACTTTTAATACTTCGTTTAGCTTTTGGAAGGCATCTTTCACTATCCCAATGCACATTTGAATTTCAGTATTACTCTTTTTTGTTCCTCTGTTAAAACACTTCTCAGATATTTAAATTGAGAAGTTGTTTGAATTTGTTATCTCCAATTTATAATGTGCATGTTTGGTTGTTCCTTTTGCTGACAACCAAGCATTCTGTCTTGCAATTGATGTTTAGTTCTTTTTCCTTATTTTCTTTCACTAACTTTTGTAGAAGTTTCTGTAGTTTTCTTTCTGTGTCTGCTACCAACATTGTGTCATGTTGTTGAGATTTGTAGCTGGCAATAATGAATCCTGGTCAGACATTTAATTCTTACAGAATTACAGATGTAAGGTTATTTGTGATTAAATATTAATTATGGAAAGTCTATTGTAAACTTTGTCCCTAATTTTTTCTCATTCAATAGCATTATTTTTGTTTTATTTTTAACTTTGACAGAATCATTTATGGATCCATGATAAGATGGTAAGATTACCTAACTTTTCACAGCAGAATATTCCAGAAAGATCTAGGCAGCACCATCACTTGGCAAGACACAAGAAGTGTTGAAACAAAATAGCTAATTTGTAGTTATGTTACAACATCCTTTTTTTTTTTTTTAAAATCATTTCACCCTGAGCAAGGCGGAAACACCACTGATATGCGGGGGGCTACATAACTGTAAAAAGATTAATTAGAAGAGAGTGAGGAGTACAGACCAGTTAGAAAAGAGCAATAGAAAGATGAGGATGCAGGTGTGATGACAGTTATATAGGTGGAGGGAAAGGGAAGGATATACGGGGGTGGGGAGAGAGCTAGAATCCATTGGTTAATAGATGAGTATCGACATTGCATTTAAATTCTTGGTGGTTGTAGCCATCAGGAAAGCAAGAATATGGGAGAGAGTTCCACAGGCGGGAAGTGTGAGAGAAGAAGCTGCAAGAGTAGAATTGTCGTCTGCATTTGGCTAACCTAACTGTGAACGGGTGGGACTCAGTTGCCAATCTGGTTGCAGGAGTAAACACCTGTTGTGGAGGCACCAGTGACGTAAGTTCGTCCGAGCAGAAGCCATGAAAGTATTTATTGAACAGACAAAGGGAGGCCACATTTCATCAGTGGGGAAGTGGCTGCAGTCTATCACATTACAGACCCTCCTTTAGAGCCTGTCGAGAACACTGAGGTGAACAGTAGGGGCACCTGACCATAAATGGCAGCAGTACTCCATGCACGGACGGATGGTTGACTTGTATATATGCAGGATGGATTCAGGCGGAAAAAACATCCTGGATCGACATAATGACCCAACCTTCTTAGCAGTGGATTTAGCTATGGATTCGATATAGTGGTTCCATTTGAGGTCTGAAGAGAGGGGTTTTTTGCCGAGGAGGCACAGTGTATTGTTCTCAGGGAGAATCGCTTGGTCCATGCTTATGGGAGGCAGGAGAGGTTGCCTGTGATGGTTGACAGACAACAGCTTGGTCTTAGACGCATTGAAGTTGACAAGCCACTTCTTGTCCCAATTCACCACAGAGTGTAGATCCTGTTCAAGGTCAGTAGCGAGATTATGTCTATCTGCCGTGACAGGTTTCTTACTGGTGCTGAAGTATATTGTGGTGTCATCTGCGTAGATGCCTACATGGCCCTTGATCTCATCTGGGAGGTCGTTGATGAAAATAAGGAAGAGCATCAGGCCCAGGATAGAGCCCTGTGGGACACCAGCATTCATACTGTAGGATGAAGAGGCATGTCCATTCAAAACGACCTTCATTTTGCAGTTATTTAAAAAAAGATTGGATTAGGTCAAGCAGGCAACCTTTGCTTGCATAGAAGGCCAGAGTGCCAAACTCGGTCAAAAGCCTTGGAGATGTCCAGAGCAACCGCACGAGCCTCATCAGACTCATTAAGAGTCTGGAGCATGTACTCTGTTACGGTTGTTAGCAAGTCAGCCGTGGACCTGGCAAAGTGGAAGCCATATTGCCTGTCAGAGAAGAGTTTGTGGGCAGTAAGATGTTGAATTATTTCAGCATTGATTATGGCCTCGAAACATTTAATATATATATATATAATGTTAGTACAGTCCAGCATCTTCAATCTGGCAGCCTTGGGACCAGACCACAAAAAATGCTGGATTGCAGAAATCACCACTTAAAAAAAAAAAAAAAACCTATGTAAAATCATCTTTTTTCCCCTCTCATTCAGTTTCACTCTCTTTTTTCCCTCTCATTCTGTTTCAATCATCTTTTTCCTCTCTCTCATTCAGTTTCACTCTCTTTTTTCTCCCTCTCTCATTCAGTTTCACTCTCTTTTTTCTCCCTCTCTCATTCAGTTTCACTCTCTTTTTTCCCCTCTCTCATTCAGTTTCACTCTCTTTTTTCCCCTCTCTCATTCAGTTTCACTCTCTTTTTTCCCCTCTCTCATTCAGTTTCACTCTCTTTTTTCCCCTCTCTCATTCAGTTTCACTCTCTTTTTTCCCCTCTCTCATTCAGTTTCACTCTCTTTTTTCTCCCTCTCTCATTCAGTTTCACTCTCTTTTTTCTCCCTCTCTCATTCAGTTTCACTTTCTTTTTTTCCCCTCTCTCATTCAGTTTCACTTTCTTTTTTTCCCCTCTCTCATTCAGTTTCACTTTCTTTTTTTCCCCCTCTCTCATCCAGTTTCACTCTTTTTTCCCCTCTCATCCAGTTTCACTCTTTTTTCCCCTCTCATCCAGTTTCACTCTTTTTTCCCCTCTCATCCAGTTTCACTCTTTTTTCCCCTCTCATCCAGTTTCACTTTCTTTTTTCCCCCTCTCATTCCCTTTTATTCCCTTTTCTCTTTTTCCCTCTCGTTGCTTTTCACTAATTCTTTTTCACTTTTTCATTCTTTCACTCTTTTTCACTTTTTCATTTTCCCTCCTTCACTTTCTCTTTTTTTCCCTCCTTCACTTTCTCTTTTTTTCCCTCCTTCACTTTCTCTTTTTTTCCCTCCTTCACTTTCTCTTTTTTTCCCTCCTTCACTTTCTCTTTTTTTCCCTCCTTCACTTTCTCTTTTTTTCCTTCCTTCACTTTCTCTTTCTCTTTTTTGTCTCTCTTTCTCCTTCACTTTCTCTTTTTTTCTCATGCTTGTGGGCTGTTCCTCTTGTTGGTGGTTAGAATTATTATTATTGACTAAATAACTTGTTCAAGGAGACAAATGGGTTTGCCTTTTTATTTTCATAGATGTGTTGTTTTTACTCCTCACTCACAGTGAACCAACAGAGCTTCTTGCAGTACTATTTGACAACCAATGAATGAATGAATTGTAGAGAACCTTATTTTTATCAGTAGAACAATGCTTTCTCTTCCCCATTAACTCATGCCGAAATGGTTCTTTGTTTGTTAAAGGATTGATTCTTTGTTTAACTACTACTTTTATTTTTTACCCAATATTGCAAACATTGAAAATTACCTGTATTAAGCAGGCTTTTAAAATCACTTTATTTTCTTCTATCTTGTATTTTTTTTTTCTTTATTTAAGTTTCTTTTTACTACTACATTTTCCTTTTCGTTTTTCTACATTTTCCTTTTCACTTTTCTACATTTTCCTTTTCGTTTTTCTACATTTTCCTTTTCGTTTTTCTACATTTTCCTTTTCGTTTTTCTACATTTTCCTTTTCGTTTTTCTACATTTTCCTTTTCGTTTTTCTACATTTTCCTTTTCGTTTTTCTACATTTTCCTTTTCGTTTTTCTACATTTTCCTTTTCACTTTTCTGCTTTTTTCTTTTCGTTTTTTTTTTACTTTTTTCTTTTCGTTTTTTTTTACTTTTTTCTTTTCGTTTTTTTTTTACTTTTTTCTTTTCGTTTTTTTTTTACTTTTTTCTTTTCGTTTTTTTTTACTTTTTTCTTTTCGTTTTTTTTTACTTTTTTCTTTTTGTTTTTTTACTTTTTTACTTTTTCCGTTTCGTTTTTTTTTTACTTTTTTCGTTTCGTTTTTTTAACTTTTTTGTTGCCTTTTTCTATTTTTCGTAGCCTTTTTCTATTTTTTCTTTTCTTTTCCTTTTTCTACCTTTTTCTTTTTCTTTTTCTATTTATCTTTCCTTCTCTACTTTTTTCTTTTTACCTTTTTTTCTTGCCTTTTATTTTTGTTTTTCTTTTCTTTTCCTTCAAGTCTTTGTGGTTATGACTCTTGCCACAGCAAGCTAAAAAGGAAAAGTTATTTTTGTGATTTTCTACTTGTCTTACCAGGGTTAGAGAGTGAAGTACTATTTACATATATCAAGGAGAAAAAGTAGATTCATATCTTTAAGGGAAGACATACAAAGGGAACGTAACAGCCTTGATTAGAATTTGAACCTCACCTGTTGATTTGGGTGTCCCATGCCAATGAACATTGCACCACCTGCACATCCAGTTATAAAGATGGTGCAAATGTCAACTCACTCATGTGCGTTCATCATTCTGATCACTTGTATTGAATTGTAGTTTCTTTTTTTTTCTTTTAAAAGTTCAGAAAGCTGCCTTATTAGTTGAACCATTTTGAAAAGAAGGCAACATGTTGGTAGTTGTTTGTAACTTTATTTCTTTGGGAATAGAAACTGATAAGATTTAAACACTTACGTTTCTGTGGCTCTTTTTCTCTGATAATCAATGAAGAGCAATATAGTATAATACAAGAAGCTAAAATTAGAGAAAAAAACATGTTTCCTAATTTCTGGTATGAAAAATTTATCATTATTTATATTGACTGATGTCCTTATCTTTGTTATCTGAATATTTCAGCTGTTGTGTACTCTTTCAAGTGTCTGTCAATAGGAATATATCATACCTATCAAGTACTAAAATAAAAAACTTTCTCACATTTTTTCTGTTAATGGTTGGTTCAAATCCACAACAAACCCTCTAGGTTGTTATTTTTCTTGAATCTTGAACTAGAAGCCACTGAAGATAGCTGGATAACAACAATAAAGATGAGGATATTAGTCTGAATGTAAATGATCTAAATAAGATCTAAATAATTTTCTTCATTAGTGTATAATCTTTTGAAAGTTGTGTAGAAATAATTTTTTTTTCTTAATAATAACTAAAGTATCATCCTAGAAGAGCCACAGAGATGATTTAAGGTCCCTGTTAGACTTTAATATCAGGAAGTGAAAATGACTAGAACTATAGTAACTTTTTTTTCTGTTACTGAAGACAGGTTTTCATTTCTCAGTTGAGAACAGTGGACATTCAGTTTATTTGTTTCAAAATGACAAGTTGTAAGACTTTAAATGCCTGCTCAAATTTTGTTCTTTGACGTGTCTACCAACTGTTTGGTATCAGAACATCTGGTAATGTTCAGTTCTATTAGCCTCCTGCCCCAGAAGCCAAAAAAGAGAAAAAAAAATCTTATATAAATAAAATTAATAATAATAATGATAAAAAGAAAATGTTTTGAATAAAGTACCAATTACTTGGCTTCTGGGTTTGTTTTCTTTGTTTTTTGCTTTTTGTTTTGTTAATGGTATGTGTTATGAGTTAGTCAGCCCCACAAGTTTTAAATGTATTAATTTTTTTAATTGATTGAGGAATTCATTTATTTTCTGCCCCCAACCCACCACTGCCATCACTTCAGTTACTAGTTTTTTGTTTCACTCTAATGTAGGTACCTCTGCAAAATCGCTGAAAAAACAGCATAGTATGAAGGAAAAAGGCTCCAAAATAAATAAAAATGAAGTTTTATTGGCAAAATGTTTATATTATCATTAAGAGGATAGATCAAAGAATTTTTTAATTATTTTTTAAATTTTTTAATTATTTCTAACACCTTTGAAATTTTTGTAGTCTTTTTTTTTTTTCTTATGTCAGTGTGAGACCTAAATTGCCACAACGTTTATTAAGTAAAAAAAAGAACGTAATATTGCACAATGCACTTTTTTGACCATAAAAGACACATTAATTTGGAAATTCTTGCAAAAATCAAATAATGGTCAGATTTTGATGAAAATTTCAGAACTTATTCCTAATTGATCGAAATCAATTTTGAAATAATTATTTTGTATAAAATATTCGTAAAAATATTTTTTTTTACATATGTTACCCCCTACCAATTAATTTCCAGAAATGCTTAAAAATTCTACTTTGGGCAACAGCAAGCCTAATATAATTAAATTCAGGAGTCACTGGGGAATGCTAATCAACAGTTATTTTTTTTCTCTAATAGAGCCCCTTTTCTAAAAAATAGGTCCGAATTGCGAAAAATGCAATAACTATGTTAATTTTTATGTGGATAAACTCCTGATTGCTTCTATGAACAATATAAATTAAGCATATCATAGTCTGAAAAGAAAGAAAAAAAAATCAATGAATAATTAATTTTTACAAGAATTATTTTCATTTTTTTAAATTTTTTAATTATATATAAAAATTATATATAAAAAGTTTCAAAATTATTGTTAAATTTCTTCCTCAATGGGGTCAGCTATGGTATGTAATTAATACATGAAGACTACAATTACCAATCGAAAATTTAAAGGCTTAATACAAATGATTGAGCCAATGGATTTTTAAAATAATTAAAACATTTTAATTGTGTGCATTTTGATTGCCCGTATTTTTATTTGTACGGGTGGCCATATGTGATATTTATCATTAAAAGGTCACATGATTCAGGAGTTGTTTTCCCTTACATAAAAAATTACATTAGTATACTTTTGTTGCCTTCGGCCTCCCTACTTTAGCCTTGTTAACAACTTCCAGTTGTCATTATGTCTCTCAACACTTGAGATAAGCAGTCATTCTCGGATTACCGTAACTGATAAGAACTTATAGCGAATATTTCAGAGAGTAAGCAAGTACATGTGTTTGAAATCAGCTAAAGGTAAGTTTTAATTTAAAAAATTGACTTCAATAACGTGTTAGTGACATATATTTTATTTTTGCCATATTTTTAAAACAGCAATGTGGCTACTGTTTAAAAAATGTGTCGATCAATCAAAAAAACGGCGGTACTTTTAACTTTTTTTTTTAATCTGAAAAATTTTAAATTCCAATCAATATAATTTCGCTTTAAAATACGCCAGTGTATTTTGTTTACTGGAATTACTAAATTTAATCTCTTGACTCAATTAAAGCTAATATATAACTTATTTATTTTAAAAATTTCATTTTAAAATCAGGTATTGAAAATTTATACTGAAAAGTAGAGGTACCTACTCTAATGTAGCTTTACATTATAGTTTGTTTAAATCATGCTGTTTTTTATTGGTTGCAGTAGGGCCAATCAAAATTTTGTGTCACACCTCCTGTTTCATTTCTCTTTCTCTCATTTTTTCTTTCTCTTTCTCTTATTTTTTCTTTCACTTTCTCTTCTCTTTCTCTCTTTCTCTTTTCTTTTTCTTTTTTTCTCTTTCTCTTTTCTTTCTTCTTTCTCTCTTTCCTTATGACATTTGGATAAAATATGTAACATTTGTTTAGTATAGGCAATAATGGTAGAAGTGACAGCTTGAATGATAAATGTTGATTTTTCTTTTGTCATAAAAATCATATGGATAGACTTTTTTTTCCATCCAGTAAATTTATTATACAATAAAAACAGTGATTGAATTACTAATACAGGTGCACCACCAATTATCTGGCAACTTATGGTCCAGTACCTCTCTTAATCTGGACAAAATTATAAACAAACATTTTAATTTTACATGATTTAGACTAATACACTGGGCAGCCACTGGTGGCCTAAAATTTAATAATAGCTTAATATAAGTTTCTAATAGTTGATGTTGTTGTAGAGATATATGCAATGTATAATTAGTGGGATAAAGGTGTATGATTGAATTATTATTATATGGCTTCTATTAAGCAGGCAAAATGGATAATCAGGCCTAGTTCTAGAATCACAAGTGCCAGAAAATAGGTGATATAACCTGTATATTCTTAATATAATGGTCACAGTCATTTTAATTTAGTTTACATATAACTTTGATTGTCATCTTATCTTAATGTACAGCCCTGTGAATGAGGATGAGAGTACATCGACTACATGTCCTGCAGAAGAGCAAGACACTCTCCAATGGAGTCATCTACCAAGTAAATGCTTACGGATTCAAAAATAAAAACTAACAATTACCTATTCTCAAACTAAATATATGCTTATTGACTCAAGTACAAACAACCATAAAATTCAAATATTTACCTACAGGATCCTATATAAAAAAAAATTAGATTTTATTAATAACCCAGCAAGCGTTGGTATATTGTAAGATAGACCAACCCATTTTCTGGCCACTTTAATTTAAGTTTTCACAATTGACAATGTTGTAGAGATACAAGAATGGCATAATGGACTAATGGAATATTGTTAAAAGCAGTTTATCTTTCATATCTAACAAGTACTGAAATAGGTACCTGTATGGCTTAAACAAGTCATGTAATGGTCATTGGTGCAGAGAATGAACTGTGCAAGCCGAGTACAAATTCCTAGTCTGTTCAATTTTCTATTATTGCCTTTGAAAAAGGTAAGAAGCTATTGCTTCTTTTCTCTCTTCCAAGTTATGAGTTAAATAGCAGACTGTACTTTCTAACCTTAGGTGGAAAATGATCTTAAAAAAAAAAAACAAGAGAAAACTCTGAATTCAAAACTATAGAGTTTTGCATTGTTGGCTTTAGGAAAGTCATAAAACCATTTCTTCTTGTACACACCCCTCCACAGCTATGAGTTAAATAGAAAAGTAAACTGGGTTCACCAGATAAGGAAGCAAAGTAAATTTAAAAATATCATGAGGAAAGTTACAGTAAGCTACTCTATTATCCTTCCCAACAAGTCATAGCAATTCAAAGATAATAAACTGTAGATAACCATTATAGCTTACATTTTTGAAGTGATGTGGCATGTAAAAAAAAAATGTCTTGAACAATATTGTTTCTTTCTTGGCAGTTGCTGACCAAATCCATTGGGTGTTTTGAACATATGCAAATTAATTGCAGTTCAATTTTTATTATGGCTTTGTGCATCAATGTGCATTCAAAAACCTGAAATACTCTATTCTTTGGTTATAAGCAGCTTTTTTTAAGGCTGTGGTTTGGTAATTTTCATCTGAAATACCCACATATCAGTCATTGCTTGATCATTTTGGGCATTCAAGAACATGAACCTTTTTAAATCGTTTCTGTTTCACTTGACTTGTTTAACACAAGGAAATTGTGACTTGAAGAACATACTTTTGACTTACGGATGGAAAAGTGTTGGTGTTACTGTTTACATGCCAAAGGGGACGACTTTGAAGGAGATTGTGGAAAGTATGTGTTAGGGTATGTGTATATATATAGCCACCTGTGTATTTTTAAAAAAATGTTTAAACAGTAGAATTGACCTATTCTGAGCATCTGACAGTTTATTACTGTGGGACATTTAGTCATGCAGGGACTTGATATGTTTTTAATAAGATTTCTAAAAATGTAATATTTGCAGTGTATGTGGCTCTGTCTAAAGAATATTGAACTGTACTAAAAAAAAATCCAATGTTAGTCAGCAATATAAGCAGAGAAATAAAGAGAGAAATATAAAAAAGAACTAAATATATGTACAGAGAGAAATATAGAAAGAAAAACAAAAATATTAAAAGGAGTATTTCAAGATATTTTTGTGTGATTTGGTAAATATATGTTAAAATAAGATATCAGTGTTATTCTCATTTTTGCTTAATTTAAACAACTACACATCCACAACACTGTGTGTGTGTGTGTGTGTAGAAAAATGAAAGAAGAGATAAATTAAAAACTAAATTCATTGCATTTACTTTTTTAAAAAGTGCTCAATACTGAGTAAAGCTTAATATTGTAATTTAGTTATTGAAAAGGTTTGTGAAAGCATTATATCACTATACAAAAAATATGTTTTAGAACATTGTTGTTCTTCTTTGGGTGATATTTTAAACTAGAAATCTTTTTATGTAGTGGTATAATGCTTTTATAAATGATTGTAATAACAACATTATTATATATATATTTAAATTATATTTAAGGAGGATAGCTATTTCAACATGTCAGTTTGAGGCATGCATTGTCAACCTGGTTTAATCAAAGAACCTTTCATTGAACATTCAATCAAAGACTGATTGACAAGGTATGTCTCGAACTGACATGTTGAATTAACTATCCTCCCTAAATATAATCTGAATTTACAGATAAATAAATAAATATCTGCACTGTAAATTAAATTTACATTCAGCTCTCTGTTGGATCAGTTTTAATATTTAAATGATGTTACTAAGATCCTATTGGATTATTTACAAATCTTATCCTGGGATTTTTTTCTGCGCATATATATATATATATACACACACACACACACACACACACTGAGGATTAAACAACTTTTGCAATGGTCAGGATTCATTAAAATTTATCGAAACTGAAATATCTTGTTAGTCTATGCAAATAATGGCTAAGCAGTGGTCACAGACAGTTCACTGATACAAGTATTTCTCGATCACAAGGTAACTGAGAACTTTATAGGAATATCTATTGTCCCTAAGCATATACTTACTACACCCAGATCAAAATCACTATCATCCCTCCAAGTGATACAGTTTTATTTTTCTGCTTGTGCATTACCTAATGAAAAGACTTTTTTCCCCACACAGTGTTTTGACTATTTTAAAAAAAACAAAACTTTTCTGTGTGTCAACAAATACAACATTTCATGTTAAAAACAGTATGTGATTTCTATTCAATTGCTTCAAGATGTTTCATACTGGGGTGGGGGACTCTTAGTGTTCCACAAATGTGAATATTCATCTAATGTTGCAAGGGGTTACTGAAAATTTCTTGGCCCAACCCAATTCTAAAAATCTGACCAGTTTTAAAGAATGTATTATTCACAGATAAGGAATTTAGTCACAATAATATTTCTTATGAAATAATAAAATTAACAAATAGGACTTCACCATCCACAGAATTACAGTTATAAATAATTTGTACTACAATGTACTTTATTCTTAATTTTTTAGTTACTTTAATTAATTAATGAAAATTTAATCTTTTTTAACATTTTACTGGACAATTTTTAAAAAACTTTCTTCTTGACAAAATCTTTTATCTTTCTGATCTAAAATTTTGACATTTTATTCTTTTTTTTTTCCTGGTCCAAATTAATAATAGAAGATAAAGCTTTTATTTTGTTCATTAATTTAACTAGAAGTAGAAAATCATAAAAATGGGTAGAAATCATAAAATGAATGTTTTTTACCAGAAATGTGAAATATTTTAAAATTAATTTCTTACTTTTATTGAAACAAAAAAATTAAGATAATTTTATCATCTGGTCAGCAGTTGATGATGATACTGAACTGAATGCAGAATTCAATAAGTTTGAAGAATTGACTGGCTAAAAAAAAAAAACAATGACAAACATGAAGATAATAAAATATATGCAAATTCATATCAAGACCTCAGTTTGTAAGTTTTTCCTTTTACAAAAATTGCTATGATAAAAAGTTTTGCATATAAATAAAGACTTTTGCAAATTGTTGAAATTCAATAGACTGAATAATGATTAACAGTTTGTAATGATGTTGATAAGTAATGTTTGCTAACTTGAGGCCAACAATATTGAAAATAAAAATGTAAATCTGAAGAAAGCATTATGGATGGATGTCTGAATTAGCATTCTGACTATATAAAACTAATGCTCAAATCTTACCATGTTCAATTTGTTGTCCTAGTATGACAATTCCAGTGTATGACACTATTGGAAAGTACCTGAAAACCATTTCACAAGTTGATCCAAACCTTATAAGTGAAATTGGGTAGACAAAACTGTTTTGAAGCTATCAATTTGTTTACTAGCATGTTAATGGTAGGGCTTAGTTATGTTTATTTTTTTTATTTTTTTATTTTTTTTTCATGGCTTATCAACCTTTTGCAGGTTATTTAAAGCCAAATGGTATTTTCAGATTGTAAGATTTAGGTTGGGGAGATAATAATGATTTTATCTGTACAAGTCCTACTAATTAACTAGAGGGAGAAGAGGTATATTCCTACCTATCCCAAGGATATTTGTCTGCAAGAGAATATAATAGACCCAGCTGGAATTGCAACTTTGCTCTTTGATTCCCAATGATGAACTCTCCACTATAGTGTATAGACTTTAAGAATTTAAGCAAATATGTAACCGTATGTTCTACGCTAACAGTTTCTTCTATCACACTTTTTGTTTTTGGAACTCTCTTTCTGCTTCATGCTTTCTATTCAACATTGATTGAGTTTCAAAAATTTATATACAATTTCAATCCTTGTCTATTGTCTTTGTTCTCACTTCTTAATAATGTTTTTTTTTTTTTTTTTTTTTTTTTTTTAGTAACCCCCTTGTGTCTTAGTGGCTTTACTGCTTTGTTTGGGGGGAAATGATTAAAAACAAAATTCCTTCTCTTAACATTTGTAGTTAGTTTTTTTTTAGTGCTGGACAAGTCAACACTAGAAAGACACAACTTTTTCTTATAACCAAATAAAAGTAATTTATTAAGGATTAAATATTTAAAACCTTAGTGAATATTTTTCTTCAAATAAGGAATATGAAAAGACATTATTTAAAATATGAACCAGATTTTGTTTTCAATTATTTTTTTATAAAATATATTGCAAAGGAATTTATTTCTTAATAAAATAAGTTGAAATAACTCAATAAAACACACTTGTTTTTAATTATTTTTAATAAAGTATATCTAAAAATGCAAAGCAAAAGAAGCAGTTGTTTTGATTTTAATTATTTTTGATAAATTAAATGATATGATTTACTTTTTGATAAAGTAAAATTTTACTTTAGTAAAAAATAAATGACATTAATGGAAGTACCTAAAATAAGTTGACATTCTGAAATATATATAAAAAAAAAATTTAATAATTTATGATTTACTTTATTAAAAATAATTTAAAAAAATTGGTTCATATTTTACATAATGCCTTTTCAAATATCTTATTTGAAGAAAAATATCTATTAAGGTTGTAATCTTTAATAAATGACTTTTATTTGGTTATGTAAAAAAAAAAAAGTTGTTTTTTTTTCTAGTGGTGAGTTGTCCCGGTGCTCAGTCAGTGGTTTTGAGTTGATCCTTTCCGTCATTTTAGAATGGTTAGTGTAGTAAGCTTTTTTCAAACTTATTTATTTATTTACCTTTTTTGTCTTTCTTTCTTTCTTTCTTTTTTTTTTTAATATAAAAAATATGAAGAGTGTTGGGGAGGGGAAAGTCTAAAATTAATCCCTCCCACCACCACTTTACAATTGTACCAGTTCTTTTTTATAGAAAGCCTATGTAGAGTAAAAAAATTGTTTTTTTTTTTCTTTTTTTCTTTTTAATCATTGCACCTCAAGCAACATGGGACTGCTATGAGTGTGCAGGGAGTTACAGTAAGAGGAAAAAGAAATGTTTACGAGGAGTGGCTGAAAAAAGCATAAAAGATAGAGGGAATTCAAGGAGGCAAAATATGGCGATTGACATTGTATTTAAACTTTTTGCAGTTGTGGCTATCAGGGAAGCAAGTAAACGAGGGGGAGTTCCACAGACTGGAAGTGTGAGAAAAGAAACTTTTAAAGTAGAAGAGGAGATTAACTATTTATGTAACTATTTCAACAGTAAAAAGATGGGACCCAGATGACAATCTTGTAGCACCACATCAATTTTTGTGGTTGAGGCACCAGATTGTTTTATATTTTTTAAATCTTTATGTTCATTTTATGTAGTTTATAATTTAAAGAAGAAAAAAGGTAATTTGGGAGAATATGTGTGTCGCATGTGGGGGTGGGCATAAAAATACGCAAACCCCTACACACATGCACACATGTTATTATTATATTTTTTTTTATAATCATTTCACCCCAATCAAGGCAGTACTGCCACTGGTGTGCAGAGAGTTACATGAGAGGAGAGTAAAAAAAAGAGCAACAAGGAACAGGGGATGTTGGAGAAAGGATGAAAGAAAAATGGGAATCAAGGAGATAAAAGATGGCAATTGACGTTGCACTTAAACTCTTGGAGGTTGTAGTTATCGGGGAAGCAAGTATACAGAAGGGAGTTCCACAGGTGGGAAGTGTGAAAAAAGAAACTGAGGGAGCAGATGTGGCAATTACATTTGATTACTTTGACTGTAAAAGAGTGGGACCTAGTTGCAAATCTAGTAGCTCGAGTAAATTTGTGTAGACAGGACACTAGGGAGATCATCTTGTCAGAGCAGAATCCATGAAAATATTAGTGAGTCTATATATATATATATATATATATATATATATATATATATAGACAAAAGTTTTAAAATATTTTTTTTTGTTTTTTATTTTAGCTTATTTAATACCTTTTCAGGATGTGTCAGTAAAGAAGCTACTTAAGGATGGCATATATTTAACGGAAATACACCAGTGAACCCAATTCTTTTAAAATTTATTTATTATTTTATTTCTTTATACTTTGGTTGTGTCATGCAGTAAATAACACATTATTATCAGGATATTATTAATAGAGATTTGGGGGGAAATAGGGTGTGGAAGAGTAGAAGAATTAACTTAGTGAGATGACCTTTGAAATGAGGGTTACAATTCCCAGACTTGTGTCTCTGGCCATAGATTGCTATTTCTCTGCTCTCCTCTCCTCAGTAAGGCATCAGCCAATGGTGAAATTTTATGATTACTTGTACAACATCAGCATTTTTGTTTCTATAAAAATAATGTAGTGCTTTGAAACCCTGTTCATAGATGAGATTATTGCTTTTTTTTTTTTTATACAGTGAGATCCACTCTGTACAAGGCCTGGGTGGGAGGCACTCCAGGTAGAATGTAGTTTATACAGATAGGAGTGGAAGATAATGGTTAACCCTAGACTTGAACAGGTTAAGATTGTAGTGATCTGTTGGAGTGGGGGCATTCTGTTGGAAGTCAGTTACACAGAGCAGTGGTTCACAGAGAAGAAGCTGTTCAAATAGAACTTACTTCTCACCAAGAGGATAAGGTCTGCCAAGTACAGAAACTAAATAGATTAAAAGATCTGAAGATGAATTTGGGTGTTTTGCTACAATGTAAGTGGCACGACAGTTCCTAGCTGTGAAGGACTGATGGAACCAGGGAATGTAAATTGTCCTAGCATGTTCCATGGAAGTAGTGATAGAAAAGTGAGTTGCTGTTTGTGAGAGAGGAAGAAAGAGGTTCGAAAATAATTTCTTACCCACTAAAGCTCAGAGATGCTTTTGAATTCTATCAAGAATGGAAACTCAATTTAGCTCGTTTTTATCTTTCTTTAATTTTTTGTATTTGTAGGCCCTTCAAAATAAATTTCATGAAATTATTTTGGTTAATTATTATTAATGTTGGAAATTTCAGGAATGAGTCAACAGAAGGTAAATCAATAAATCTGCAGCCTGATAAATTCATAAGCTGAAAATTGATCTGAAATTGTTATTCTTCATTTAATTATTAAATTTTAATACAATTAATGTAGAAGCATTGGATTAAGGGTAAGTCAAGAAATAACTACTGTACAGAGTGCGATAGATAAATTATCATCTTTGTCTATATTTCTGAGATGAGGTAGTATTTACATTATTTACAATATTTGGACTATTGTCCTTGACTTTGTTGCCATTTGTACGACATTTTGGCTGTTGTACACTCTGGCCTTCTTCAGGTGCTAGGGATTTTAAACCGAACCTTTTATTACAATCACTGGGATGTATCATTCTTATTATTCTTTGCCTTGAGCCTCTTTTAGTAGTCATGAGATAACTCTTTGGGCCAAGTCACAGGAACTGACCAATAGTAAAGGTAAACAGACCGCTCCCTTAAGGTAAGGCTACAAGAACATTGCAAGGCTGAAACACAAGGGGAGATAGAAAAATCAGGTGTAGCTGACCACATCTGAAGGGAGAAAAGGGATCACCGTCCCCTATGAAATGAAGTTGAAATAATAGAGAACACCACTGGAAACTACATAAACTTAAGGAATCAGCACATGCTAGGATACGGAGTGCCAGAGAAAATTATTAGTGTCAAAATTGCAATATGAGCACTGGTAAAAAATACTAGAAAAACCATTAATATCAAAAATTGCAATAGGAGCTCTGTAAAAAAGGGGGGGGGTTAGTGGACATTAGGTTTATAAGTCCCAAAAATTCAGTTGTTCTTGTTGACACATGGATATAGACATTGGTTAGTTTCTGTGACTTGACCAAAGGAGTTGTGAGTTCAATACCAGGCTACAGCAGTGGTAAACAAGTAACTTATAGGGTTAGAGAGAGATGATTCATGACTACCAGAAGATGGTCAAGGCAAGGAATAATAAGAATGATACATCCCAGTGATTGTAATAAATGGTTTGGTTTGAAATCCTTAGCACCTGAAGAAGGCCGGAGTGTACAATGGCAGAAACGTTGTATAAATGCCAACAAAAATGAGGACAATAGTCCAAATAATGTAAATACTATAAATTAAATTACACAAAAATGAAAATAACATTTTAACAGATATATTTACTAAAAATTACATGAAAGTATCTTTAAATACTAAATAGAAAACTTATTCAATAAAATAAAATACCCTTTGTCTGGCACCATACCACACAAGCTGGAGAACCCAGTCATAATTGTCACACAATTTCTGCCACCAAATCTCCACTTACATCTAGCCACCTAACTCCCAAACTGCAACCCCCTTGATTATTATGTGTGAGGTGCAGTTGAGCAAGAAACCAACAAAACTCTTTGTAATTCCAAAGATGAACTGAAGGCAAGGATTATGGCAATATTCACCAACGTAAACAAGGAGGCTATCCAGAAGAGTTGCAGGAAATTCCAAGGTTGTCTAGAGGCTGGGGTTAGAGCCAAATGCAATTTTATTGGATAAATTTACTCTTGAGTATTTCAAGATGTTTGTGTAATTTTGGTAAATATATCTGTTAAAATGAGATGTCAGTGTTATTTTTATTTTTGTGTAATGTAGACAAGAATTTATCCAACACATTGTGTGTGTGTGTGTGTATTTCAGCACCCTTTCAAATAATACAGGCAGATTGAAAAAGCCAACATTGAAATGTTTGTAAATATATATATATATATATATATATATATATATATATATATATTCATTTAGAAATTAGTTGATTATGCATCTTTTGTTTCAACCTTTTGGCATCTTCAGGCATTTTATATCAACTGATTCTCCAATGTTGTTTATTTCTTTTTTTTTTTTTTCAAAACCTATGACAAAGTAACTGAAATTTCAAACTAAGGGAGGAGTTTTTCAAGTTCTACATTGTATATGTATTGAGCACTTTATAATCCAACTGTATATTGGTCTAATTTAATTTCAATCAATAACTGTTTAATATATATGTGTGTGTGTGTATATATATATATATATATATATATAAGTGATGTATTTTATCTTTGTGCTGATCCAAGAAAGTTAATTTCATTATAAATTGTCAATGTCAAAGAAATATATGCTAACATTAAGAAAAATAATCCACTGAAGAAAGTGATAATAGATTTAAATGATGAGCATCTGTTATTTCTTTCTACTTTTCAAAAAATGAAGAAAAAAAAATAATGGGAGGGAATCGAGGAATATAATGAAATTATTAATAAGAGATTCTAGTTTAACCAATGAACATACATTAATTGATGTTTATAGATATTTGCTAAGTTAGTCAGTTAAGTGCCACAAGTGATACATGCTTGGGTGATCATGCCTTGTACCAGTTGCATAGTTACCAAGCCTGGTATAAGGGTCACTTTGATATTAACCTATTATAATTGTATTAGATTTGGAGAAACAACTTATCTCTTCTTTGTTTATTTGATTATATAGTAAAGTATTTTTTGTTAATAATTTTTTTATTTTTCCATTACAGGTGAAGCCAAAAATCTGCCGACACATATCTACTCATCAGGTGGGGGTAGGAATACACTGTGCATTGTAAAATTAGACAATGAAGAAATATTCCGGACACAAATTGTAGACAAATCTTTGAAGTGAGTAAACACTGTATCATGTTTATTTTATTTGCTTGTTTGTTCAGAGTGTTTTGTTTTTGTTTTTTTTGCTTTTTTTAGAATATTCCATATTCTGTTATTAGTAATTTATTAGTAATCTATTTAGAAATTTACCAGATAACATTTTGTAGTTTTAGAAGAATTTGTAACATACATTCTTTGAATTTTCTGAAATTAATTGTCAGCAATGTTTTTCTGGCTTTGTTGAAAGTTTTTTCTTTCAGCATCAGATAACCCCACTTGTGTTGATCAACATACAAACTCTTGTCTAGGCTGTGTGCGATTTATTTTTTATAGATTTTAATGTTTGCTTTAATTTAATGCCCCCCACGTTTTTTTTTTGTTTTTTCCCCCTTATTTTGTTTTAATGTTTTTTTGCTTCCTGTTTTGTTTTAATGTTTTTTTGCTCCCTGTTTTGTATTAATGTTTTTTTTTTGCTCCCTGTTTTGTTTTAATGTTTTGTTTTTTTTGCTCCCTGTTTTGTTTTAATGTTTTGTTTTTTTGCTCCCTGTTTTGTTTTAATGTTTTTTTGCTCCCTGTTTTGTTTTAATTTTTTTTTTCCTCCCTGTTTTGTTTTAATGTTTTTTTCCTCCCTGTTTTGTTTTAATGTTTTTCCTCATTTTGTTTTGGCATTTTTTTGGGAGGGCGGGGTAAGTAGTTTGACTGTTCTGTTATCAGCTGCTGAAATTATCTTATGCAACTATATTACTCCATGGATTTATTTCTTCTGGTTTCTTGAAAGGTTATTTTCAGTTAAAGAAATGAAAAGGATAGAGTATTAACAGTTGCTGACCCAATCAAGTGATGTGGTTATCTGTGGTATTTAGAACTTATGCTGCATGATGTCTGGTTGCTGGCATTTTTATGTAAATTTCCAATTTTTACTGGGAATATAAAGATGGTACTGAATATATACTAAGTGGTTGGTGACACAGACACATAGGAGACAAACATTGATTGCCCTGAAGAGACACAGCAAAAGACTGAATACAATTAGATTTGCATTTAAATTAACGAGAAATATTGTTAGGTTATAAATAGAATCCTTTAGAAATTACTTTGTTTACAATTTGGATATGAAAATAAAGTTAGTAGATACGGGTTTCAAGAGATGAGAATATGTGCCTTCTTTAATAAATGGTAATTAATCATTGTTGAATTGTGAAAGCTTTCCATGGTTTAATGGTTTGAAGTACACTAGATGTGATGGTGCTTTTCACTAAAGTGTGAATCCTGTTGGAAGGAACATTTCCTATATTCAGTTACTTAAGTGCCATACATGATACACCTTTGGACAATCATGTCTTGAAAGAGACATGAATATTTTTCTGCAGTAGGTTGCCATTACTTTCTGTGATAGACTGGTTTCCAATCAAGGCTATAGAACCTAATCTGTCCTGGTATTTAACCCATAGTTGGAAAGAGAAGAGGCATATTAATATTTTTCCCAAGAGTATTTGCGCATAAGTGAATGCAACGAATTCAACTGGAATTCGAACCCAGTTCTCTGATTTCTCATTCCAAGCTGATATCCATTGCACCATAACGTACATCTGCATTTCCTATATTAAGACTCCCAAATATACAGGCCAGTAAATGTAAATTTACTGTTTGAAGAAATGGGAATGTCTGCTCAAACATACAACTCTACTAAATATAATGCTTAGACGCTAATTATTATTTGGAGGAGTATTGGTGTTCAGCAATGAATATGTTTCTAAAACTTTGTGAAAAAGCCATTGATGTCTTTATCCCATTTGCAACCGCATACTTATGTGAGTCTGGATTTAGTTCTTTTGTCAATCAGGACAAAATCTAGAATATGCATGAATCCACAGGCAGACATGCAGATCACTATCAGCAACACAGTACCATGTTTTGACAAAATCAAAACCAAGAAACAGGAACAAAGTCATTAGATTAAAATTTTTTATGTGAACTTTTAGCATTAAATTTTATTTTTCTTTTTAGATTGAATGAAAAGCGTAATTTTTTTGTACTGTTTGCATTTAAGTTTATAATAACGCTTTTTTTTTCTTCCTTTTCATGTCATTCAAAAATTACCTTAAATAAATCTGTTGTTCAAACTGAGTATAAATTTCCTTCTTCACATAAGATATTACATTTGTGTGTCTGTCTGTATGTATGTATATATGGAGTGTGAGGTATAGAAAAGTTTAGGAACTCCTGGTTTAGAGTAAGAAGAAATATTTTCTTTTGTATGGGTCAGTTGAATATTATTCATATTTCCTAAATATTTTTGCAAATTATCTGCACATGCCATATATCAGGAAATGTAATAATCTATAGATGCTCAAATTTGAATGCTAACCATTAATTAGCAATTTTGTTTTGCAGCCAATTTGGTAGCGTAGTTTGGTCATTTTTAAGTGTCTTTGTTCTGGGTATGATGTTAAACTAGATCTGGTAGCAAGGCCTCTGATCGGGAGGTTTAGAAGAGCATGGAACCACCTTTTAATTACTGTGGTTCCCAGATTCAGTCTGACCTGGGGGTGGTAGCATATGTTAGGGTCCTAGCTATGGGCAAATAGCTAACTCTCAAACTGGGGTCATTTAAGAAGAAAAGAAAAAGTTATGCTGGGTAAGAGTCTTTAGCTTTGGATGGCAACTTGTCTAAGGGAAGGAAATCTCTGAAATAAAACCCCCCACACCTGTTCTGTATAGGATAGGGTAGTCTGAACTCTTTAAACTTGGTAGGTAATCTTCCTAGAGATGGTGTCTTGATACAGTGAGTTTCCAGTTTCCTAAAATGGTTAGTATTAGTAAAGCCATACAGCTGTAAAACTGGCTCCACTATTTCATGATGGTTCAATTATGGAGCCATCAAGAAAACCTCATCCAACCAATACTAGCATGGAAATAGATGTTAAATGATGATGATTTGTGCCATTGTTTTTAAGCCAGACAAAGTTTAGTAAATAAAAAAGGTAATTAATAAATGAAAAGTCCAGTAGAAATTAAAAAAAACAATTGGAGTAGATAGACTAAACTATCGCCCGGTTCACACTCTACCCACGTCTATTGAACAGGTGAAGAGGCTCATCCCTTGTTTCCTGTTTAGGATGTGGTTTCCGGTTTTCTCTTTTCCAATCTTGTCACTCTTACGTAGCCCCCTGCTCATCAGTGGCGTTACCGCCTTGCTTGGGGTGATATGATTGAAAAAAAAATTATAGTCTGCAGAAGTTAAACTGTGTCATAGACTCTCCAGACATCAGAAATTAGAGTGGCAAAGGTTCCTTGGGCATCAGAAGTTAGTAAGAAAAAGAAATTTTAACCAGTTTATATTTGGTTTATTCAACAAATGGATGTGCATTGTGGTGCAATGGATATTAGCTCAGAATGAGAAATTGGAGAGCCAAGTTGAAATTCTAGTGGAATTCATTGCATTCACTTATGTACAAATACTCTTGGGAACAATATTAATCAATCTCTTCTCCCTCCAGCTATGAGTTAAATAACAGGCCAGATTGGGTTCTTAGTCTTGGTTGGCAACCAGTCTACTGTAGAAAGAAATGGTAACCTATTGCAGAAAAATTTTCTGCCCAGTCAGTCATGTCTCTTTCAAGACATGATCGCTCAAGCATGATAATATTAGCTGTTTTCTTATAAGGAAACATTCATATTCCTCTTGACTCATGTGTTCTAACTAAAAAGTAGACATTACAGTAAACTATCCATATTTACAATTTATCAGTATTAAGCTTTAACTAGTAGTACCCTTGAAAATGAATCATAATTAACGAATAAATAAGCTCATTGCTAGTTCCACAACTGTAAACCACCTTGTATCTTAAGATATTTGAGCTTAACAGCTTTGACAAAATATCACAATAACAATCATAAGTATGAATTCAGGACATTATTTAAAGAAGTAAGAGGGTACAAATGAAAAGATTTAAAATTTACACATTAAACATATGAGAACGTTATCACTTCCATTATTTCTCTCTCCCTGTATCTCTATTTTTTTTTTATTGCAATCAAACAGCATCTCTAATATGTCTTTTCAGTATTTCTATATGATCTAAAAAGAATAAAGGAAAAATCAGAATTATAATTTTTCTTTGACTTCAGACGTCAGTTGCTTTTTTAGTATTAGGGTGAGAAGAATGGCTATAGCAGTATTACCACCACCATGGCACTGTTGTTTTAATTTATTGTGTATTTTAGGATGCTTCAGGCTCTTGGTATGTCTAACCATACTGATGAGCTGTGATACAGTGAAACAGATCTGTATGCAGATGACATATATATATATATATATATATATATAAAACAAACTTAATATACACCAAAATAATCAATATTCCCCAGTAGGAGCACATTTCAATCAACCGGGTCACACCTTAGAAAATTGCAAATATTTACTAATAGACTCCAATTTTAGTTCTACATACACACGCAGAAAGAAAGAAAAATACTGGATTTTAAAATTAAATACACACAAGCTAAGGTTAAATAGGGACTTAGGTGCTTTGAATCTTTACAAATACTTCAATAACTAAACGTTTTTAGATACATTTAAAAATATTTTTAAAACTTTTTTTAGATACAATTAAAAAATTTTTTTATCTAAAACAAATTTACAAGCATTATTAAAGATAGGTTTACGTTTACAAACATAATTTTAAAAAAAAATCTGTCACTTTCAACGTCACTTGATGTAAAAACAAAAGCTCTCTCCACAAACACGTCACGTGATGTAAACAAACTCTTCATTGACGCTCTCTCGAAATCTTGCGAAATACGTTACTAATTCAAATTTTAAAATCATTTGTTTCTGATGAAGGACCGAGGGCAGTCTGAAATATAAAATATAATAGTAGAAATAAACAAATACTGTCAAAAAAACACATTTTCAAACTCAAAACGTTTTAATATTCTTTCCTATATATATATATATATATATAGGATGCAAAAAATAATAGAAACTCCTAGTAGCATAATTTTGAAAATTTGATTAAACTGTCAAAAGCTTGTCTATTTTTATGTTTGTTGATTTAATATTAGTAGGATTTCATTTTTTTGGCTAAAATTGTTTTTTTACAGATTTTATTAAATAAGTTTATTAAAATCAGCAGTTATGATTATTTAAGATTTTAAGTGATCAACTTCATCCTATGGTTCAGGAATGTTTCTGGAGGGAAATGCCATCTTTCGGGGTGATAGTACACTCATTCATACTGCTAAAGTTGTAGCTGAATGACATAAGGAACATTCTAGTGAAGTAGAACATCTTATCTGGTCTCTAGATCTCAACATCATTGAACATCTATCCTTCATCATTGAAAGTATTAGACTGTTTTAGCTGAAAAATAGATAAAATTTCTTCTGAAAAAATTTAGACTTTGTACACATGAATCTCTCACTGAATTCAAGGTGTAATTACTTATAAAAGGAGTCCTACCCCATATTGAAATTTCAAGGTGATTCCATTATTTTGTCCATCCACTATATATATATATATATATATATATATATATATATTAGTCATATACATACAAGCCTGTTTCATTGTATTACAAATCATCAATGTGGCTAGATATCCACTTACTTCCAGCTGCGATTGAAACTCGACCAATTTGGTGTCAGTCGAAGTGCCTACTCCCTAAGCTATTGGCGCATAGAATGAAAGAGGAGGAAATTTTAGCGTGTTATATATATGCAGTGTAGACACACGCCAGCTACTGGGAAAACTCATTTCATTAATGAAGAGTAATGTGTAATTGGCATAAGTTGTAATTGTTTTTAAAATTTTCCTCTCTAGAGAGCTCAATTATAATGAAAGCAGAATTTATTAGTCATCCTCATACAAGCCTGTTTCACTGTATCACAGCTCATCAGTGTGGCTACCCATCCACTGACTTCCAGCCATGATTGAAACTAGTGGGTGGACAAAATATACACACTCTGTTCATCTGACATATCAAGAGAGTTGCTAGAAAACCAGATATGTTTTAATCAATGGCCACATGTCACAAGTACAAACCAATGTTGAAAAAGTTGCATTTTCTGGTTCAGTGGAAGCAATGACCAAGGGACATAAATGAGAATAAGACTGGTGAGTATTAACTGATAAGTTACCTCCCTTAAGAAGAAGGGCAATCTAACCCTGTGGATTGAATAAAGAGTTTGGTTAGAAATTCTGAGAAGGTTATAGAGTATGACAATAGATACTATAAAGATACTATAATAGATACTATAATAGATACTATATAGATACTATAATAGATACTATAAAGAAAATCAGAAGGCGCAATGGCCAAAATATTGAATATAACAACCAAGATTGTCATGATGGCCTGAATAGTAACATATATGTAGTAATGTTAATTTCTTATCTTGTAAATTCCGACATAAAAAACAATTAAAAAAACTATTTGGGAGAAGTTTTTATTTTCTTCAATTTTCAAGGGAGAAAACTGGAAATATTCACAACTGATGTCACTTTTTTTCATTGTATTTGTTGTGTTGCTTGGTTTTGTATAATTAGAAAATAACACAAACTTGAATTAATGTCGTTTATTTTTTTTTTACATAAAACTTTAAGTTTTTACATCAAGTTAACAACCGTTAATGTTTGTGTGTGGATACAGGAGCAGTCTAGCTGAATTCTCTTCACTCTGGGAGGATAGTAGTCAACGCGCCTATCTCTTCTGAACTCTCGTGGTTAACTGACAGCGTCGTCTTCTTTTCAAATCTCTCCGCCAAACTACTGTCCTTCACTGCTACTTCTTACACCTACTCTTACTGCTACTCCTGCTCAAAGAAACTGTTAACTTGTTTTGCCGCCAAATTTTGAATTCTTGGCGTCAGTGTGCCTATCTTTTTCTATTTTTAGCACACTCACCATTTTATAAACCATAACACATTAATGCATACCATAAAATCTAGTATTAATTATAGTTTTTTTTTTTTTAATCATTTCACTTGAAGTAAAGCAATAAAGCCACTGAGATACAAGAAATTACTGAGTGTTAGAGAACATGAAAAAAAAAGAACTATTTAGAGGAGAGAACAGTAAAAGAACAAAAATTAAGAATATAGTAAATACATTTGACATTGCATTTAAATTTTTGAAGATCAAACTTGACTGGAAAGCAAGAGGCTGGAACAGAATTCTACAAGTGAGAAGTGCAAGAGAAGAAACTGTCAGCATAAAACTTATGGATGCATCTAGCCATTACAACTATCAAGTAGCCAGAAGAGAGTTCAACCAAGCAAGAAGTGTAATAAAAGAAACTATTAACATAGAATTTAACATATTAGTACCTACCATCCCAAAAATGAATCAGTGGACATTAAATGAGTTAAAGCAAAAGAAAATTGGTAGCATACTTATAATAATGTGTGATGTCACATTAGTTTTTTTTTTTATGCAAGTATATATTGGTCATTGACATCTACTTCTTTAAGTTATTTTACTCCTGTCATTTTATGGCTGTCTGTCTGTATGTGTGAAGTAGGCAATTACAATGCTATGGCTACAATTTATTCAATTGTAGTAATCAACTGTTTTATTGCTACATTTTTTTCCCTCTTTATATTCATTTGGCTTCTTTATCATTTCTTTTCCAGCATCTTTACCTTTGATGTATTTTTTTTATTTTTTATTTTAAATATTCCTTTCTATAATAATGTTTCTCCTCCAGCAATGTTCCTTTTCTTTTCTTTCACTATATCCAACTCCTTTCTGCTTTTGTCTTTTTATTTTTCTCTTCCATTCATTACCTTTATTTCTTCCTCTTTTTTATTGTTTTCTTTTTAACCTATATTTTGTCTCTATTAATCTTTCTTTCTATTCCTCTACAAACCTTGTGTTATCTTTTGCCTATGTTAATCTTCTTTCTTTCTTTCTTTTTTGTCCTGTATACTTTCTTTCTTTCCTGATGTGCTTGTAAGTTTTGCAGGTCATTGCAAATTTTCTATCTTAAGCTGAGAAATTATTAACTCTATTTCGCTCTTTGTTTTTTTTTTTTTCAGCACATCTTTGCCCCTTTTATTCTATCATGTTCACTCTTTCTCTCTCTCTCTCTCTCTCTCTCTCATACTTTCTATGTTACTTTCACACACACACTATCACATTTTCATGCACATACCTTGATGTGATGTAATGGTTAACAAGTTTGTTTCACTAGAACCTATCACAACTGTGTAGTGAGTTTGATCCTCACTGGGTACTCCATACTTTTTCCTCATCTCCATCTCTCAACCTCTCCTCATCCCTATCTTTCATTCCTTATCTCATCTCTCATTTCTCACCCCTTCTCTCTTCCACTCTCATTACCCCCTTTTCTCTCTCTCTCTCATTACCCCCATATGTCTGCCACTCTCAACCCAACCCCTATTTCTTACCCCCTTACTCACCACACCACTAACATCTCCCACTTCCTTCTCTTTCTTATCTCACAATTCCATCATATCTGCAGTTTTCATTGATGACAGTGTTTAAAAAAAATCTTGATCACATTGAAATAAATGGAAATTTGTTGAAAAATTTGATTGGTATGACATAATTATACAAATTTGTGGGCTTATGAAAACATTTTTTGTAAAATTTCTCTAAAATCCTACAATCATAATTTATAATATTTTTTTTGCTATGTCAGATTCTTCTATTTAATGTTTCTCACACCCACACCAATCAGCTGTCTTGTGTTATTTAAGAAGCTTAGTTTGACACAAGGCCACATATATGGATCTCATTAACTATTAAGTAGTAATGGTCAGTGAGAGAAATTTTGAGTCCTACATATCAGCTGCATTAATTAGCTTCAATGGATCACTTTAACAGCTGCACTTGTTGATACCACTTAGCTTTTTGCTACTTAATGCCCTTTCTTATATATATATGTGTGTGTGTGTATGTATGTATGTATATATATATATATATATATACACACACACACACACACACACATATATATATATATATACACACAGTTTTTAAATTGAAGGGTAACTATTTTCTTCACTTTATTTCTTGTAGTCTTCACTTATCTTTTTTTTTTTTTTTTTTTTTAATTATTTTCATATTTAATCCAGATGCTGTATGGGTTGGGCTAAAGGGAGTAGAAAAACCTAAAGAATGCAACTGTTTGCTTCCCATTATTGTTTAGGTCATTCAACCTATAGACTTAACAACTTAAGCATATTATAGGGAACCTTACTATCCCTGCCACTCTGGCTGTCATTGGGAGCTAACTGGTCCTGCCTTTTCCTGACCCTAACTCTTATTTCATTTCCTCTTTCCTATGGCAGGTTTGCAGTTAACTCTGATGAAATACTAAAAGATGAGAGAGAAAAATTACCCTTTTTATCTAGTGACAGGATTATTTGTTTTTCTGCAAATTTCCCTTTCTATATTGATTCCTTCCTCTTCTTTTTCCAATACCTATTCTATCCCCCTCTCCTCTCTACAAAACCAGTCTTTCTTCCTCTACTCTTCTTATATCTTTGTTTTCTAACCTATGACTACTACACTTATTTAAAATTCCCCAATTTCTTTCTCATTTTGATGAGCCTCTCTTTGTTTTAATTTTCTTCTTTCTTGCCTTTCTTTTTTTCTTCTCCAGTCCCCCTACCCACTGCACCTTTGGAGACACTGCTCTGCCATTCTTGTCACAAGTGATACTATTTACAACAGGAAGGTTTCTTTCTGTTTGTCCAACCTTCTGAGAACTTATTTCCAACCGTAGTTCACCTGGGAAATTACCCTTTTTTTGTTTTTCAAAAAAGAAAAAAAAAACAACAAAAAAAACAAGGTCTACAGTTCAAGATGTCTGGTGCTAAGAAAGGTAGTAGTTGGTCTTTGGATGAAAAGAAATCAGATAGGTAGGTTTAAAAACATACAGGCTAATTTTGTGTGTGTGATACTAAAAGTTATATAATTTTTTTTTTTAATGTAATTTTGTTGTATATAGAGTTAAAATATTTATTTTTATTCAATTTTACTTTTTAATTCTGTGAAATAAGGACTATAATGGTTGGAATGTTGTGATAAATTTCTCTTTTGACCAGAAAGAAAATATGAACTATTTGTTTTTTTTTTAACTGTCAAGTAAAATTTTAGATGACATTTTAGTACTACCCTGATGAAATGATAGTTCTTTTCAATGTATTTTCCATTATACGTTTAATTGTCATATTAAATGTTATTCTTTAGTCTCTTGTTAGTATTTCAAACAGTAATGATGATGAATCTTCAATTAAGAAAAATCATTGTAATTTTTAAAAATAATTTCTTGATAATGCTATCCTTTAAAAAAAATAGTCTCCTCAATGAAACACTTCTCCATGTATTTTTTTCTTTTTTTATATAAACAGTTTTTGTGGCGATATTTTCATTTTGATATAATTATAATTCTCTGTTTTTTTTGTTTTTTTTTTTATTATAACAAAAAAAAAAATCACATGACACTTCATATATAGGCAATAATGAATTTCCACAGTTTCCTTTCATTATTGGTGAATTACCATACCTTCTTGAAAAAGATAGTGAAATGTTTTAAACATTATATTCTCTATTTTTTTTTAATTCAAAGTACTTTTTCTAGATTGTTTACTACACAAGGCTATACTCAACTATTTAAGGAGAAGAGACAGATTCATACCTTTTCAAGGGGCATTTGTACAAAAGTCAACACAGTAGACTTGGCCAGAACACTTCTTGCTGACTTTCCATTATAATTTTAAATTCTCATATATGATACTTATGTATCTTTTTTATGACTTTTCCATCTTGCCTAATGTTTAATGATGTACAGGTGGTGTAATGGATAATGATTTGGAACTGAGTTCATTACATTTGCTTATGTGCTAATTCTCTTGGGGAAAATATGAATTCATTTCCTTGGGTTAAAGAGAAAGACTTGTATCTGAAAAAAAATCATTGTTATTCTTAAAAAAAAATGATAACCCATATTCACTCACAAAAAAATAAAAAGTTCTTACTAACCAAAATATGTTTCATTTTTAAATAAACTGTGCAAGTCATAAAAAATCATCTCTCAATTTGCATAGTATCTAACTAGTCTTATGCTCTACTTTGAATATTTATTTTTGTAAATTTGCATTACTTTTTTTTCTCAATTAATTTCATGGCATTTTGCTATTTTATATTTAAACTGAAAAATTTCAAAAATTATGTCTAAATTGTTTACTATTACAGATAAATAACTTGTTTTTATTTTTAAGTTATTTTTTTTAATATTTTATAATTTTAATTTAAAATTTATTTCAAAAATTCTTTTTTTCCACAATGGTAGCATTTCATTATGTAAACAAAGAAAATTGGGTACTTATTTTGCTTACATGACAAGTGAATGTTTGTGCAACTTTGTGCCTTAGGTGAAGATACCTGTTTTAAGATATTTCATAGTTTAAATTATTAAAATATTGTAACAAATTTATGTACGTACTCTATTTAGTAGATTATCTATTGTACATATTTGAACACACAGAGAGACAACTTAATATTTTCATCTACTTTTCTTAAGAAAAATTTTGACACATGAGTTATAAAATTAAAAATTAACTGTGAGTAGTGCAATTATTAAATATCTGGCATTAGATGGTATAAATTTTACCATCTGGATCTTGAAATTTTATATTATTCACTTTTAATTTTATTAATTAATTTTTTTTTTTTCAAGTAAATTTAACTGTTAGCATTTTTGTTCCTTGAGTAAAAATTGAATTACTTTATATATATATATATATATATATATAAAATTTAAGGCACAAATTCTTAAATTTTAGTTATAAAAGTAAGTGTTTGACTTTTATCTTCTTAATGTTATTCTGTATCTGTTTAATATGGTATTCGCATCAGAATTATGTTCTCCTCGTAGACAGTAAAAATCCTTGGCTTTTCATATTTCTTAAGAAAATGCATATTATTTAGCATTTCTCATCTCTCTCTTTTTTTAAATAACTTGAAATGTTGTATTGAGCTTTACAATTGACAGGTAGTAATTCTTCATTTGACCTATTAACATTATATTATAACCAATTATTTTATTTTATTTTTTTTTGTTGGTTAAGAAAAATATATCTCTTCATTATAGTACTGTTATTTTGATATTTCAAAATAGAATGTTTGTAACACACACACTATTTTTTTAATTTGGAAATGAGTTATTTCCACAACCTCGATTTCAACCTTTTGGTATCTTCAAGCAATTTATAATAACTGACTTTCCAATGTTTTTCAAATGTACAACAGGAATTTTTTATGAACACGTGACTGGAATTTTTAAACAACCAAATATTTTCAAAATTAGGGAGGAGTAACTTAAGTATCTTAAAACACATTCATCCAGGTTTGTATGATCCGAATATGTATCTATAGGTGTGATTACATCTGGATATTATTTCTGATCTTTCATTCAGTAACTTTTTTTTTTTGTTCTGGAAACAATATTATGGTTAGGTTGCAGAAATAATTCATTTCCAAATAAAAAATATTCAAAAGCTCTACAATATAAATGTATTGAGCACTTTTTTTATACAACTGGGTACTAGTTTTTATTTTTTTTTTAATAATTATTTCACCTCAAGCAAGGTAGTTTTACTGCCACTGGTGTGTAGGGGGTTACATAAGAGGAGAGTGATGAGAAAGCGGAACAAGTTATAGGGGGTGTCAGAGAATGGGTAAGAGAAGGATGGGAACACTAGTGTGAAAGAGCTGATGAAAGTAGAGTGGACGGTGGGGTGGGGGGAGAAAGAACATGAGAGAAAGGTTATGAGTCAGAGATTAGGAGATAGAAATTGACCTTACATTTAAATTCTTGGAGATTGTAGCTGTCAGGGAAGCAAGAATACAGAAGGAAATTTCACAGATGGGAAGTGCAAAAAAAGCTGGAGAGTAGAAATTGTGGTTACATTTTATTGGTTTTGCTGTAAAAGGGTGGGACTGACTTGCTAGCTCGAGTAAATTCATGCAGAAAGGGGCACTAGGGAGCTAAGCTTGTTGGGGCAGAAGCCATGAAAGTATTTGTAGAAGAAACAGAGGGAAGCCACATTATGCCTGTGAGAAAGTGACTGCAGCTGAGCTACCAAGTTGGGATCGATCACATTGCAGATTCTTTGGTGGATTTTGTCAAGAACCCCAAGGTTATTAGCAGGGGCAACCTGACCAGATATGACAGCAGTATTCAATACACAAGCAGATGGTAGATTTATACATGTGCAGAATGGATTCAGATGGGAAAACTTCCTGGCCCTACACAGTGAACTGACCTTCCTAGAAGCAGATTTAGCTATGGATTTGAGGTAGTCCTTCTATTTGAGGTCAGTTGAGAGAGTTAAACCGAGGAGGTGCTGTGTTTTGCTTTCACGGAGACTAGCCTATAAAAGTATAAAAATAGACTTTTATAGTGAAAATTCCAGCAATACTTTTTTGAAGAAGAAAATATTACCAGCTACCCATTTTTGAAGGGGTGGGGGGAATGTTACCAGCAATATATTTATGAAGAAAAAATTTTACCCTCTTTATAAAAATACTTCAACAAAACCTGATCTACAAACTGATTTCTTACAAAGAATATATATTCTATTCATAAGAACCTATTGTAAAAATCTTATCAGCATTAAATGACCCATTAAGGTTGATATGGCATAAAATGAACTGAACTGTGTAAAATTTCAGATCTAACTAAAAATACATATGTAAAAGAACAATAAGAATAAAAGCAAAAGGAAAACTTTCCTTTGTCAAATTGTTTTGTCCACTGCTGATGAACTTTATCATGGCAAATATAAGCATTTTATTTTGAAACAAATATTTTTATAAACAAAAGTAAGTATGTCATTAGTTTTTCAAAATGTTAAATTTAATGACGTTGATAAATATATATCAGGCTAACTGGTAAATTATGCAGGATACAAAGTGATGTAATTTAATGCTTAATAAATAAAAGTGAGTAAATTTTTTTTTCTTAATGAAGCAATTAATATTTTGGTTTGGGATTAGTTTATGTATTATATATTTTAATTAATAGAAGATTATGAATTTAACCTTGATCTTCTAAATTTTAGCACTTTTATTGTCCACTATGTTGGCTTGAGAATGGATTATTTCTCTTAAGAACAGAGATATTTTAAAAAAAAAAAAATGTGGTGTAGATTTGTTTTGATGGGATTTGATAGCAGCACTCAAAAATTTCCACCTGAATAAATTTTCTCTTTCAATAAATGGGTGTGTAATTATGCACCCATTTATTGAAAGAGAAAGTAATTTACTCAGGTGAAAAATTCTTGAGTGAATGAAAACATTTAGTCTGAAGAAGTTCTTTCAAGGGATGAAATATATACACATATGTCAAAGGACAGGACACACACCACTTACTTGCTACTTAGGTTTCAACTACGCTGATCTCTTCAGGAGTTTTCCTGAAGTGACCAGCATGGTCAAACCTAGGTAGCAAGTAAGTGGTGTGTGTTTTGTTCTTTGGCATATTGTTAGCTCTTCATAATTCAGTTCATTTGTTTTGGTTGAGAATTGAGCACTATCTTTTTTTTTTTCAATCTACCTATATATATCGAAAACTTAACCCTGATGAGTGAGGACATCATAGTGGTGCCCTCGTGATACTTCAAAGTAGGCATGAACCTGCTCGGTTAAATGACAAAATTATCTATCTTAATCATATATATATATATACACGCATGCACACACACACACACACACACACACACACACACACAAAGTTATGTTGAGATATAAATTATTTTCTTTCTAAACAAGTGTTATCTAGCAAGTTTACTTTATTACTAATATTTGTTATCACTAAGAATTATATTTAGAACATTTAATACATTGTATCTGTTAAACTACTTATAAATTGGGATGAATAATTTTACTCTATATTTAAGCTTAACGTTTCACTTTTTTACGAAAGAAGTCATAATTTTTGAAATTTTACGAAAGGTATTTTGAGAGTCGTAATGTTTATCTTATTTAACTTTGATTATTGGTTCAGTATAGTAGATTTATTTCCCACTTGTGTGTATGTATGTGTGTGTGTGTGTGTATATATATATATATATATATATATATATATATATACACACACAAAAATCTATAGTGAGCGAAAACCTACCGCGGTTTCACGCTGCGGATCGTCAGGGCAAAGGCTTTGCCCTGACGATCCGTAGTGTGAAACCGCGGTAGGTTTTGGCTCACTCTAGATTATTGTGTGTTTTTGCTCTACTATTGTATCTTTTCTTTCGTACTTTGTATTGAGCACTTTTTCTTGTGTTTGGTTCCGTTTGGGGTTTTTTCTTTACTGCGGAGTATTGAATGTTTTGTTCTTGTTCCGCGGGTTTCTTTTTTTCTCTCCATTTATCCGACGTCTTAGTACACCGGATTGTAACGGATTTAGGTTCTGTTTGTTAATGGTTTTTTCGGAGGTTTATTTTAGTATAAATTTATGGCCTGCATACTTACAGAGTCTATTTAGTTATTATTATATATATATATATATATATATATAAGGTTGTGCATTGTTGTACATTGGATATCGGTTCAGAATGAGAAATTGGAGAGCCAAATTCCAATTGTCAGGTTGGTGCAAAAGTTTTTTGCCAGTTTAAAATTTCATCTTGAAAATGAAAAACTGTGATTTTGAAAATCTTTATTTATAACAATATTGACCTTTGCTCTCTATAACTTAATTTTATCTGTCAATGAGCTTATAAATGCCTCGCTTGTAAAATTCTTTAGGTTTTGATGTGAAATATGAATTTAAATCCTGTTCAATCTCCTCTTATGATGTTAAACTAAGCCATCTAAATGGTTTTGTAATCCTCAAAAGAAGTGATAATTCGAGGGAGATAGGTCAGGAGAATATGCAAGATGGGGCAAGATTTCCCAACAAAATTCTCCTAGGAGATCTTTGGTCAGTAGTGCTGTCTGAGGACGAGCATTATCATGATGGAAGATGACTCCCTTTCTGTTGACTAAAGAGGGTCGTTTTCAGGTCAAAGCACTTTTCAAACGATGAAGTTGATCACAATAGAGACTAGCAGTAATGGTTTGACTGTTGTCTAAAAGTTCATAATGGATGATCCTTTCAATACCCCACCATATGCTCAACATGATCTTTTTGGGATGGAGTCCTGCTCTTGGTTGCTGAACTGGTCTTTTTCCTTGATTTATCCATGATCGCCAATGTTTAACATTATGGTAGAGAATCCTCTTTTCATCACTTGTGACAAGTCTACCCAAAAATGGTGTCTGAAGGTGTCGTGAAAGCAAAGATTCACAACAAGAAACACATTACACTTGCATTGGAACCTCTGTGAAACTCATAGAGCAGACCATGCCTAATGTGTCCTTTAGATGGAAAGAACATGGGTGAGAATATTGCAGAAAAATATGAATGATGCTTTAATAATCTGAAAGAAAAAGTTATAAATTAATCATGGTGATATGTTTAAGTAATAACAATATACATAAAATAACGAGGATTTAAAATGCCCCTTTTACAAACTGGCAGAAACTTTTGCATCAACCTTATAGTTGAATTTGTAGCATTTACTTATGTGCAAATACTCTTGGGAAAGGTATTAATCTGTTGCTTCTTCCTCCAGTTATGGGTTAAACAGCAGGATAGATTGGTTTCTGTAGCCTTGGTTGGCAACCTACTGTGGGAAAATATTCTGCCCAGTAAGTTATGTCGCTTTTGATACATAATAACTTAAGTATGTATCACACATGAAACTTGACTTATATATATATATATATATATATATATATATATATATAAGAAAAATTAAGGCAGACACATTATTTCATGGTAAATCGGAAGTATAGGCCTATTTCAGGTGAACCATCATCAGCTTCCGTCTTTATTTTACAAAGGATTTTACACAAATGACGAGAGAATGATTTTACATTAATGAAGAGAGTTATCCTACCACTGTATGTACAGGATACTCCTTTGGATTCTTCTATACCCACACTGCATGCTGATATATATATATATATATATATATATATATATATATATATATATATTTTAGATATATAATTTTATGGTGTTAAGTGTGCAATATTTCTGTCCCCCAAAATAGTCTAAAGCATTTCTCTGAAAGTTACTTTTTTATTTTACCACAACTAATTCTCCTCCTCCTTAGTAGTAGTAGTATTTCTTATTATTATTCTTATTCTTCTTATTTTTCTTTTTATTCTTTTCCTTATTCTTGTTCTTATACTTCATATTATTATTATTATAATATCCTGGGTATGATGATAAATAACATCTGGCAGCAAGGCTTCTGACCAGGATGTTTCTGACCAGCTCTTAATTACTGTTGTTCCCATATTCCAGTAATTCTCAAATTGAGGTCAAAACACTATGAAAGTATAAAAATAAATTTGTATAGTAAAAATAGCAATGCATTTAAAAATAAAATAAAATTAATACATATTCTGTTTATATAAACCTGTCCTGTTGGTATTAAATGACCCATTGAGGTTGATATGCTGTAAAACAAAATAAACTAAGCCTCTATTTTTCTCTTTAATATTATTATTCTTATTTACTTTTTGAAGTCAAAACTTTTTGTCCTATATATTTAATATTTATTTATATATTTGATACGTTCAAGAAAGCTCCCACCTTGTATTTTTTTTTTGGATGGGAGAAATATATGATCTTTATTTTACATATTTCTGTAGATCTTTTTAATTATATATAATAGATGTGAACAATTATGTACTGTGTAATATATGTACGTGAGAAAATTGTGCTCATAAAGGTTAAGGATACAGTTTTAAAAAATGAGAAAAAAATAGATTTGAAAATATGAGAAGAAAAAAAAGAAACTATCAGAAACTTCTGTAGAAGATAGTGAAAGAAAGCAAGAAAGGACTAAACATCAATTGCAAGATGTCAGAATGCATGGCTGTTAGCAAACTTGATCCAAAGAGTTGTGAGTTCAATACCTAACCTCAGCAGGAGTGAACAAAAACTTGGAGAGTTGAGTTACTAAAGAGAATTAACTGAAACTGAGATATCCAGAAAAGCCATAAAAGATGGAACTAAAATAATCTACTGCTGTGAACTAAAGAGAGGGTTTGGTTTGAAATTCTAGCATATATCACTTGAAGAAGGCCGGAGAGTACAACAGCCAAAACATTGTGAATATGACAATAAAGATGAGGACCACAGTTTGAACAATATAAATTGATACAACACCTTAGATAGACTAAACCATCGCCCGGTTCACACTCCACCCACGTCTATTGAACAGGTGAAGAGGCTCATCCCTTGTTTCCTATTTAGGATGTGGTTTCCGGCTTTCTCTTTTCTAACCTTTTCACTCTTACGTAGCCCCCTGCACATCAGTGGCGTTACCGCCTTGCTTGGGGTGATATGATTAAAAAAAAAAAAGAAAAAAAAGTTCTTTGTGAATTTTTATCACCAGTCCAGTCCACTATGTTCAAAGAAGGATGATCTTTACTAAGACACCCAGGTTTCACTTGCTCAAAGTTTTTTTTTTTTTAACTATTGATCTTTGGAAGCAGTTGTATATGGTAACACTTTAGATATTTCTGAATGGGTTTGACACCATACATGACATCTGTATGAAATTCTTGACCTGACATAGCTGTTTGAAAAACAAGTTTTCAAGTTGAGGTTTTGGTTTTGTAGCAGTTTCCAGTGTTAAGTAAAACTACTTCTAGTGCAGCCTCTTCTATGTTCAATTTCCTTTTCTTTTCTACTTAATTTATTATTTATTTATTCTTTTTTTTTTTGAAAATAGGTCCATTAAGTCCAGTAGCTGTTATTGCTCTTTTCAGTTTTGATTGTGGGGAGGGTTTTTTGTTTGAAGTAGTGTGGAATGTTAACATTTTCATTATTTCATCATTTTCTTTTCAAGTTACATGTGCTATCCATATGTTGCTGCTGCTACTGTTTGGGAGTCCTCAATTGATGTGTTTTCTCTTATTTGGTAAAGTTCTTTGTGATTTTGTAGTGCTAGTCCAATGTTCAAAGAGTGATGACTTTTGCCAAGACACCCGGGCTTCGTTCACTCAGTCTTTTTTCACCACTGTTTTTAAAAAGTGGTTGTATACATCTGACAGTTTATATATTCCTGAACAAATCTGGTGCCATGCATGACATCTATATGAAATTCTTGATCTGACATAGCTGTTTGAAAAACATGACTCAAGTTTTCAGGCTGATGTTTTGGTTTTGTAGCAGTTTCCAGCGTGGAGCAAAACTACCTCTTTTGCAGCCTCTTCTTTCTTCAATTTCCTTTTCTTCTATATTTGTTATAAATGATCCATACACTGAGGTATCTGAAATGATTAATATTTACTAATTCTACATTTTGAATTTTTATAATAGATTTAGGGTAGGTGCCATCATGCTTTCACTCCAATTCTAGGAGTTTTTTTTCCACCTGAATCCATCTTGAACATATACAAATCAACCATTGGTCCTTGCAGAGAATACTGCTTTTATATATGGTCAGCTGCCCCTGCTGTTCATTTCAGTATTCTCTACAGGCTCCAAAGCAGAATCTGTAATGTGATAGAGCCCAAGTTAACGGCTTGACTCCAGCCACTTTCTCACTGGTGGGATGTGGCTTCACTCTGTCTATTCTACAAATATTTTCATGGCTTCTGCTCAGACAAAATTACTGGTGTCCCTGCCACAAGAATTTACTCATGCAACCAGACTGGCAACAAGGTTCTACCCATTTGCAGTTAGATCAACCAAATGCAGCCGACAATTTTACTCTAGCAGCTTCTTTTCTTTCCCTTCTGTGAAACTCCTTTCCATATATTTGCTTTCCTGATGTCTACAACGTCCAGAAATTTAAATGCAATGTCATCCTCTTGATTCCAGTTCTTTCTACATCACCCTGTATATCTTGTTCTTTTCCTTTCTCTATACCTTTGCAACTGTCTTTACACCTGTGTTCCCATCCTTCTCTTACTTACTCTTTCTCTGACACCCCCTGAAACTAGTTCATCTTTCTCTTTACTCTCCTCCTATCTAAACTTTTACTCTTATGTAGCCCCCTGCACATCGGTGGCATTACCGCATTGCTTGGGGTGAAATGATTAAAAAAAAAAAAAGATTGTAGTTTCTGTTTACCTGGAATCCCATTTCTTGAAACACTTGGTAGAGGACTTTTTCATTTTTTGGTTGGGGGTGGGGACTCAGTTGAAGCATAATCTCATATCACTCGGATGTTATAACATTGTTAGCAGCCATCAGTCTTTCTGACTGGTGTATACATCTGGTGATTTGGGTATTTCACTTCCAACTCTTCTCTTCTTGTGACCAGTCTAAAATATATTGTATCCCAAATGCAAAATGGAGTCACAACCAAGTCGATGTACCTCTTGCATACAGACAACCTCAAGTTTTTCTTTCCTGCATTCTTTTAAAATGAAGGGCAACCTGAAATCATCTGATTCTCACTGGATGTTGATTTGTCCTATTTTTTTGGGATATTTTACTTAATTTTTTATTTGTTGCTGATAGATGAAGTGGTTGACCTTTCCTTTCCTAGGCTGAATAAGGAATACTTCCAAATTAATTTTAAACTTGCTCTGTGTTTTAAAAAAATTTTCATGTGACATTTCAAATTTCAAAATAGTTATAACATTAAATATGTTTGTTATACTTTTACAGTTTTAAAAGGTATTTTTATATGAAGAAAAAAATTTTTAGGAGAATAAACTCGGAAAATTCACTAACCATATAATTCAAAATATTAGGTACTTATTAGGTCATTATAACATTAAAAATTATAGATTATTTACTTACATATTTTATTTATTAATAAATCCAAAGAAAAATTTGTAAGGTTATCAGACCTGACCTGGCATCTCAGCTTCAATCATTTTCCTACTACTGTTTATAGCTACCTTCTGCTTTTTTCATAAATGTTTTTATGGCAATTGTTCTAGTAAACTTTCCTTATAGACAAATTGTTCATATTGGGACTACTTAGGACTACATAGAGACTTTGAGGTATTATGGTGACTGTAGTAAGTACGGATTGTTTTAGTGTAAGGAATTCTGTGGTATGTTTAATTGTGGTTAGCTTGAGTTTAGGATAAGACAGACTGAAAATCATTCTTCCCTATCCCCACTTTTAGCCTTGTGCCACATTTTTGTATTATAACAAAATAAATATTGCTTTCCTCAAGCTTTTACCTTGACTTCACAAATTTAAGTATAATGCTAGATTGGCAGATAGGTCACATCATCTCACTGTTGAAATATCTTGATGTAACTGTAAGTTCTATTGTAATAATTTATTCTTTCACACTTCTCACCTGTTGAACTCTTGTCCAGTTTCTTGCTTCCTTGTCAATTGTGATTTTTAAAAATTTAAATGTAATGTCAATAATCCTCTGCCTTTTTTTTTCATATTCTCTTATCACTTTGCCTTAGTAATATATTCTCAACAATGTTTTTTTGTTTCTCTTCTCTCTCTCACTTGCCTCTATACATACATCTACCATAATTAGAGAACATTGAACAAGCAAGCAAACTGAAAATGGTTAAACTTTGATGTTTTCTGATATTTTGTCTTTGTCTGGTACAGATTGCTGTTCAAGGATGTGGCAATATACTGCTCGTGTCTTATCAAAGTAATCTCCACCTTGATTGACAGCTCCCTCATCTATACAGTTGGTGAAAACTGCCTGATGCAGTGGGTATTTCAAATGCACTGCACTTGTAGGAAATTAAAATATGTATGTCAAACCGAACCCTTTATTATGATCATTGGGGTATATCATTCTCACTCTTACCAAAAGAGGTTTTGCACAAGGAATGAGAATGATATACCCCAGTGATGATAATAAAGGGTTCGGTTCAAAATTCCTAGCACCTGAAGAAGGCTGGAGTGTACAACAGCCGAAATGTTGTACAAATGGCAACAAAGATGAGGACCATAGTCCGAATAATGTAAATACTGTAAATACTCATCTCAGAAATATAGACAAATATATACATATATATTTTCCTAAACATATACTGTTAAATATAACAGAATGAATATCTATTATGTTTAATCATGACATGTTCTAAACATCGAATTTTGGCTTTAATTTCAGGTGAAAATAAAGACAAAAATTGTTCAATATTTGGATAAATTTTTTATTATGCTGGTTTTAAGCTTTTGGCTCACATGAGCCATCTTTAAAGAAGTTACAGGGATGTTAACATAAAGACATCCACTATCAAAGATGATTTTATTTTGTGAGCTGAAAGCTTAGAACCAGCATAATAAAAAAAAATATCCAAATATTGGACAATTTTTGTCTTTATTTTCACCTGAAATTAAAGCCAAAATACAATGTTTAGAATGGTTCATGATTAAACATAATAGACATTCATTGTCTCTTATATTTAGCAGTATATGTTTAGAAATGTGCATGACTTTAGATCATTATTGCAGTTGGCTTCCTCCATAATCTGTGCAGTTTATATATTGTTTTATTACTTCAAATGTTATTTTAGTGGGTAAATAAGTTTGAGCAGACACCCCCCCCCCACCCCACCTTTCTTCCCCCTACAGTACCTTTATCAGCCTGCACACTCAAGAAAACTTGAAGGAAATCATTTATCTGTTGTCCTCATTTTTTATTGTCATAGTCAGTGGTGATTGTGGAACTTTAAAGTGGGGGGGGTCACTTAAGGACCAAGATTTTTCTGGGGGAAAGCAAACTCAAGAAGCATAATTACTGACCAATTCTTTCACTTGGCCATAAATCACTGACTACCCATGTATCTACATATCAAGTTGGGGACATTATTTTTAATTAACTTCTTCCTTCAGATATGAAAATTTGACTATTAAGTCTCTTTCCCTCCCTAACAACATGTCTGTTTCCATCTATGTGGTTATTTTCTCTTGTTTGTTTTTCATTTGAACTAGTCTCTGTATGTGTCCTTAAAAAGCTAAATGAAAAAGAACACAGAGGGAAAAGTGCTGATGATCAAATCTTATCAAAATCAGAGACTGATCAGATTCATAAATTTTTGAAGTTTATAAAAGTCGGGGAGTGGAGGGCAACCAAGGGGCAAGTCAAAATTTTTTTTGGTGGAGGGCTTGGCTCCCTCTGACCCCCTGTAGAATCACCACTGGTCATAGTCACAACATTTCGACCATTGTATGCTCTGGCCTCCTTCAGGTGATATACATTAGAATTTTCAAACCAAACCCTTTATTTAATCTACAGGAGATAGATTTTTCTAATTCCACATGAATTGAAGTAATCCAGTGATGTAACCTTGTATACATGGCATAGTGGATCCTGGGTACAAAGTGCTGAATTTGTGGAACTAAAGAATGTAGCTTGTCTAAACATTTGCTTTGGAGACAGTGATAAAGTATTGATAGGCATACATTTTGTCACTGGGTAAGGAACTGTAGAGTTGAAAATAATTCATCACTCACAAATCTGCGTAAATGTTTCTGAACTTTTTCAAGGTTGGAAAGTGCAGATTGGCCAGCACCAGCACAGAAATGGCAGCAATACTCCATGTCAATCACATTGAAACATGAGCTCCCCACATAATCACCAAAATTAAGCAATGTTGAGTCTAGTCAGTAACTAAATGGGTGACCTCTTGGGAATACCAGGTGCTGTAAACTTGGATGTGTGGATGGTGTAATGAATATATGACTCTGAATTGTTAATTAAAGAGCTGAGTTCCAATTCCAGTTGGGTTCATTATATTCACTTATGTGCAAATACCTTTCTCTCCTCAGTTATGGGTTAATTAGTAACACTTGTATCACTAAGTCATTATTATCTCCCCTCACCCCAGAAAATTCTTACAATCTAAAAATATTTTCTGGCTTTAAATAACCTGAAAAGGGTTGATAAGCCATAGAAAATGAATGAACAGGAATATCTTTTAAATATATTTATGTTCTCTGGAATATAAATGTATGGGAAAAAATATTCTGACCACAAAGTGATAAGTTTATATATTGATTGTAATATAGAAATGACCCCCCCCTCCCACCTCCATTTTTTTATCCACATTATAATTTCTTGTTTATCAAATTCTGATTGGATATGAATCCACCTCTTCTCCTCTCAACTAGGGGTTAATAATTAACAAGACTTGTCTCAGTAAATTATTATCTCAAAAAAAAAAAAAAAGAAAGAAAATTCTTACAATCTAAAAATATTTTCTGGCTTTAAATAGCCTACAAAGGGTTGATAAGCCACAGAATATGAATCAATCAATCCATGTTGATCTGCTTTTGCTTATTTCCATCTTAGTTTTTTTTTTATTCCTTTCTTGGTCTTGTGTGGTGGCTGACATAGTTGTGCATTTCATTCTATATGTAGCTGGGGTTCAAACTCAAGTAAAGTCCAGGAATTTGCAGAATTTCAAGGCAGGTCTTTCTCAGTTCAGACATTGATGCAATACAATGCAATCCTCTTATCACTCTGGCAGTCAATATAGTCATGTATTTGTTAAGCCTGTAATAGTAATATTAGCTGTTTCCTTATAATGAAACGTTTGGCATTCATTGACTGAGCAGACAGTGCTGTGTTCAGTCAAAACTTATAAAAGCTTTCTTGTAAAACAATTTTTCAGGAAAATAGCTTTCCCAAGTCTAGTAGCTGAGGAGAGGTTTAATTCCTAACTTTTAATTTGAAGTAGTATGGAACTTCAACATCTTCATTAAGCTATTATTTTCTCTTTGCATTACATGTGATATCTATTTTATCTGTTGCTAGTCCTTAAGCAATATCTATCTCTGTCTAGCAAGTATGTGTATATACAAGACTTTGCTGAAAAGATCTTGATCCAGTCAAAAAAATGAAAAAAAAAAGACCAAAAAACCATCTGATTTTTTTTGGCTCCCTCTGATTTTTTTTGGCTCCCTCTGACCCCTTGTAGAATCACCACTGGTCATAGTCACAACATTTCGACCATTGTATGCTCTGGCCTCCTTCAGGTGATATACATTAGAATTTTCAAACCAAACCCTTTATTTAATCTACAGGAGATAGATTAAATAAAGTAATTGATTGAGTAAGGGATAAAAAATTGACAATTTTGATATAAAAATTGCTACTCTAATTGAAAGAGAAAACTAAGACAAAAATGTTTAGAAAGTGCTTTAATTACATCATCCACAATAAATTTGTGTCCAGTTTTTTTATTTCATCATTCTTAACAGATAATATAGAGGAGAAATATATTGAAAATGCTTTCAAGACCTTCAATACCATAACTATTTCATGTTCAATGCAAAACAAAACTTGTAGAACATTCCAAAATAAAAAAAGTAGCCCCTCCTGACTAACCCAATGAGTCAAAAAATATATTGTTCTACTCACTAACTCTATCATAACTACAATTGAAATGAATTTATTTAAATTCGTTATAAACTTTGTCACAATTACTACAAAAGACTTAATACAAAACAAAACAATAAGCCAGAACTTGAAGGAGGAGTTTATTCTATTACCTGTAATGATTGTGAGAAAGAATAAACTGGAGAGACCTCAAAAAGTTTAAATAAAAGATTATATGAACACAAAAGGGATATTTTACAGAACACATTAAATACATTAGTTGCTCACTGTAACGAAACTGATCACAATTTTGATATAAAATATGGTACTTTAATTAAAAAAATTCACTAAAACAAAAATGTTTAGAAATTGCTTTAATTACAACATCATTCACAGTAAATTTGTGTCTACATTTTTACAACATTTCACTATTCTCGACAGATCTTATCACAATGGAAAAAGAAAAGAAAAACTCTAAATAAAATCAGCTAGATTATGTACCCAAACATAATAAGAAATTTAAAATTCTTAGCATCTCTCTTTTGTGAGCATGTCTAGTTGCACAAGCATAAAGTTGATTTGATGAAGTTCTAAAGAAAAAAACACATTACACAAAAACTTTGTCATACAACTTTCCCCAAAATTGTTTCTTGATATACAAGAATTTTATATATGATCACACACACACACACATTTATATACAATGCGCACATATATTACATTAATGTTTAAAAATAAAATAAATAAATCACATTCAAACAATGCCTGAAAAAATGCCTTTAAACACACATTTTCCTGATTTTTTTTTAAAATTCAAAACTGCCCTGCTAATGTAAACAAAGACAATTTATTTATGAAATTTTTATGAAATAAGGAAAATGTGGGTTTAGGGTTTTGTTTGACTGTAAGTCCTTTGTGATTGAGTGATCTTAGAAGGCACTATTTGCTTGTACTAATCTACAAAACCCAAAGTCTCAGGTACGTCTTTTAGATTTCTCCATATAGTGCTTACTGTGGAGAGAAAAAAAAAAAGAAGAAAACAGTAATGATTAGATAAGATTCTGTATATTTTATATACTCATAAGTTGAGAAATGTTTGATCAAAAAAAATATCAATAATAAAATGAGGGTTGGATCAGCTTATATTCAAGGTTAATATTTTTCCCTAATTTTCACCAACTTTAACATCAATTATAAATAAAAGTAACAAAGAGTGATTGCTTTACAATGAAACACTGTTTTACTTAGATTTTATAAGCATTTTTATTTGTTTTTATTTCTTCCTGTTTGTGAGTGGTTGATTTCTTAAACAATTTTCATTATATTTATATTTGTATATAAATTTGTATTTAATCTTTACTTGTTTGATTTTTAACATTTGGAGATTTTTCACTGTCTGTGAAATATACATTCTGTCTTCTTACAATTAATCCCTTCTTCTCACTTTCCTTTACTACCTTGATTTGTAGGTGATTAAATGGTTTCCAAGTTTTTTTGTAAGGTACATATTTTATTTGATTTATATACCAAACAAAATTCTTACATTTAGAAATGGTGCTATTGTTGTCTGCTAAAAGAAAGCAAACAAATATTTGGGCAACTTCATGAAGCAGATGAAATGGTAAAAAAAATCTTTTTGCATTGCCTGTGCATTATTGTTTATACTTGTGCATGAGACAAAAATATTTAAAAAAAAAAATCAATGATAAAATGCTGAGTAGGCTTATATTCGAGGTAACTATTTTACCAGTTTTCACCATCTGTGTATAAAAAATGTGCTTTGTAATGCAGTAGATATTGTCTCAGAATGAGAAATTGGAAAGCCTAGTTTGAATTCCGGTTGAATTTGTTGCATTCATTTACATGCAAATACCCTTCCCTTCAGCTATGGGTTAAATAACTGCAGATTGAGTTCTATAACCAAGTCTACAGCAAAAAGTTATGGCAACCTACTGCAGTAAAAGCTTTTGCCCAGTCAGTGATGTCTCTTTGAAGACATGATCACCCATGTATGTGTCACATATAGCACTTAACAGACTGACTGACTGATTTGTCTATATTTCTGAGATGAGGTAGTATTTACAGTATTTACTATTGTCCTCATCTTTGTTGCCATTTGTATGACGTTTTGGCCGTTGTACGCTCTGGCCTTAGTAGATATAGATGTTGGTTAGTTCCTGACTTGACTCTTAAAGTTGTGAGTTCAATACCAGGCTATAGCAGTGGTGAACAAGTGACTTGCAGGGTTAGCGGGAGATAACTCATGACATGACTTTCAATCGAGCTTTATGCAAGGAATGAGGATGATATACCCCAGTGATTGTAACAAAGGGTTCGGTTCAAAATTCCTAGCACTTGAAGAAGGCTGGAGTGTACAACAGCCAAAATGTTGTACATATGGCAACAATGATGAGGACAATAGTCCGAATAATGTAAATACTGATTAACTGATGTCTAAAAAACTCAAAATATCTGGAATGGCTGCTTTACAATGAAACATTGCTTTACTTAGATTTTTGAAGCATTTTACAGAATATTTTTAGTACTTGCAGTACTTGTTTTCATTTCTCCCAGTATGTGAGTGGGCAGTCCCTTAATTATTTCTAATTTATAAAATGTTCCAGTCAGTTTGTATTTATACAGAAGCTTTGTTGTTTTAAATTTGTTCCAGAAGTTGAACATAACAACATTTTAGACATCAAAATATTAAAACTTTATAAAAAATATTCTCTACTTGTGGGAATGTGCAAAACTGCCCCATTTGAACATTGTGTTTGTCTGCTGTCTTGGTTTGTACAAGGAGCTTAGGTCTTTGCTCATTTTTAAGATGTATACTTGGGGTCAGCATGTATTTAGATTGACTATATATGGTAGATTATTTTCACTCGGCTGTCATTCTAGGGATATTTCATTTTCTTCTGATTTAGTATTGCTCAGATAGTGCTTGTTCTGTTCTTAATTTGTCTTTACTACCTGATTGAAACTGCACTCTATCATGGGCAGCAGAAGGAGAATACTCTACACCTGTAGATTAAATAAAGTATTCAATTTGGAATTTCTTGAATTCAGTAGGTACTTGAAGATGGCCTGAGTGCACAATGGCTGAAAGATTTACAACAAAGATGGTGGTATTAGCCGGAATGTAAATAATGTTTATAATTTGATTTTATTAAATATTTGGCAAACATGGACAAACATGCCCACAATAAGATGGAGTGTCAAAAAGATGGTTCTTTTCTCATGACACTGCTATTATCTTAACTGTCTTTACTCTTTGGCAATGTTTATTGTTTTAAGAATTGAGGACTGGAATTGTAATAAAACTTAATGTATGAAAGTGAATTTATGCATTTTCTTTTTTCTCGAGAATTGACAATAAAATTATTAACACTATTAGATCATCTCATTTATTGTAATGGTTGGTGAAACATTGGCTAATTGCCAGTTGATTCGAACTTTATAAAATGATAAATAATAAGGATTTCCTTATATATGTAGGCTTACGGCCTATCACGTTGAATACACCGGTTCTCGCTTGATCACTGAAGTTAAGAAACATTGAGCCTGGTCACTACTTAGATGGGTGACTGCTTGGGAATACCAGGTGCTGTAAGTGTTTAGTGACAGATGTGTGTTGTGGTGCAGTGGATATCAGCTCGGAAAGAGAAATCGGTAGCCAAGTTCGAATTCTAGTTGAATACCTTGCATTCACTTAAGCACTGGTACCCTTGGGAAAGGTATTAATCTGTCCCTTCCCTCCAATTATGGGTTAAATAACAAGGGTAGGACTTGGGGACCCTGCGCTTAAGAAAACAAATCCCAATGAATCTTGATACTTGAAAAGAAAAAAGTATTACTAGACACAAAACTTATATAAATAACAACAACAATAAATTGTTGAAAGAAAAAGGTATTACCAGCAATAAATAAATAAAGTTTAGTTAGCAATAAATGACCACCAAGGTTGATATGCCATAAAAACAAAACAACCAACCAACCAACCTTATAGATGTTTCACATTTTAATAATTTAGAAAATGCTTATAAATTTATGAATAAAATATTGTTTTTACACTTATTTCTTTATAAATCTGTAAATGATAAATATTGCATTATTTCTAATTGCATGGTTTTTAGAATGTAACTATATAATTAATATTATAAACAATCTAGTAAATAGTGTTTATTATTTCTGTTGACATTTCTCCAGAACAAAAAAATTACAAATTCACTTACATCATGTCAAGGTTTTATTTTTTGCTTAAAAAAAATAAGTTAAACATTGTTGAAGAGTGAAGACAATTAAAAAAGCGGTTTCATGGGAAAAACTGTCCTTTTGACACTCATTCTTATTGCAAGTTCATGTTTTCTTTTATTATTATTATTATTATTATTATTATTATTATTATTATAAAACTGAAGTTATATATTAATGCAAACCTCATAAGAAAAGTGAATATTTAATTTTATTCATTACTATTAACACTATCTTTTAATATCAAGCATGATATTTACAAAAACTTCTGGATTGTATCTCTTCAGGATGTGGGCAATAATAGTTCTCCACAACTTCCTATCCTTTGTAGATTTTAGCAATATTTATCATTTTTGTTATCTCTCCCAATCCTGGTTCTGACAACCATTTACACAAGCTTGTTAAGTAGGTTATTCACTGCTTTCTTATATCAATCTTGTCTTTAACATGTCATGTGAGTGATAAATTTTCCAACCTCTCTTTTCTCATTATGTGCCTTACTTGCCTTAAAAACAATATCTTCCAAAAATACACTGGTTAACTGTCTTTTTTTTTTTTGCAAAATACAATCAATGCTATTGCTATATATGTATTAATCTACCCACCTACTCCAACATCTGTATTTTAAAATGGGAATTCCATGTATATATTTATTTATAGAAAAAGTGGAAGTCTTAACCTAATATAATTTTATTTTTGATGTTTAATGGATTCAAAATTCTAATTTCTACAACAGTACACTATTTCACATAGCATTCTTCCTCCCCATGTGCTTTGTGGAAATGAAGAAAAAATACTCCTCCTATCCTCTTATTTAGTAAGTAAGCCCTAAACATAGTTCAAGCCGGCTAGCCTGCCATACATATTTTTATTTGTGTGGCCTCAGATTTCTTTCCTCTTGTCTGGATGGTGTCCAAGCCTACTTATTTCATCTTATGTCTTCAATCAGCTCAACATGTGTGGTCTATTCTGGGACAACCTCAATCTGTTTATTGTGAGGTGGTACCCCATTCTACCTGTGTGGTCTGAGAGTGACCCATGTTCTTGCTTTTGCCTTTTTGTTTTACTCCCTTGTTAATTTGTTCAAATTGTTCTAAATTTTTTCTTTATTCTCTTCAGCAGCTGGGTTTTGTGGTCTTGGAGCCCACTTTCTATTTCTTTGTAGCAATGAATGTCTGGTATTTTTGTTTCATTCCATTGAAGATTGATTAGTTTATTCTCCTTTGAAATATCCTTTGCAAGTAGTTTGTGTTCTTTCCTAATTATATATATATATATATATATATATATTACTTTAGAACATGTACAAACTACAATCTACTATAAAATTGTACATTTTGTTTGACATTGAAAGAACAATGTCTCATCGGGTCATTAATAACGATAGTAATAAACGTTATTTTTGAAAAGAAAATTTAAAAATTCACTTCCCTTTATTTTTGGAAATCTTTTCCTATGAAGTAAGAGGATATTAAAAAATTGATTGAACTTTTTGCTTTTTTATCTTTTCTACCCTCTTTCTTTTCCAATATCTTCTTACCTCATATGAAAAGATTTCCAAAAATAAAAGGAAGTGAGTTTTTTTTATTTTATTTTCAAAAATAGTTTATTATCATCATTACCTGATGAAACATTGTTCTTTCAATGTCGAAACAAAATGTACAATTTTGTAGTAGATTGTAGTTTGTACATGTTCTAAAGTATAATTTATAATAAATAATCATTGCTCTGTTTTTATATTGAGCACTGTTTTAAATTAATATTTTGAATGTTTAAAATATTTTCTTCATTAATTATTCATTTGGATACACACACGCATCATAAGCCAAAAGTTTGAGGCCTCCTCTGAATTTCAAGAAATTGTCTAAAAATTGGCTGGTACATGTTTTTTTCACTTTGGACAAGAGGGACTTTCCCTTCCTGGAGGGGTTTGTCATATATTCAATAATAATAACTAGCGGAACCCATGAAATTTCCACGGAAGAATAATTATGATTTCCTGGAAAAATTTTATTTTCTCATACTATAGATGATAGTAACGTCTTCAAACATAAAGGTATTGGATAATAAAATAACGATAACACAGTGTAATTTTATTAAAATATCTATAAAAGAAATATCCCTAGAAGCTACTTTACTGTAATCTTAAGTATGCACAGACCATAACCAAAATACTGTATGCTATTTTGTGAGAGATTTTGAAAGAAAAATTTTTTTTTTTATTACTGAAAAATCATGGCTCCTGTGTCCATTGTAAACTGAGAAGACCAACTGAGTAATGGTCAAGGATATAGAGGCCAGAAATTTCATTATTAGGTTGTGGGATATGACAACAAACCTACCTATTTTTACTATATTGTACAGTACACACACATACACACAATTACTGCTACAACCACCAGTTTAAGCTGCTACTGATACGGTAATGCTATAGGCTCTCTCCTCCAACTCTCTCACTCTTTACTACCCTTGGCAAAGGTGAGGGAAAAGGCTGAGGAGAGTAAAAAGATACAGGGGAAGGAAAAGCTTGTGTAGAGAGTGTGTTATCTTTCTTCAGTGGTGTAACGGGTGAACAAATGAACTAAGGAAGGAACAAACAATTATTATATGATAATGAAATTATAATATAAAGCCTTCCTAAAATTTTAAATAATTTTCCTTAATCTGTCTCACCCTGTTGGCTGGGTCTTCAAAATATGCCAACTGCACTTCTGCAGAGAGATAATATCCCCCTTTCCACACACACACACTGAAGATACCTGTTTGCCATGGGTAGTGACCTGTAGGTCCTGAGGATGGGTTCCTGATAGTTGAGGGCTTCAGGCATTAGGTAAAATACTTCTGAATTCTGACACACTACTTCAGCCTTTACTTGGGCTAGATGAGTGATAAGAAAGGCTCAGTCTGATCAATCAGCTAGTCATGTCAAGCCCTAGTATCATTCCACCAACAAAAAAAAACACAATAATTTCACAACTTACACAAAAAAAAAGAAAAAATCATAGACACACCAACCAAATTTAATCAAATTGGTACTTGAAGACAGTGGCAAGTGTTAATCAGATTATAACTAAAATGCATCATCAAAAATTAAAACTTCCATTCAACTTCACAGGGGTAGATGAATGAAAGAAATTATTGATGATTACATATAAATACTTCATCTGAGTATACCTTTTTTGTATCCCTGAGATGCTTTAGCAAATGGGATTTCTCCCGACTGTCTCCTTTTGATTGAGCTCCAAGGAGGAGGGAGAACAAGGATGATGAAAGAAAAAAAAAATAATATGGCAACAAAGAAAATGAAAAGACCCCTATATAAATCAAGTTCTGATAATGAATCAAAATTATATACTTACTTCCCTCAATATTTAGTAATAGAATCTCCTGAAGAAACTTATATTACACAACTATCACCATTTATAATTGAAAAAAAAATTCCCTCTTATAACTTAAAAAAAAGAAATTAACCAATGCAATAATAATTCAAGTAGAAAAAGAAAATGTACACAGAAAAAAATCCTCAAATGGTTAACATTTAATAACTTAAAAATCAAAACCTATCCACACCAAAATCTAAACACATATACAGGTGTAATGAAAAATTCAAACCTAGCAGCTTGCTCTCTAGAAGAAATCCAAGTTAACCTAAAAAACAAAATGTAATGGATGTAACCAGAATAACAATTTAAAGAAGAAAAAAAAGCATAAACACCAATACATATATATTAAAATTCAACATATCCAAACCACCAAATGAAATAAAAATAGGTTATATGATCACAAAAGTGGGAGCTTAAATTCCAAGACCTTTATGATGACATAACTGCCAAAGATTTGGCCATCATAAAGACAGATGTACTAGAATTCTACTATGTCCAAAATGCAGCAGTACAAATCAAGAAACTGAGTGAAAAAGTACCATAAAATGCATAAATTGTAATGAGAACCACCTTGCATACTATGTAAAGCTTAGCAAAAAGAAAAAAGTAATTGAGAAATATAACTTTTTTTTGAAGTCAGGAAAATTGCTGAAAACACTAGACAAAATATTATAATAAATTATACAGATGCAACCAAAACCCAAAAACACTGATGAAAAAATAGGATTTCTGTGAAGTCATAACATTAATCCAAGAGCTAAAGAAATTAATTAAAATAATGAAAACTGATATTAACAGGGAAAAGCAACAATTTGCACCACATCACATAAAAAACTGATATACCCAATCAAAATATAAAAAATTCTCATTGAAAAATTAAAAAACCAAGAGAATCATCTTGTCATGTATTTACAGATTCCTGACCTTTTACCCAAAGAGCAAAGAGGAAGATCTCTAACAAAAAAAAAAACAACAAACAAACACAAAAAGCTAGAAAACACAAACTAGTCAAAATGAAAACTCTGTAAGGAAGAAATCATCTAAAATCAACCTAGAAAAAAAATACAAAACACAACCCAGTCGAAAAGGAAGCACTGCAAGGAAAAAAAAATCACTTAGGAACAACCTAGAAAAAATGGAAACTTAAGACAACCCAACAAAAACCAAAAACCTCAACATAACAATTATGGCTAATAAAATTATTCAATGGAATGCAAGAGGAGTAAAAATGAAATGAATTGCTTTTGCTTATTGTAAATTTATATTATGTAAACTTTTTTAAAGGACACTGAAAATATAGATATTAAAAACCATAGCGCTTACAATTTTATTAGTAATAGTGGAAACAGATTCAGGTGGTACTTCTATATTAGTAAAAAAAAAGTTATATTTCTCAGAGCAAAATCAACTGGAATATAGACAGTGAATATAAGTGTCTCACTACATAAAACCATCATCATATGTTCATTTTACATTCTTCCTAATAATGATACTATAGATTCAACAGAATTAGATAAACTATGGAAGCTCTCAAAATCATTTATTTTAATGGGAGATTTTAATAGCTATATAACATCATACGGTGTTGCAAAACTAATGGAAGATTTTATCAATAGAAACAATGTGTCTATAAAATGACAAGTCATATACCTATCTCCAGCCATCAAGTGGTACATATACAGCAATAAATCAGTAGGCTATGCAAAACACATCACTTATTTTACAAAAACACTTGTTAGTATTACAGAACAATACATATCAAAATCTAAACCTGTCAAACATAACAGACCTTGGTTTAAGGACGAGTGCAAAAAAATGATCAGATTGCATAGTGTGGCTCTATGGAAGTTCAAATTACTTCCAACCCAAGAAAATTTGAATATTTATAAAATAAATAGAGCTGAAGCGTGCAGCAGAATAATTAAAGAAACTAAGTGATCCTCATAGAAGAACTTTGTATCCAATATTCTAACTCCGAAACCAAAACAGTATGGAATATAATTCATAAAATCTCAGGGAAAAATAAAAGCACTCTATTGAGACATCTATGTCAGTACAACTAACAAAGAGGATATTGCAAATTTATTAACACAAACCTTCCCTCAAATCTCTTCCTCAAATAATACTAATAAATTATTTCAGAATATCAAAATAAATGAAAAGAAGAAAAAATTAAATTTCTACTCTAACAAAGAAAATTACAACTAGGCTCTTACTTTACCAGATTTATTTGATTCTTTAAAAAATCCTGCAACTCAGCAGTTGACCCAGACAAAATTTACTACAAATTTCTAAAAATCCTACCAAATATTTCCTTGAATTACCTATTCAGAATTTTCAACACTATATGGGTCAGGGATTTTGGAAACAAGCTACTGTAATTCCACTCACAATATCTGGAAAATCCCTCAAACTATTCTTCAATTGCACTGACAATTTTCTTATGCAAAACATTTGAAAGAATTGTTAATAATAGGCTTACTTGGTTTCTTGAATTTAATAATAAAATTACAAATTTCCAATCTAGCTTGAGAAAGAACAAACACAATCACCTCTGGAGTCTTTTATCAGAAATTCTTTCATTAAAAAGAAACATTTAACAACAGTTTTCTTTAACTTAGAAAAAGCTTATTGTACCTTATAGAGATATGGTATCATAAAAGACTTAAGTGGGTCTTAAAGAAAGATTACCAATTCTTACCAATAACTTTCTGACATAATGAACCTTCAATGTTTGTGTTGGTACCACACTCTCAGACCTAATGAGCAAGAAATGGGTGTCCCTCAAAGAAGCATATTTTTGGTAACACTTTTTAATGTCAAAATAAATGGAATTATTAAATGCTTAAATTCTAGAGTTGACTGTTCACTGTATGCAGATGACTTTCTAATATGTAACAGATTGAAAAATATCCATACAGTTGAACGTCAACTCCAACAGCATCTCAAAGTAAACAAGAAGGCCATATAAAAATGGATTCAGATTCTTTAGACAAAAAACTCATTGTATACACTATAGCCAACTTCAAAAGCTACACCGTAATCCTGAATTAAGACTCTATGGTACAGAAGGGCCTGTAGTAGATCAATACAAATACGTAGAAATAATCTTTGACAAGAAATTATCCTTCATACTACATATAAAATATCTTTGTGAGAAATGCAATCAAGCAATAGAACTGCTCGGTCATCTCTCACAAAGACTGGGAAGCTGACAGACAGATACGACTGAAACTCTATCGGGCATTGATTAGATCCAAATCGGATTATGGATGCTTTGTCTATGGTGAGACAAGAAAATCATACATGTATGAAAACTTATATGCTGAAGCAAATGAACCATCTTTGGCATTAAGACAATATGTTTGTGCATTGTGGAGCAATGGATATCGACTCAGAACGACAGATTGGGGTACCAAGTTCGAATTCCAGTTGAATTCCTTGCATTCACTTACGCACAAATACCCTTAGGAGAGGTATTAATCCATCTCTTCCCTCCAGTTATGGGTTAAATAATAGGACATATTGGGTTCTATAGCCTTGGCTGGCAACCAGTCTACCGCAGAAAGCAATGGCAACCTAGTGCGGGATAATCTTCTGCCCAATCAGTCATGTCTCTTTTGAGACATGGTCGCCCAAAGCATGTATCACGTATGGCACTCAAATGAATGTTAGCATTACAATATTATATCACATTTTGTTCATACCCAAGTACTTCAGCATACAAATGTGTTCTTCAACCTCAGTATAAAGAATTATATAATTTAAAGGAAACTACCATTAATTTTCTTGACATTCACATAGAAAATAATTTCAATGAACTCAAAATAAATACTACTCTAATACACAAATCTATTCTCTCAAAAACTCCTCCCTGGTTAATAAAACACTCCAAAACTAAAACAGAGACATCTGTATTCATGGAAGAAATTCTTACAAAAACATACAGATTGTAAGCATATATACAAGCTCAAAAAAAACAAAACACAAAGATTATTTTTTCATTTTTGTAAAAATTAATAAAAAAATAATGAAAAAAAGAAAATTTGATAAATCCTGTCAAGTGGACAGAAAAATTACAAAAAATGGTTCATCTATAAATCTAGGTCAGAAGTGCTGAATGTAACATCAATCAGCTAAAAACAAATTTTATATTTGTATTAGTCCTCTCTCTCTCTCTCTCTCTCTCTCTCACACACACACACATATATCTATATATCTAAACTTATTTATAAATGGAACTTTGTCTCTGTGTGTGTGTGTATCCGTTACCTATAGACTCCGAAATGGCTGAACCGATTTTCTTGAAAATTTACACAGTTGTACTATAAGCGTCTGCGAGTGTTCTTAGCTAGGTTTTGTGTCGTGGTACCGCCGATAAATATTGAAAATCAATAATCGAAAAAATGGGGTTATAGAAGGAGTGGTCCGATTTTAATCAAATTTGATACACTCATAGACAAAGACATAAGAAACGATATTCAGAAGTTTCAAGGTTGCAGTTTTTACAATAGTGCAGAAAATCGATTATATATATTCGTTATCCACATACAAGCCTGTTTTGCTGTATCACAGTTCATCAGTATGGCTAGACATTCACTTGCTTCTAGCCAGGATTGAAACTAGGCCGATTTGGTGTCAGTTGGAGTTGCTATCCCCTAAACCATAGGCTCATTTTATTAAAATATTATTTTCATATTTAGATTATGTCTTCAGTGGAGGAATTATTGTTAATTCTGTGTTCAACTGAATGTGGTATATGTTTAATAATGGATGATTTAATTTAGGATGTATGTAGATATGGTTAGCATAGGAGGAAAGTTATGAGAAAGAGTGACAGGTTATAGGGAGTGTCAGGAAGTGGGTAAGAGAAGGATGAGAGTGGAGTGGACAGAGAAAGGAGCATGAGAGAAAGGATGCAGGTTAGTGAGATGACTATTGACTTTACATTTAAATTCTTGGAGATTATAGCTGTCGGGAAAGCAAGTAAATGGAAGGGAATTCCATGAGAAAGAGGATGCATGTTAGTGAGATAGGAGATGACTATTGACTTTACATTTAAATTCTTGGAGATTATAGCTGTCGGGAAAGCAAGTAAATGGAAGGGAATTCCATGAGAAAGAGGATGCATGTTAGTGAGATAGGAGATGACTATTGACTTTACCTTTAAATTCTTGGAGATTATAGCTGTCGGGAAAGCAAGTAAATGGAAGGGAATTCCATGAGAAAGAGGATGCATGTTAGTGAGATAGGAGATGACTATTGACTTTACATTTAAATTCTTGGAGATTATAGCTGTCGGGAAAGCAAGTAAATGGAAGGGAATTCCACAGGCGGGAAGTGTGAGAAAAGAAGTTGCTGGAGTAGAATTTATATATATAGATAATGAGTTTTAGCTTATTGTACTGTAATTACTATTATTTTATTTGTACTTATGATAATTTAAAAAAAAAATTAGCATACTGAAATAGTAATTTTTAAATTAATATTATTATTTGTACTTATAAACAATTTCCCTTAAGTATATATTTTAATATTTTATATCTCAGTAGTTCATTATTTTTGCTGTTTGTTTTGATTTTTTTCTTTTTCATTTATTTAATGTTATCTTTTCCAACATTTGTATTTGTCTTCTCCCTTTCTTTCTTTTTTTTCCCCTCCTTTTATTTATTTTTTCTGCTTAATTTTTTTTCTTCTTGTTTAAGATTTGACATGTCTGGATTTCCACAGAAAGTTTGCTACACAACCGGCTAGCTTGACAATCATACATACTCACATGTTATTTGTGATTTTATTACCTCCCACCCCATTTAATTCTTCTCATTGGCTGATCTTGTTTTATTTTTATTTCTTCATTCTTATTTTTATTTTTTTCAAATCTCCTTATATTGCAAAATAAATTAACCACATTTTACTGCCTGATGATGGTGTTTTAACATGGAAACTTTTTAGCTGCAGTATGTCATCATTATTATAATAATAATTACCAAATATATATATATATATATATATATATATAATATTTATATAGGAAAAACTACTAAAAAGTTGTAAGTTTAAGAATGTATTTTTTTGACAGTATTTGTTTATTTTTATGATTATATTTATATTTCAGACCGTCCTTGGTCCTTCATCAGAAACAAATATAAATATAATAATAGAAATAAACAAATACTGTCAAAAAAATACATTTTTAATACATTTTTGAACTTACAACGTTTTAGTAGTTTTTCCTATACATATTAAGACAGTATACGTGGATCATCATTAGGTTATATATATATATATATATATAGATTGTTTAATACTTAGTTTTTGGTCCTAATAGGGTTAGACCAGTACAGATTTGTATTAAAAATTATATATATATATATATGTGTGTGTGTGTGTGTTTGTGATAAATTTTAAGTTTTTAGTAATAATATATTTAACATAGCAGCAAAAACTCAGTTTTTATCAATGAGACAAACTGGAGAGAATTGCCATTTAAATAAAATAGTGCAAAATCATTTTGTTTGATCTTTTTATTTTAACATGCATATTCATAACCACAAGTAGGTTCTATTGAAATTTCTTGGTATATTTTTGTCATTTAAGGATATATATATATATATATATATATATATATATATATATATATAAGCTAATTCATTTATTTTAAAACCACAAAAATTGATATGTATGCATCTCCACAAAAATCAGATATCTAAGGTTTAAAATGTATTTTTAAAAATGAAAAAATCTTTTAAGTTTTAATTTCAAGCTAATAGATTAGATTTAATATTTTCAATAAGCAAAATATTTTGCTGTATTTCAAAAACTGATTTAAACTGACTGGTAGGAATTTTTTTTTTTGTTTTTTGGTCAACTAGCTGATTAGTGCCCCTTTTTTAGTTGTCTTTCATCTCAATGTGATTCTCTTTATTAAAATATTTCCCAAAAACAATATAACTTTAATATAATGCAGAAATGCGTTTATTAACCTGAGAGTAGTTGTGTTTTTAACAGGCAGTAGCTATGTTGACATGTTTGATAAGATGATGATAGATGATAATATTGTTCCATGATAGACTTTATCTGTAAAACATAATTGAAGAAAATGACCTGAGTGTCTTTTTTATTTAAATTTTGGTCACTCGATAATCTTAAGAAACTAGGAAAATGTTCTCTGTAATGTTTTATTGAATTTTAGAATTTTTGGATTTAAATTTATTTTAGTCATCACTCTTCTTTTTTTGATAATGTTGTGCATGATTGCCCATACTTAAAAGAACATGTGTTTATACACTAATAAAAAAATTTTTTTAAAATCTTTTTAAAATATTGGTGTTTGATGATTTGTATTAAGCTTCTGTATTTATGATTACTAAATATAGTTTTCACTTAATAATAATATCAAAACTGCTGAGATTAGCACAGAATTTTTAAAAATTTAAAGCTTAATAAATTTTTCTAATTTTTTTAAAGATTAAAACAGTTCATGTAAAAATATTATCTTAAGACTATAGTGTCCTTAATATATCTTATTTTTAAAAGCAATTCTAATTATCATTGTTTTATTGCTTTTTTTTTTTTTACTTCAGAACAGATTTTCAGTAAATGTTTGTGTTTGACAAGAACAACTTGAGGATTTAAATTCTTCAAGAACTCCTGCTTTTAACTAATATAAATAGAAAAATCCTGAAATTTTTAATTTCCCAAAATTTCATAAAATTAAGTGGAGATAACCAGATTTTTAAAAAAAAGAATTTTGTTACCAAGATTTTCTAAAAATAAATATTTCAAAAATAATTTCCTTTATTTGTGAATAAGTTCTAAAAATATCATTAAAATCTGGCAATTATTACATTTTTACAAGAATTTCCAAATCAATGTGTTTTTTATGGCAAAAAAAAGATGCTAAATTTACCATTTACCTTAGTAATATTTAACCCACTACTGATGCAAGAAAAACAAGATTTTTTTTTTTTTTTTTTAACCAAAATTTCAAATGTGATAGAAAGTATTCAATAATTTAATAAAATAAAAAAAATACTTTTTTTCTTTTCTCTTAATAATGACATAAACATTTTGATGATAAAATTTTTTTTTATAAAGTTTGGGACATTTTTCATCATGCTATGCTCTTTTTTAGAAAAATTGTGAAGCTACCTATTTTTATAGTTATTCAGTTCTTCTAAAATTCTACACAGTTGATTTTAAAAAATATTTATTGTGATAACTAGATTTACTCTATCTTATTGTTATCTTTTATTGCAACACTTTGGCTTGATAATCTTTGGTTTCTAGCAAAATTGGAAGTAGCTTCTGATAAGGTTTGAACTTGTACCCTATGTTTCCATATGAGCTGCTTCTTTATTTTCAAATTATTGCTGGTTGCTTTTGCAATTAAAAAATATTGATTGAAAGTATTTTGATAAAAAGCAGTCAGTCAGTTAAGTCCCATACATGATACACACTTGGGCGATCATGGCTCGAAAGAGACATGACTGACTGGGCAGATGATTATCTCGCAGTAGGTTGCCATTGCTTTCTGCGGTAGACTGGTTGCCTACCAAAGCTATAGAACTCCATCTGTCCTATTATTTAACCCATAACTGGAGGAAAGAGATGGATTAATACCTTTGCTAAGGCTATTTGTGCATAAGTGAATACAAGGAATTCAACTGGAATTCGAACTCGGCACCCCGATTTGTCGTTCCGAGTCGATATCCACTGCACCACAACACACATCCGATAAAAAGCAACAATGACAAAATGGAGTAAAACTAGTAATAAAATAACAATAGTAAAAATGCTTCTAAAAGATTGAAAATTAACTGTCATTTTATATTTTCAGTAACAAGAGAAAAAGACAATGTTCCTCTTCTCATTTATACTTAAGTTGATGTTTACTTCATCTAATAAAAAGTGAAAAATAACACTGCTATATTACAAACATGCTTTGTAGGAACATAGTATTATATAGTGCATAGAAATGTTGATAAAGGAATATGAGAATTAACCCATTAACTGTAACAAATTTCTGTCATTTACAGTTTTCTTTCTTTCTTTCTTTCTTTTTAAACTAAATATCACCCAATAAAGGCTTGAGAGCCACTCAACTTAGGGGATTACAGTCAAAATGGCAATGATGAGTGAAGTCTGTGATATGAGTAGAAAAGAAAGTGATCAGGAGTGGTGAGAATGACAAAAGGGAGGATAATGATTGACCATTGACAAATTCAGGATTATTGTGTTTGGAGAAGCACCTGTACAGTGGATGTTTTTGGGGAAAAGACTCCAAGTTGAACTTCTTACTTATATTTGGAACCCAAAGGAAATAATGGTGGTTTGAAAATAGCTTGGTATGTTGTGGCAGTAAAGGTTTGACCTGGCGGAACTAAAGAGTAGAGCTCTTCTGAATATTTGTGATGGAAATAGTGCTAGAGTGGCAACAGAATAGAAAGGTTACATCAATGGGAAAAATATTGCAGAGGGGAAAATGACCCCATCCCATGGACCATATAAAAAATTTTAAACTTTATCATAGCTGGAAAAGTGAGCATTGAGCAGCATTAGTATGAATATGGCAACAATTATTTTTTGTCTAATCTAACTCTTGTAAAGATACAACATAATAGAAAGTATGAGATACTTTTTGGAGCAGAATACATCCTCACCTCCAGCCATGGGTTAAATAAGTAGGACTTGAATCAAGAGAAAAGATTATTAATGCAATATGTAAAGATTGCATTGTTATTGCATCAGCAATATTATGAGAGTATTTAAATATTGCATTAAAAATCTTGAGAATAACAGTTGTTTTTCCAGATACAAGTCTACTATTTAACAAAAAATAAATTATTCTTATTGTCCAAAATCTGTTTTGACTTTGATAACCTGTAGAAAAAAACAAATCACTCAGTTCTGGAGTGAGCCAACCCTTTTACCAGTTTATTTAGCAATGAATTGTATGAACTCCATTTGAAGACTGGAGTGAACTTGAGACCCAATTGAGCCTCATTGAAAGTGACAGGTAATTGCAATGATGGTAAATCCTGTCCTTTGTAGTTAGTAGCTTAATATATAGACATTTGTTTTATCAATCACTATTGAAACCCTATTCTGGAATTCACACAAAAAAAAAAAAAGAGAGAGAGAAAGAACAACATAAACTTCTTTTTCTATAAATTATTCAAACTACTAGCAGTATAGCCCGGCGTTGCTCGGGTGTAATGAAAGCTTTAAAACTAATCAATGGTCCTGGAGCTCAGACTCTTTGGACGTTGGCACGAAAGACTAAAAAGCAATAGTTGTTTCCAGTTAAAGCAAAACCATAGACTGAAAGAAAAATGAATGGATGTAAGTCAAATTTTGATTTCCTGGTATCGATATCAAATAAGTTTTTTTTTTGTCATAAACTGAATTTTGAAGGCTAAATAAGTCCTCTGAGTAAATGGTATCATAGCTGAGACTAAGAACTACGATTATACCTACTTAGAGCCAAACCCGAAGCAAAAACTAAAGTAAAAGGGCTGAAAAAATACAGACATACAGGCAGATAAACAGACATGCACACACAAACATCTTGCCTTTTATAAATATATATATATAATCGATTTTCTGCACTATTGTAAGAACTGCAACCTTGAAACTTCTGAATATCGTTTCTTATGTCTATGTGTGTATAAAATTTGATTAAAATTGGGCCACACCTTCTATAACCCGATTTTTTCAATTATCGATTTTTGATATTTATCGGGAGGTACCTCAACACAAAACCTAGCTAAGAACACTCACAGAAACTTATAGTACAACTGTGTGAATTTTCAAGAAAATTGGTTCAGCCATTTTGGAGTCTGTAGGTAACGGGGACACACACACACACATACAAAGTTCCATTTATTAATAAGTTTAGATTATTTTTGTTTTTGTTATTTATTCCATGTAGTGTAGGTGATAGTGCCTTTTTCAATATATTGTGATTGAAACCAGTAAAACTTAGGGCCACTACTTTTCAGACAATATAAACCATTGTTTGTGCTTGTAGTATACATAGTACTCAGGTGCACTTTTGATGCTTAACTTTTTTCTTCATTCTGCCATTTGTGGCTACTCTTTATATCTCTGATTTCTACACCTTAAATATTTACTTTGTTTCTTATGTAAGGAATCAGTTAAGTGCTATATGTGATACACACTTGGTCAGTCATGTCTCTTTTGATCCATAACTGATTAGTCATAAGATTTTCCCACAGTAGGTTACCATTTCTTTCTGTGATAGACTGGTTGCCAACCAAGGCTGTAGAACCCAATCTGTCCTGCTATTCAACCCATAGCTGGAGGGAGAAGAGCTGGATTAATATCTTTCCCAATGGCATTTACACATAAGTGATTGCAGCGAATTCAACTGAAATTTGAACTCAGCTCTCTGATTTCTCATTAGACCACAACACATATCCTATGTAAGAAGACTGTTTCCAAAAATTTGAATAAGAAAAATTCTTTACAAGTTTCCAATTTTTCCTGATGTGATAATGAGGTTTTGTTTAGTTTTTAATCCTGGTCCAGGCATTGTATGACAAAGATGTGATAAAAAATTCTTCGTCTGACCAAGAAAGTATTTGAAGACAAACTCCAATGTTTGGTCATTCAGTCAGAATTTGGGAAGTGGGTTGGGACGAGAATTTTTCAGCACCACTTTGTGTATGCAACAAATAGTATTGTACAGTTTCTAGTTTCACATGAAAAACTAAAGACATACAAAAAAATTGAGGTATAAAAAAAAAACTAGATCCTAAAAAACTTTAAATTTAAATTTTTTTATTTTTTAATTTTTTACAACAAGCATTTGCAGTGAAATAGATATAAACACACACTGTGTTGGTAAAAGCAATTCTTCCTTTTTTTTCTTTTTATTATTGTTGACGTATGTAGAACATTCTGAAGATAATACAGGAAATTTAGCTAAAAAATGCTTAATGAAAATAACAGAACATGTTTTTAAAATTTGTCTACCAATCAATGCTATGTGTTTCAAGTATTTAATACTGTCTGCCCCTTTAACCTCCCTATTGGTGGAGAACAGTGTCAGTTGTAATTGAAGATAAAGTTGCAATAAATACAAAAAATTCCCCAAATGGCAACAAGCAAACTCACCTTTTTCAATATCTAAAAACAACTTTATATTAACCCATTAATGTACACTGTAAAATCTGGCATCATAAAATTTTTAAAAAAATCAATATTTATTGTAGGTTTCTAGAAAATCTGGTATGAATTATAGGTTTAGAAAATCTGATTTTAAGTATAGGTTTTTATATATAACCCATTAATGTTGACTGTCTACAAAATGGGATGGTGGGCAATGACTTTATTGTAAAATATTTGAAAGTTCAATTGAAAGTAACTGATATATTGATGGCATTGTTTTATTTTTGTTTCTTTGTAATTAGTAGTGCCATCTCTAGGAATAATGTGGTAAAAAGACCTTGTTCCAGAGATTGTTCATTCATCAGCAAATTTAGAAGACAAATTCTTGTAGCTTTTAATTCTTTAATAAATACAAAAAAATAAATGATTTTCTTTGTTTTCTTGAGAGAATTAAAACAATTCCTCAACAGTTAAGATTTGATTTCTTGTGGTTTGCTTTAAGTTTTCATTTACAGCAAGTAATTTAATAGTGGCATTAATGGCATTGCATGTAGACTTTCCATGAATTGAGGGGGGAAAAAGCTGTGTTCAGCATCCAAGCCAAAATCATTTTTCATGGAAACAAATTCAGGAAGTTTTGTAGTTTTTGCACTGGCCTGAACACCCAGCTGAAAAAATATATCACAGACTTTTAAAAGATATTCTTTAATATAGGATATTATAAATTTTTGAACACAGGAAAAAAATACCACATCATGATCCTGATTTTCTGATAAAATACAAAAAGACTTTAACTTGCTAGTTCTGTAGTACATGTATGATTTTCTGCAAAGTCAACAGGGATAATGCACTGTAAGGGTTTTTTTTTACTCTCTAATTTACTTTAGAAATTAATGGTTAGTGAGGTCATGGATTTTACTCATTAGCAACTCTTTAAAATCCTTTATGGGCATCAAATGAATGACAAATTTAGTATGATCTATTTATTCCTACTGTTTGAAACTCCCACATCATCAAACTCTTTCAATGTTTATTTTAAATGGGCTGTGAAAACTTCAATTCTGTGGCACTTATTGCATGTATGAAGTATACATTCAGTGTTTTTCGTACTACAAATAAGTCTTTATATGTCTCATTCCACTTGATTGCATCAACTAAAAGCTTTGCATTTTGGTGATAAGTACATATAGAGATGTTATAAATTTCATATGCCTCAGCCAAGACATAACCACTTTGGCTGCAAAATAAAAAAATCAGAAAATCCAATTTGATGATCAGGATGATGTAATCTGAACTGTTTATGGAGTTCTTTCAAATTTGAAAGTATTAATCTTTTTTGCTTATAGTATTTCTTACCTGGCATAAGTCGTGAAAACTGATATATAAAAAAAAGGTGAATTTTGGCTGAAATGGATTATCTTCGCTTTACTTTAATCTGTAATGCTGAGCTGTTTGTTTTATTTTCTTAATAACTCTGCCACAATTCTAAATCCTCTACTAAACCAGTAAGTGATCTCCTTACTTTAACTAAGTTAAGACATAGTAAATTTGTTTTACAATTTTTCTTTCTTTTTTTTTTTTAAATTGGAGTACATAGATTTTATTATTGCCTAGTTTATACTCCTCCTCCTTCTTTGAACAGGAGTAGAGGCTTACCCCTTGTTTTCTTGTTTAGGATGGGGTTCTTGGTTTCTTTCCTCTACTCAGGTCTTAATAGTGGTGCTGTTGCAAGTTTTTCATAGTATTTGCAGATGGCGGCAACGTCTCTTCATACTGAGCGTACTGGGTTAGCAGTTTTCTGGTTGCTGCTTCCAGCTGCTAGTTAGGAGCCTGAATTCTTGCGTAGCGTCTTGAAAGGCTGCTTTGATCAACAGTTGAATATTATTGGGGTTTGCTGTAGTGCAATGTTGCACATGGATAGGTGTCCCTGCAAATGCCTCCAGTGAGCAACCCTGAGGTCACATTATGCTGCAGTCTGCATCAGTCCCTTTCCAACACATGTTGCATTTGATTACTGACTGATACTACTCCTCTAGGCCTCTCTTTACCAAAATAACTCTAAATCATGACAACACACAATCGAAGATGTAAAACTAAACCAGCCAAACTGAAAACACCTAACCCCCTCAACATTTCTTTTTCTAACATTTGTGGTATCTGTACCAACTTTTGCAGCTTGGAATCCTTCCTCCATAAAAGGGCCCCAGAAATCCTAACCTTGACCCTTCAATTCCTTCCTCTGATTTTTTTATTCGTGGTTATCTTCTCCTCTTTAGGAAGGACTCCATGTGCATGGCCTTGGCATTTATATCAGTGAACATCTCCCTCTAGCTAAGGTGATTTCTCTTGAATATCTAGACCATTCTTACATGTTTTTTTGTCTCTCTACTAAACTTGGTTTAGACTTAAACTTTTCTTTACTCTCCCCTTCCTCTCCTGACTGTTCCATGCTAGACCGCATCTCAGACAATATAGACAAGGCTATTTCCTCTCATCCGTTCACTAATATATATGTGTTCAGTGACTTTAATGTCCACCATGCTAAGTGACTGGAAAACTCACAGATCTTGCTGGTGTCCATTCTATGAACTTTTCAATCACTCAATCTCTCACACAAGTGGTGGATTTCACCATGTGGTTCCTCAATAGCCCTGATGAATTCTGCTCACTGCTAGATCTTTGTTTCACTTCTATTCCTGACTCATGACATACCATGTAGCTCTGCTCTCTTGGCAACTCTGATCATGCTGTGGTTTCAGTTAATATCTCCTTCCATTCCTCCTCCTTCTAGAAACATCCCACCAGCAGAATATCTTATTGCTATCAGAGAGTTGACTGGGAGGCATTACACAACTTCCTTTGTGATGTCTCTTGGAACAAAGTTTTTAGTTTCCCTGTTGAAGACTGAGCATCCAAAGTCTATTCCTGGCTGAAAGCTGGCATCAATACTTTCATCCCAACCAGGAAGTTCTGACTTAATCCTCATTCTTCCTCCTGGTTCTCTCCTGCTTGCTCTGACGCTATTGCCCATAGGAATCACTTTTTATCGCTTTACCAGAGTGACGCATCTGACTATAACAGGTGCCTTTTTGACTGCTTACAATGGATGCAAGCGTGTCTTTAATGATGCTGAGCTATTTGTTAAGAGAATGAAGCAGCATATAGCATCCTGCAAGTTAGGCTCTAAGGACTACTGGTAGCTCTGCAAAAGTGTGCATAAATTTGACTTGTGTGCAAATGGCATATGACTCCAAACATAAAAAAATGTAATCAACAAGAAAAAATAATCATCTTTTGATTTTCTTTTGTGGTTGCTGCAGTTTATAGTATTTTTTTTTTTTTAACTTTAATGTACTAGTTACTGTGATGGTCACATACATTTTTATATAAGCCACAAAAAAATTATCTGGTCCTAATTACAGAGCCTGGACTAATTTAAGCCCAATGTCTGTTATTGAACCATTAAATGTAAATTATATCACTTTTCCTTTAAGATATGTTTACTTACCTTAGTATTGTTTTAATTATTAGATTATACTTAGCTTTCAAGTTTATGCATTTAGAGAAATTTGCAAAGAAGGTTAGTGCTCAAAAATTGATAAATTCAGCTTTATTTCCAGATTTTCAGTGTAGACATGACCGATTCATGTGATATTGGAACTCTGTGTACTAGCATAGATTTATGTTCAAAGTCTGTAAGGAAATTGGATGAGTTGGATGTTAATGATATTTTACATTTTTATTTTTTTGCAATGCATATTCAGACATCCATAAAAATTGAACTAAAAAGAGAGTTTAGAAAATGAATTCCCCAAATACGATGTAATGTTTTCTCAATGTTTTTATTATCTATGGACTTCATCATTTTTTTTTTAGAATGAGTTGATATTAAATCACAATTGTGAAATTACCATGAATCAGAATTTTTGAGAAAAGTCTCTTTAGAGTTCTAGAATTAGTGGCTTTGGGAGACAGTTAATGAAACTTATTGGGATTTATTCCACAAATAGTTTTCAAATGTTGTACTACCTTTTTGGTACTTTTAGGAGCTTAAAATTATATTTCTCAGTTTTTCCATCTGGTTGGTTGCCTGAAAATTCACTTTTTTTTTTTTAAACCAGAAAACTGCTAATATCTACTCTTTTGGTTACTCCCTCTATAATACTAAAGAGATATTTAAAAAATCTGTAAGGGTATCAAATTTCATTAATTTCTGGCCAGTGGATCAGAAGATATAAAGGATTTTGTGAGATCATTGAGTTCAAAAATTGAAATGTCCATCAATGGAAAATGCTGATTCAGCAAAATTTCAACTTGTGATATCTTAAGGATGATTAGGAATTTTCACTTAACATTTTCAGAATTTTTTAATGACAATAAGATCTACAACATATGCAAAAGTGAAAAAAGCTATTTTTTGGGGTTACATTGAATTGACATTTAGTACTGTAACCAGATATTTTTATTTTAACTATTTTATTTATTTCAATCATTACCATGAGGTAGGTTTTTATGAAATTTTGCATATGAATCCATGAAAATGTTTTAAATGAATATGAATCCATGAAAATGTTTAAATTAATTTATGGCAATGTTTAACCTTTGTATCTTCAAAGTTTTCCTTGACACTACTATTATTGCATACACTTTTGACTCTTTCACAATGTTTATTTTCAAGATTATAAAAATATGTGAAACAAGTACAATGTGATATTTAGTTTTTACTTTTTATAAAGTTTTATTATTTACTGTTTTATAAAGAAATAAATTTTCAAAAAACTCAAAAAAACTCAAAAATTTGTAAAAAAATATTATGAAATTAACAAAATACATAGACCAACAACTGCAGTATTTATTGTTTGCTATTTTATAAATAACTATGAAACAAGTTATTTTTATTCAATCTAATAGTGTTTAATATATTTTTATCAATTTCAAGAATTAAAAAAATGTATAGATCCACTTTGGGTGTTATTAAAAAATCTATTCATAGCTTTTTAAAAGCAAAATTTGCTGAGGTAGTTAAATGTATATAAAGTAATAGCACTGTCAAGGGAATAACCATCCTTTTGACATTTTTGGACTTTTTTAGTACAGACAATAAACATTGCCAAATTTATTTTATTTACCTATTTTTTTTTTCTTAATGTTTTAAGATCAGGTTTGAAGATTGTTTGAGTAAACATGGGATTCAAATAAAAAAAGTTATTTTTCTAAGACTTTCATATGAATTTTTATTCATGTTGAGTTGTGGCTCATACCATGTGACATCTGGACCTGGATGTATACAAGACAATGTGCATTTAGCACGAGGAACTGTCGTTATCACGGACTTCGTGAAGTAACACCTGCTACTGTGAGAGACTGTGAATATTGTATATACCTCTTGGTTTTACCACTCTGGTAATAAAGTAGTTTATCTATATTTCACTGTGTATCTCTTCATTCCATGATACAACAATTCATGTTTTTTTTTTTTTTCCTTCACTCAGTGGTTTTGTTGATTCATTCTTGGGCAACCTTCTGATGAAATTTTGTCTGGTGCTGGATTTATTAAAATGTATCTCATATACTACCAGACTTGGCAATGAGCATAATTTATCAGAAGCTGATTGGAAAATTAATTGGTAAATGATGTGAAAAGAGAAGAAAAAATGACTCCATCTTTCCTTTGCTGAAAGGAATAATCATAGATATTACATTTTGATTTTTTGCGTTATCATAGAACTAGCAGTATAACCCGGCGTTGCTCGGGTGTAATGAAAGCTTTAAAACTATTCCATAGTCCTGGAGCTCAAACTCTTTGGACGTTGACACGAAAGACTAAAAAGCAATAGTTGTTTCCAGTTAAAGTGAAACCGTAGACTGAAAGAAAAATGAATGGATGTAAGTCAAATTTTGATTTCCTTGTATCGATACCAAATAAGTTTTTTCGTCGTGAACTGAATTTTGAAGGCTAAATAAATCCTCTGAGTAAATGGTATGATGGCTGAGACTAAGAACTACAATTATACCTACTTAGAGTCAAACCCAAAGCAAAAACTAAAATAAACGGGCTGAAAAAAAAATACAGACATACAGGCAGATAAACAGACACACACATAAATATCTTGCCTTTTATATATATATATATCGATTTTCTGCACTATTGTAAGAACTGCAACCTTGAAACTTTTGAATATCGTTTCTTATATCTTTGCTTATGAGTGTATCAAATTTGAAAGAAGATCCCTTACTTTGGGTATTTTATGTAACGAGGTGATTTCTGCTGAGCCTAGTGGAGGGCAACTTGCACCAGGGATGTTCACTCATGTCTTGGTTTGAGGATATTAAGAGGTAGACTGGAATGATGGGGGCTGAGGCTGTAAGGGCAGCATCAGACAGGATGAGATGGAAGAGAGTGGTGACCAAAGTGGCTGAAAATGCACTAACTGAATAAATGATGTGTGTGTGTATATGTATGTGTATATATATATATATATATATATATATATAGTGTGTGTGTGTCTTATTTACATTTTTCAGACAATTGTCCTCATCTTTGTTGCCATATTCAGAACATTTCAGTTGTTGTAAGCTCTGATATTATTCAGGTGATTAGAATTGTGAATTAAACCCTTTATTTTGATCGCTGGGATAGATTGTTCTCATTCCATGAGTCATGCCACTTTCAGATGCCTTAGTTATCTCCATTTAACCCTGGAACACAGTTGTGATCATATAAAACAAAGAGCGCCAGTATCAGACACCCCACAAATGTGTTACAGGGTTAACACAACTCAGCTTGAGGACAAGGACACATGGATAAAAGTTTTGGTTGGATCCAGTAACTTGACCCAGAGAATTTTTAGTTCAATACCTAACTACAGCAGTGGTAAACAAAAAGCTTAGAGTTGTGTTAAATGGAGATAACTAAAATGTTCAAAAGTGTCATGACTCATGAACAATCTACCCCAGTGATCAAAATAAAGGGTTCAAAATAAAGTTCAAAATTCTAATCACCGGAAGAAAGTTGGAGTGTACAATGGCCAAAACGTCATAAATATGGTAACAAAGATGAGAACAACAGTCTGAACAATATAAGTAATTACAATACATCATCTCAGATCAAAGTCACATTTGTAGGTATATGTGGGAATGTACGCATACAAACATATATATGCAAATAATAAAATGGTATAAAAGATGCAGATATCTGTCTGATTATTCTGGAATGAACACTTCAGTTCTTTCCAATCCTTTCAATCATCCATAGCTCTATCTAGTTCTTTTATTATTCCAATGTTATGAGCTGATAAATAAAGGTTCTATTTTTTATCTTTAACCCTGTTTTTATTTCAGTTGTATATGCTGAAGTATAAGTTCTTGTTTACTTCTCCAGCAATGGCCACTAAACTGTGTTTACCTTTCACAGTCTGTGTTTGCAATATTTGTTAGCTTCCCATATAGTTATTCTATAGTTAACATTGTCCTGCAGATGTGCACTGTGGTGGAGTGGATATCAACTCAGAATGAGAAACCGGGGAGCCGAATTTGAATTCCAGTTGAATTTCTTGCATTCACTTCCATGCAAAATACTCTTGGGAAAAGTATTAATCCGTCACTTCCTTCCAGTTAGGGGTTAAATAAAAGGACAAATTGGGTTCTATAGCCTTGGCTGGTAACCTGTCTACTGCAGAAAGTAATGGCAACTTACTGCGGGATAATTTTCTGCCTAGTCACTCATATCTCTTTCGAGACATGATCAACCAAGTGTGTATCATGTATGGCACTTAACTGACTGAACATTTTCATTGTTCATAATATTGGATTCAATGATCAAATGTCTGCTTCTTTTCCAGGCTCGCAGGCACATTACATTGAAATACCAGTTCTTGTATGATCACTGAAGTTAAGCAATGTCAATCCTGGGCAGTGCATAGATGGGTGACCACTTGGGAACACCAGGTGCTGTAAACTTGAATGTGCAGGAGTTGTAATAGATGATGACTTGAAATTGTTTATCAGAAAGCCAAATTCCAATTCCCATTGGGTTTGTTATAGTCACTTATGTGCAAATACTGTTGAAAAAGGTATGAATTCACCTTTTCCCCCAGCTATGGGTTAATTAGTAAGACTTGTGTTACTAAACCATTATCCTAAGACAAATTCTTACAATCTAAAAATATTGTCTGGCTTTAAATCATCTGCAATGTGTTGATAAACTGTAGAATATGAATGAATCAGTGCTTACTTTCCAAGTGATAATAAATACAATGAGGGTCTTGTAGATTTTAAATCAAATTAAATAATAGTAAACCTCTGTTTATATTTCTGAGATGAAGTATTGTAACTATGCTATTTATTTACATTGTTCAGAACTATTGTCCTCATCTTTATTGTCATTGTCTTTTAGTCCACTGGGGTTGATTGTTCTAGTTCCACGTGCCATGCCTTTTCTGGATATCTCAGTTTTTTTACAGCATTAGATAAAATTAATGTTGAATGAAATCTTTGAAGTTTAACTAGCTTTATTCACAAAAGTTTGTCTTTAAAAAAAAGAGGGAGTCTTATACACAATGGTGCTTTATAGTCTAAAAATTATAATATATGGTGTTGCTTTTTTTCTTTTTCTTTTTTTTATCATTTCACCCCAAGCAAGGCAGGACTGCCACTGGTGTGCAGGGGATTATGTAAGAGGTGAGTGATGAGAAAGACTAACAAATTACAGGGGGTGTCAGAGAATGGGTAAGAGAAGGATAAAAACACTGTCATGAAGAGAGCTGCATGAGAGTAGAGTGGAAAGGAAAAAAGAACATGATACAAAGGTTGTCAGAGAAAGGATACGAGTCAAGGAGATAAGAAATGGTAATTAACATTGCATTTAAATTCTTGGAGATTGTAGTTGTCAGCGAAGCAAGAATATGGAAGGGAAGTGCGAGAAAAGAAGCTGCTAGAGTAGAAATTGCGGTTACATTTGATCGGTTTCACTGTAAAAAGGTGGGACCTAGATGCTAGTCTAGTAGCTTTAGTAAATTCATGTAGAGGGGACACCAGGGAGCTAAGCTCATCAGAGCAGAAGCTGTGAAAGTATTTGTAGAAGAGACAGAGGGAAGCCACATTATGTCGGTGAGAAAGTGACTGGAGTTGAGCTTCCAGGTCAGGATCAATTACATTGCAGATTCTTCATTGGATTTTGTCAAGAACCCCGAAATGACTAGCAAGGGCACCCAACCAGATGTGACAGCAGTATTCAATGCATGGGCAAATGGTAGATTTATGCTTACAAAGAAAGTATTTTTTTAATTTTATTATATCACTCTTTACAGAAAGAACTTTAAAGTGTTTTTTCATTCAACTTGAATGTGAGACATTTTAGTGTAAGAATTATTATTCATTTTCCTGCTATTACTGTTTGGTCCTTCTTAAAGGTTAGTGATTGAAAAGAAATTTCTGACAGAACAGATGGAGAAAAATAGAAACTAGTAAAAATAATAAAGAGAAAAACAGTAAAAAAAAGAAAGCAAGGAAAGAGAAAAAAGTTGAAATGTGTGTGTGTTTTTTAAAATATTAGAAAAATAGTTTCATTGTTGCTATTTTTTCATGATAGAAAGAAAATTATCAATCAAGCAATTATGAATAAATTAGTTCTTATAGGTACCAGATGTAGATTTTTTCTAAAAGATAAAAGATATTTCTGAAGTGTCTGTGTGAAGTGTATGGGAATGTGTTGTTATTCATTATTTCTGTAAACATTAAATGTGCCCCTATGAAAGAGGAGTGAAATTCTAACCACACTGTCACTGTATGGAAGTTAGCTACCCCAGTCCCTTCCCATTCGGCAATTTTTTTCACGTGTTCTTAATTTTCTGTGTATGGCTCCTGAATCATGAAAAACTTGGTTTTTTTTTTTTTTTTTTTTGTAAATTTTATCATGTTATTATAAATTACTAATTTGCTTCTAAAGTGGAAATCTGTTGAAGTATAAAAAAGGCATTAGAAAATTGTGTCCTTGTTCACTATGAATTAATGTAAAAGAAATAAATCAACATAAAAAAATTTAATAGTATTTAAAAAAAAGAAAAGAGAAAAGAAAGCTGGTTTTTAAGTGAGTTGCTGTATTAGGTTCTTTTATTTGATATGATCACCAAAATTAAATGGCACCAAGCCTGGTCAGTACCTAGATAGGTGACCACTTGAGAATACCAAGTGCTGTAAGCTTGGCTGTGCAGTTGGTGCAATAGATAACAGGGCCGTTCGATTTTGAAACTATGGTATTACACTCAACTTGAAAGTTGGGGTTTAATATTATAAATAATCACAAAATATTTTTTCTAAATTCTTACCGTTTATGAGGAAATGAGTTTGAAGATTAAGTTTAGGTTCAAAATTGTGACATTGGAATTTCATTCTGGTGATCAGTAAAATCTTTATAGCATAGCCTTTAAAATTTCTAATTTACTGAAGCTTTAAATAATGTATGTTGTATGTTGACAAGATTTGTAGCACAAGTGCATTATTAATAAATCCCTTTGCCATCAAATAAGACTTATTTACTTCAAGAGGAAATTCTATATTAATGATGTAATATGTTATTCAGTGCAGGAGTTTTAGTGATTTTTCAATAAACAATACAAATTTAAAACATTTTGTCTTGTAACTTGTGTTCAGCAGTATTGATGTTACACTGACTTATTTATTTTTTCTTTAATTATGATCTAACAAATATTATTCATTAAATAGCACTTTTGTAATCTTTCACAATTTTTTTTACAGTTTTTATTTATTAACTAGAGTAAAAAAACATTGCACATTTTGGATAAGATTAATTCTGGTTTGAATATATTTTCCATTCAATCTAATACAAAATTATGTCAACTTCATTTGGATTTATTCTTGAAATAGTAAAATTTGAAAATCAATTTGTGAGCAAAAACCTGTAGAAATTAGATATTTTTATTTTTCAGGTGATTTTTTTTTTTTTTTTAACTAAATTCTCAAAAATTACTGAAAGCTATGAATGTAATTTTTGGTATCAGTACTTATCACATTGGATGTGTGTTGTGGTGCAGTGGATATTGGCTCGGAACGAGAAACCGGGGAGCCGAGTTCGAATTCCAGTTGAATCCATTGTATTCACTTACGTGCAAATACCCTTGGGAAAGGTGTTAATCCGTCTCTTCCTTCCAGTTATGGGTTAAATAGCAGGACAGATTGAGTTCTATAGCCTTGGCTGGCAACCAGTCTACCGCAGAAAACAATGGCAAACTAGTGCGGGATAATCTTCTGACCAGTCAGTCATGTCTCTTTCGAGACATGATCACCCAAGCGTGTTTCACGTATGGCATTTAACTGACTGACTTATCACATTAAACCTCAACTTTCACACTGATAATGGCTCAGAATTGTTAATTGTAGAGTCAAGTTCCAATTTTAATTAAGTTCATTATATTAATTTATGCACAAATACCTACATATCAATCATTTATTTTATTGGAATACTTTTGTAATAATGATAGTGAAGTTTTTAATTTTTTTCTTTCCTTAATTGTACTGGTGCTTGCTTTTAATTGTGAACTTGCTAAAGTAAATAATTAATTTTTGTTTTAACACAAACAATAATTTCACAGTTTATTTTTTTCTCTATCTTTTTAGTAACTTTTATATTAGGTCAGAGGGACAAAATTATTTTTTTAACAAATTTCACTGCTACCATGGACACTTGAACCCTTACACAATGTCCTTGCTTTTATTAGTTGCCATTAGGAAATTGCTTTTTATGACTATACTTTTATTTTGGTGACTAGAATTTAATTTATTAAACCATAAAGAATATTTGTCCTTGATCTGAGCTTTTATTTTTATTTTTTTTCCATTATACCATGTGACACATCTGTGTCACCAACTGCTCAACATATCAATTAAACTAATTAGTGAAGGGAAGATGAATAGTTTTTAAATAAACATTTTACTAAGTTAAATATCTGATTTTAATTCTGCTTGTCTCTTTTTTAGTTATGCCCTGCCAATACCTTATAAATAATAGACTATACTATTTTTGTTTGTGTGGATAGCCAGAAAAGACATATCAGTGACACTACTTGGTTTCAGTGAGAAAATGAAAGAAGGGAAGATAGGAATGTTTAATGCCACTTTCAGTGAAATGAAAAAGTTGTCAATTACAAATCTTTTTGTTTGTACACACTTACTTTTTAAAATAACCAGCATTCATATTTATAATTGTTTTTGGAATATTTTGTTAAAGTTGTTAAGCTGAAATATTTAATGGTTAGATTTGGTGAATCTCTATGGATATTTTATTGTTTTAGAACTTGTCATGATCTTATTCAGTCATTACTTCAGAATTGTGATTCATCAGAAAATTAAAATAGGAAAACTTAAATTTTCATAAGTATTTCTATTTCTTTTCTTTTTTTCTTTTCTAGTCCTTTCTATGGAGAGGAATTTCATGGTGAAATACCAAAACGTTTCCGGTATTTGTCATGCTATGTTGTGGATACAGGTTACAAAGCAGAAAAGGTAAGTACATGCACAATCTTAGATTGCCTTTCTTAATACATTTAGTTGCTTGTGTGTTTCCACAGCCATTGTGCTATCAGGTGAGCTTGGGACATTCAGCTTCTATTAAACTAAAAACTAAACAGAAGATTCTTAATCCATAACAATTCTATAATTACTGCAATAAATTTTCAAAATTTCTCATATTGTTTCTGAAACTTCTAAAACTTAAATACCAAAAAAATCTATTGGTCTGTTAGTGTGTTGGCTATTTCTATAATTAATGTATAAGGTCTCTATGAGAAAATTTTACACGAATTAATGATGGTAAATAGGTACATGCACAAAATAATAGACTTATGAATTTGCAATATAAGATAACATTTATAACAAAATAACAAAAAGATGTTTAAAAGTTTCTTTTCCTAGAAAATAAATTGAATGCCCAATGAAAATTGTCAATGAATGTATTTGAGTGTAACTTGCTTGTGTAGGTGCATTTGTGTATGAAGCATCCACAGCACTTTTTTGCTTTAGTGGAAAAAGTTGATGGCACACACTCTGAAAGAAGAAAAAACAAAATGATTTACTTAAGGGTTTGCCTGTTTTTATACCCTCCGAGCTGCTGCTCCTAATATGCTTATTATGGCATTACAGTCTCATTCCCCAAAAAAGTAAAGGGGGGGGGGGCTTACAACCACATCATGCTTTCATACAATCACTGAAATTAAGCAACACTGAGCTTAGTCAGTACCTAGATGTGTTTGCTTGGGAATATCAGATGCAGTATGCTTGGATGTATTGGATGTTGATATAGTGACATAATTTAAGGAGATGTGGAATAAAAACTAATCATTACACATGAGGGAATTGTAAAAAGAAAAGTAACTTTTTAATAAAGTAAATCGATATTGTAAAATATTTTTATAAAAAATAATTTGATTTTATTTTATAGAAAATAATTAAGATCAAAAAATTTGTTCATATTTTACATAATGCTTTTTCATATGCCTTATTTGAAAGAAAACATTCACTAAGTTTTTAATCTCTAATAAATTACTTCTATTTGGTTATAAAAAGAAAATGTTTTCCTGATGCTGAGTTGTCTTGGCACTCAGTTGATGGTGTTAAGTTGTCTCCTCATGAGCTTAGGATGGTATGAATAACTTTTAAATTGCCCTTTTGGTTGTTTTTTACATGGTGTAAATATAAGATTTTATTGATGTATTCCTGAAACAATTTAGCTTCATCTCTGCTGTGCTGTGAATCATAGCAAAGAGTTGTAAGGTATTGAAATGAAACTTATATGATCAGTCAAATGTCTCCTTCTGTATCTTGTCTTAATTATTTTGTTTTTGAAAATGCAATTTTCCCCCAATGTTTTGGCTGGCTGACCTAATAATTATTGACTTCATTAGTATTATATTTCTTTTACTTCAAGACGACCTATATGACATGATATTTATAATAACTTTTAACTATTCCAAAGTTTGCATACACTGTTGAAATTAGCTTCTGGTCTAATTTCTAATTTAGTATAGGAGAAAAAGAAACTGAACAGAGAATAGACTGCACTTAATGATAGTTTCACCCAATACCACAAACTGCTACAAAACCAAAACCAAAACATTAACTGCCTTTTTGTTTTTCCCATTTCATTTCAAACAAGACAATAAAGCTACTAAGACACAAGGGGTTACTGAGTGTGAAAGAATATGATAAAAAGAAAGAACATTATTAAAGGGAGAAAACAATAAAAGAACAGACAGAAGATAATGATTAAAATTGCATTCACTAATTTGAAGATCAAAATTGAATGGAAAGCAAGAGATTGGAAGCAAGTTCCACAAGCAACAAATATGAGAGAAGAAAAGGTTAGCATAGAATTTACAGTTATAATGAAGAAACTTAAAAAAAACTAAAATCTCAAGTTGTGTTCATAAATAACTTCACTAGATCAAGACTTTCAAATGGTGCCATACATGGAACCAAACTCATTTAGAAATATCTAAACTTTCAATTGTATACAACTGCTTTCTCAGCTTAATGGTTGTTGTAGCGCTGAGGTGGATATGATACACAGAGAAAGCAAGCTGCGGTATTATTCAGCACAATATTTGGGTCTAAACGGATATACACAGAACAGTACAATAGTTACAATGACAGACAAGATAGAACTTACAACACAGAGAGAAGGGTTTTAGATCACAATAGTCGCCAAATAATCAATCTAAACATTAATCAAATGACACACCTTGAATGCTACTATTCTTTACTTAAATAGACCATTCCAGGCTATGGACCATTCCAGGCTATGGACCATTCCATCATTGAGAGTGCTGCAAGGGTGTCAGCCACTCTATAACAATGGTTAAAAATAGCTTCAAGAGAATGAGACCTGTAGATCTCAGCATCATTTTTCTTCAAACCTTGTGAATTGATGCTACAGAATCACAAATAAAGAACTGAACTAAATTACAGAAACCACTTTACTTGGTGATTTTCAACAAATGCAACAACTAAAATGAATATTGCATGCCACATGAAGAGAAAATAACATAAAATGTTGACATTATACACTACTTCAACCAAAAGGCTAGGAAGGAAGATGATGACAGTACTGTGACTGCTCAGTGAATGAATAACAAATGTTTCTTTATAAAGAAACTGTTGATATTACAAAAAAAATATTTTCAGTTGAATTTGAAATATTCTATTAGAAATAGTCAATTTTTCATTTATTTTTACATTTCAGTATTTGACATAAATTTGAGTGAAATATTACCTGATAGGTTTTTTTTGGTGGGGGTGATAGCACCAATAAACTAAGTTTTATGTACATGCTAATTATCTTGACTCGATTTTAAGATAAAGACATCCTTTGTTTCTTTTGACTTTTTTTTTTCATATTTTAAACCATCACAAATATATATTTTCATCACTGAATATCATTTCACCGCTGGAGCAAAATAAGTATATGAAATGCTCCAAAACTGATTAATACTATTTTGCCTTGTTCAATATTGTTCTTGTTAGTCTCATTTGAACAAGGACAATCCTGAACAATATATGATATACTGCCATATTTTTCACATAAGGAGAAATATCTTGACATAACCAGTATTAAGTGACTTTTTGTTTAAAAAAAAATGACACATTACAAAAAATGTACCTGTAATAATTTTGCAGGGTAAAATAAATGGCATCAAAAAATGAATATTTTCATTGTACTTTTTGCAACATTTCTCTATAGAAAATATTAAAATATATACATTTCACTGTCTACTAAGAGTTTAACTTTAATCTAACTTTTTCTTCAATTCATTAGAGTTGAAACAGAATTTCTACTGTTAATATTTAACTGTTAATAATTTCATGTCATTTTTTGTTTTTTTGCTATGGTCAAAGTATTAAAGTAAATGAATTGTGAGATGAATATTTTTACAGGGAGTAATTGCTGTTAAAGTTAAGTGTTTTTCAGTAAACTTATATTTGAGATAAGAATGATTTTGAACAATAGATTAATATCCCTTACCAAGTGTTTCAAGAAATAGAAATCAAGATAAATCTTTCTAAAACTGAAACTATGATCTAGAATTATAATGAAAACAGTAACTGTACATGCACTGAATCCAACAAAAAAATTCAGTATGGAAAATTAGTAAATAATAATCACTTAAAATACCTTGCAGTATGGATCAGTTATAAGAAATTTCGTATAAGAGACTGAACACAATAGGCTGTGCTAGGGCATTGGGTTGTCCGCAAAGTTCATGCCGATTTTTAAAGGAAGTTAAGACATGTAACAAAATTATGCCATTAGATATTTAACCAAATATGAACCATTTTGTTACACATACTTTTCCCATTTTTCTTCCAACTTAGATTCCTTTTTCCCAGAATTTTGGAGGTTTCTCTGCAAGGAACTCATTAAAGTTTTTTTTTTTTGTTGTTTTTTTTTAAATGTTATCAAAAGAAATATAATTTTTACCATTGAGATTATTTTGCAAGGACCTAAATAAATGAAAATCTGAAGAAGCAATGTCTGGTGAATATGGAACACATTCCAGCCAAGCTACAATGATTTTTGTTGAAAAGTTGGAAGAAGCTAATAGAGCAGTAATTATAGAGGTCAGAGAGATCCCCAAAGTTTTTAAAAACTAGGACTACAGAGGTGGACTTCTAACATTCAGAAATGCAGGAAGCAGAGAGGCAGTAGTTATAGAGTTTGGAGAGGACAGGAAACAGATTGGTTACATTTCTCTTTAGGATGATTGCTGAAATTCTATTGCCACTGTTGGCCTTATAGAGTCAAGTTTAGAAATGATGTCTGAAACCGGGGATGGAGTTATGTATATATCACTCAGTTAAGCCTCTGTTCTAGATGGGAAATCGGATGTGAGTACTCCAGATGAGTTAAGTGTGGAGTTAGAAGAGAACTTGCGAGCGAAGCATTCAACATTGTCTGTTGTGGATGTGAGAAAACTGCTTTCTCACATCAATGATTAAAAAGGGTTTTGAGCAAGTTAAACTTATGGGTCTTGATGGAGATCACTCTACTTTAGACTGGCACTATAGAATTACAAATAAAGAACTGTACCAAAAAGAAGAAACTACATTACTTGAGGACTTTCAACAACAGTAACAACTAAAATGGATAACACATATAACTTAAAGTGGGAATAATCACATAATCAAGAGGTTTTAGTTCCACAGTACTTCAAACAAAAGGTTAAGAAGGAAGCTCCAATCAATACTGGAAAGAGTGCTAATAGGGAACTTGAGAAATCTATATTCCTAAAAAACTGTTTTAAGAGAAAAATTTTATAAATTTCAACCAAAACAGTACTGACTGCTTTGTCAGTGAATGCTGAATGTTTTCTTATAAAAAAAAAATGGCTAATATTACCATTATCATATAATTTAGGAAACAGACAAGCAGAGGCTTAAAAATATGAATAATGATTTCTTTTTTTCAATTTCTTTCTTTCTTTTCCTTTTGTCATTATTAAAATGTAAGATGTTTTATTCTTAGTTTACCCATACTTTCAAAAATTGCAGAAATATTAAACTAATTTTTTGATTACATTATATTTATAACTTGTTGCTCTACATTTTCTTTAGTGGCCAAAACTGATGGGATTTTTTTGCATATGGGCCTGATCAAATCAGATCATATTTGCACTCTATACAATTAATTCTATTTTTACGTTATTTAAAAACCAAAAAAAAATTCTTCTTTTTGATTAAAAGAAATAAAATTACCTAAACTAACACTAAAGAAAATAAATAAAAAGCCATGTATTACTCATCTTATCATTATAGTAACTCAGAATAGAGTGAATTACCATAAACAATGTAATATCTTATTATCAGGGAGGGATTATGATCTTTCAGGCTAATTAAATTAGGGGAGCCCCCTTCAGACAAAGCAACCCTCTAACTCAACCACATCCATCTTGAATTTTTTTTTTTTACTTGATATATTTTAGCGACATTTACACAGCTTGAAGTAAATAAACTAGAATAGCTATCTTTTGTCAACAAAATATTCTGTAAGAAATACCACTATTTTACTATTTATTGTAAACCAAATTAGCACATATTTTAACACTACCAAAATAAAAAGATTTTTTGTAACCAGCATAAATAATAATAATAATAATAAAACAATCAAAATAAATGAGTTTGTCATATTGATATCATTTCAGTTTATGAAAAAACTATTTAAACATAACATCTAGAAAATTAAAATCACTGCTTTATAAACATTTCTAAGATATAAACATTCAGAATTAAAATCAAACATGAAGATTAGCAGAACATTGTACCTGCTGCCTTATATGAAAATAAATGCAACTTGGAAAAGGAGGTAGCAGAGAAGTGAAAGAGACTGATGACACCAAGGTCGATTTATGTCTTTTTGGAACCCCTTGATTAATGAATCAGACAGAACCAGCCTCTAACTCACCCACACCAGTCTTGAATATTTTTTATTTGTGATATATTCTTGAAAAAAAATTAATATTTGTTGTAAAAGAAATTAGCACATATTTCAACACAACTGTAGTAAAAGAAAAACATTTTTTATAACAATAAAACAATCAAAATATGAGTTTGTCATATTGATATTATTTCAGTTTCGAGATTTAAACATTCTGAACTAAAATTGAATATGTTATCTACTTGAAACACCACAGCACAAACTAAAACATTTTACTTTCTTGATATATATATATATATATATATATTGTTGGTCACCCTGTACAAGGCTCAAGAGCCACTTGAGGCATAGGGGGTTATAAAGTAAGAGACACTTCACCAAGCAAAGTGATAATGCTACCAGAAGTGAAAGAGAAGGAAAAATCTTCAGATGGAACTGAAAACTCAATCCTAAACAGGAAACAAAAAATAAACCTCTACTCCTGTCAAAACACCAGGGAGGAGTGTGAACTAAACAATAGGCAAACCTATCTACTTTTTTGCTTCTTGTCCCAATATGAGCTGGTCATATACAGGGTGAACTGGATAAATTGTTCTCTAAATTATGCAAAAAAAAAAAAAAAATATTGACATCTCATTTTAACAGATGTATTTATCAAAATGACACAAAAATATCTTGAAATACTTAAGAGTAAAGTTATTTAATAAAATCCCCATTAGCTTCAACCACATCCTCCTGACAAGTTTGGAATCTCTTGCAACTCTTCTGGACGGTCTCTTTGTTTAAATTGATGAATGCTGCCATAACCCTTGCTCTCAGTTCATCATTTGTGTTACAAGGAGTGTTGTTAGTTTCTTGCTCAACTGTATCCTACATATCAAGGGGGTTGCAATCTGAGGAATTAGGTGACAAGATGTAAGGGGTGATGTGGTTACAGAAATTGTCTGACAGCCATGACTGGGTTCTACTGTTTGTGTGGCATGGTACAGAGTCTTGTTACCAGACATAGGGTTTTTCAGCAGTCACTCTCTTGACCCAGGGCAGCTCTAACTTCTCAAGGCAGTAATTGTAGGTGTTGGTGTTAAGTCTGAGGGCCTCTCCAACAAATTCAGGAGTTCTTTTCTTATCAGAATGATCAGAGTGATTTTTCTGCTGAGCTGTCATATCTTTATAATCACCACTAGGCTCATAACTCAACACCAAATCCTCTGTCCTCAGATTGTTACCCAAATACTCTGAAATGTTCATATTAGAGCTTCCAGTATGAATGCTAGGTAGTACAACATACCATTTACAAATTTTTGGCAAAATGAATTTCATCATGGTACTCTTTTTCTCAGTCAGTTAATATGCACAAATGCCCTTGGGAAAGGTATTAATCCATCTCTTCCCTCCAGCTATGGGTCAAATGACAGGACAAATTGGGTTCTATAGCCTTGGTTGGCAACCAGTCTACTGCAGAAAGCAATGGCAACCTACTGCGGGATAATCTTCTGCCCAGTCAGTCATGTCTCTTTCGAGACATGCTCGCCCAAGCGTGTATCACGTATGGCACTTGACTGACTGACTCTTTTTCTCAGATGGTGCCCAACTGGCCCTACTATGCTGTTCAGTTGACAAAATTAAAAATATAGAATGCTAACAATTTACCTATCGCTTACTGTATATGAGATTTCATTTCAATTTATGAAACTATTTAGAAGTTATAACATTTAGAAAATTAAAATCATTGCTATACAAGTCTATACTAGCCTAAAGGATAACCTGGTCCTGCTTATTATTTGTAATAAAAAATACCATGTACATGACCAGTAAATATATAAAGTGTACAGTGTTTTTGTATTATGGAGTAGATTGCAATGATGCATTATGGGATTTCTACAGATTTTATCATAAATCTCAACATGCTTGACATGGCACAACCATTGTTCTTCTCTGTGCTGTGTCTGTTCAGAATATGAGTGATTATATTTCTCCACAATTTCTTTTCTAGCTCTTAGTAAAGTTTTTCCTTTTGCTCTCCTAATTCCTGTTATGTAAACCATTTACAGAAGCTCGTTAGATAGGTTATGCATTGCTTTCTTTTGTCCCTTTTGTATTCAGTATGTCTTGTGAGTGTAAAATTTTGTAAGCCTTCTTTTCTTATGTTCCCTAGATATTTCAGCTGTTCTTTCTGATAAAATTGTTTGCTTATTCATAGTTTTTTTTTTTTTTATTTAATCTTGATGAAATGTACAATCCAGAAAGCAAACTTGAACAAATATTCACTTGATTATGAATTGAAAAAGAGTTTCAAAACACAGTCATTTGTTTGCATTTAATTTTGGTAAAAATTTATAAATTGTTTCATTTATTTCATTTTTTTTTTCTTTCTGGAGATCATTTTCTGTGAGGATAATTTTTCTGATAAAACTATATTGTATAACTGTATTTTCTTTTCCTGCCAATTTTCTTACCCTCACCCCGTTTGCTAATCTCCTTTCCTCTTTCTTCTTGTGTCTTTTTTTTTCTTTTTTGCTTTTTCACTTTTTTATTTAATCTTTTTTCCATGATTTTTTTCTCTGTTTTCTCCAACATTTTTCTCTCCCTCTTTCCTTGTTTCCACACTCTACTTTTTCTTGATGTTCTTTTTTTCCTCTCTGTTTTGCTCTTTCTCTCTTTTTCTTCTGCCCCCTCCCCCTTTAAAACCCACAATTCATCCATTTTACTTATCTAAAACTTAAATCTTTTGATATGTAGAAGTTATGTATTTCTACAAAAGAGAATCAATCCTGGATGGTTTGTTATTCTATATATACAAAGTGATTACATGGCCATGTGAGTAAAACCTCTTTCTCACAAGTGAAACATTGTTAGCTTCTTGCTACTTTATTGCTATATCCCTTAGTTCCACCAGTTCAGACTTTCACAGCTAGGACCCACCATGCAACATACTCATCCTCATTTTTTCTTGTATTCCATTGGTAAAAAGGAAGTTACACAGACAGCTTCTTCCCTACTGAGAGGATGCTTCTCTGATCAATATAATTTTAACCTCTTAAAGTCTAGGGTTACCTGTTTTCTATCCTATATATCCTTATAATATGCATTTCTTACTTCTTCTCTTTATGCCTTTACAACAATCTCATTCAATAGCCCTTCTACCTTGAGTGGCTCTTGGGCTTTGTATTATGTGAATTCACCACCATTTGCTTGTGGACTTGCCATAAAGGTTCTTGAATTTGTTTTGGAACTGCAATTTGTATTGTCATTTTGCAGTTGATTTATTAAACTCTGTGTATAATAAAAAAATACTGAGAAGAAAGAAAGACAAGAAGGAAACACAGAAAAAAGAGCAAAAGAATCTGCAATATAATCAGTCCTGATCTAGCATAGGGGAAAGAAATATGACAAGTGGAAGAAGTTTTCATGTGATGTATTTCGTCCCTTAGGAATTCATTGGACTAAGTTTGTTTACATTAATGCAACAAAAGATACTGAAAATTTCCAATTTAAGAATAATTTTTTTAATATGTGTTTTGGGTATATAATCTTGCTGATTTCACTTAGATTCTTTTTCTTTTTCTTTCCTTCACTTTTGTTATTAAATATCCCACATTGTGATAATAGAAGAACTTGGATGCAAATTTACTGCGGATAATTTAGTGACTAAAGCACCTTCTAAACATTTTTGTCTCGGCAGATTGTTTCCCCTTTTAATTACAGTAACATTTTTTAAAATCAAAGTTATGGTCAGTCTTATGATGGTGAGTACTTAATACATTTAATGTGCTGCTTTTTAAAAGTTCCCTTTTGTGTTCATATAATCTTTTATTTAAATTCCTTCAGGTTTCTCCAATGTATTCCTTGTAGCAATAATTATAGGCAATAGAGTAAATTCCTCTTACAAGTTTTAGTTTATTTTGTTTTGCATTAAGTCTTTTATTGTTTTACTTGTAGTTGTGACAAATTTTATATTGAGTTCAGATAAATTCTTTTCAAGTGTAGTTGTGATAGAGTTGGTTGGTAGAACAATATATTTTGCTTCATTGGGTTTGTCAGAAAAGACTGCTTTTAGATTTTGAAATGTTTTATGAGCCTTTTGTTTTGCATTGGTTATGAAATAGGGAATTGAAGGAATTTGAAAGTATTTCAATGTATATTTCCTCTTCAAGTAAACTTAGTCTGATGAAATCCTAAATGATGAAACATCACATGAAAACCTTTTCCACTTTTTCCATGAAATACTTATTTCCCCTAAAATGGTATGTATATATAATACTGTAAGTTCAATTAGTATAGTTTATTGAAAGATAGCATTTAGTATATAATTGTATTCATTCTTAATGAAGAAAAGTCATAATATTTATATTTTTAATAATTGCACTACAAGCAAGGCAACTAAAGTTACTAAGATGCAGGGCATTACTAAATGTGAACGAATATAAGAAAAAGAAAATGTTATAAAGGAGAGAGCACAATAAAAGAACAGGAATTAAGAAACCAGAAGAGAGTTCCACAAGCAAAGTGTGAGAGAAGAAACTATTAGTATAGAACTTATGGTTATATCTAGCCATTTCAACTGTAAACTGGGGGGAAACAAAAAAATTATTTTGGTCTTTTGGTGAAGGTTTGTGATGATGGGGGTTTTTTTTTTGTTCTTCCCTTTTTCTGAACATTACCAAAATTTTCCCTAATTTTAATCTTTTTCTTACAACATATACCCATAACTAGTTTTGTCAGACAAAAGGCTTGTCTCGGGTTTTTTCTCTTTTTTTTAATCGGATCTTTTGATCTTTTTTGATATCCCCTCTGTTTTAAAGCGATATCATTAAACTATTTGTTTTTATAGTTTGTCATTTCTCACCATGGTCCTCCTCCTCCTTAAGTGTTTATTAGCATTTTGTTGTACAAAAAAAACTTATATATGAGCATGTTCGATTAAATAATTTAGACACATTATGTCTATTTTTATTTTAATCTAGATGAAAAAGTTTCCTGGTATGGTGATTAAAAACAGCAAGAAAGGCGCTGTAGGTATTTTCAAAGTTTTATTTCCCCAAGTACTTTCAATCTTAACCAAGATCATGTTCAAGGGATTGACTGTTAAGATATAATTGATGTGGGTGTTTGTTATGTATGTCTTGTGGTTTAACCGTTACAAGTTTTGAACATATATGTAAGAAAGCTATACCAGCTTCAAAATGATATGGCTCAAGGGTGGTAACTTACTTTTAGATTTTTGTAATTTTTAATATATATATATATATATATGTGTGTGTTTCTAGTAGTTGTGTGTTAAGTCTGTGTTTTATATAACGAACATGGTATGCACATTGTTGCCATGTTCGCAGTTGATATTATTAAGTGTTGAATTTAAAAAATTTATTTTTAATTAATAATGCTTCCATTATTTTTTAACCTTTTTAAAAATTTTATTTTATTTATTTTGTTTTTGCATGTGGATGATGCTGTCATATATGTATTATCAACAAGTATGTTACAAAGAGAGTTTGGTAGGTCTTCATGTGTATAAATGAGATTGAATTGAACTATAACCTGAGAGATGCAATGAGAGTCTTCTTATAAAGTGAGTGGTAGTGTATCCAGTGTAATTATTTACAAATTTGGATTGATTGAGAACACAGTTCTTCAGAGGACTTGTAAATTCATAAATAATATTGGTTCTCTGTAGTTTAGATCTTGCATATATATATATATGAATTTGTGGTTAGATAAAGCCGAATTAAGTCGTATGAATTCTTGATTTTTTCATAATATTCACATCTGCCCTAATGTAAACAAAGACAATTTTATTTTGCAAAATGTTACAGAATGTAAATTAACTCTGTTGTTGAGTGGTTAAGACATATCAGATCAATTGATGGCTTCCACTTTCTCTAGGGGACACAAGTTCAATGCATATTTTCCTAATATTTCTTAAAAATTCAGGCTGGTAAATATGTATAAATATATTGTTCAGTTATAAAGAACAGAATATCTACTCAAATACGAGTATCCATTAAACAATAATGTTCAAACAAATAAAATAAAAATATATTGGAGTTCATTTCTGGTCATAACTTTCCATAACATTTTTTAAAATAATATATTATTAAATGAGAGAATATATATTGTTGAATGAAAGAACGGAAATTATGACTAAGTGTAACCATACTAAGAAATACCTCTTAGGTTCATACAACCATGGATGAAAATGCCATAATTCATTTTAATTTTAAAAGTTGCTTGTTCAAAAACAAGCGTAAGCGTTAAAAAAAAATACACCGTTATGTGAGTGTTTATAAAAAGAAATAATAGTAAATGGTAAAATCAGTTATTAAAAATTGCCTGAAGACACCACTCATGGTAGATACCTAGGTCGCGTAATAACTCATTTACAAATGGAATATATATATATATATATATATACACACACACACACACACACACACACACTTCAGGACATTCTTCAGATGCATAAGGACATTTATTTTTGAATTCTTGAACTCCTAACTTATCACTATCATTCTGTATTTATCATAAGACAACCTCACATACCATCCACTGTATGCCCCTCCCTCTCTGATCTGGGATAATTAGGACCATTTTGTAGCTTGTGACTGGATCAAGTTATGTTGGAATAGTTCTGTTTCATTCTAAGATTGATTTCTGTTATTTGACTTTTTTTTTCTAGCATGACCAGATCCTATGCACACAAAACATATATTTACAGATTTTCTTCATTGCTGTGGAAGTGTAAACTTCAATCTAGAATTTCTGGCAAAGACCTACAAGATAAAACCTGTATTAATGATTTTAATTTTACATTTAATCAATTACTAATTTGTTTTTCTCTTCAGAAAATTATTTTGGGCTTTTATGTGATGACTTTTTTTTCCCCAGTACTTGTTTTTTTACTTTTTCTTGAATTTAACATTTATTATATATATATATATATATATATATATATATATATATATATATGAAGAGTTTACCTCTTTAATAAAGCAGATTCAGGCCAACTTCGAGGTTTCATGAGAACATCATTATGATATTCTCATGAGAAGTGAGAACCTCAATGATGTCTTCACAAAACTTCAAAGTTGGCATGAATCTGCTCTTGTGAAGAGACAAACTCTTAGTACGTATCAACGCTCTATCTACACCCCAATATCGAGCACTTTAAAACAAAAAACCTGCTTGTCAAAATACATTTTATCAGTAATAACCACTGAAAAATAACAACCTTTTCACTAAATATTATCGCAATTAAACACACACAGTTTATTTCTTCATTTCTTAACATTTTCGTTTCTTATTTCTTATCTTCTTTCTGCTTCATGGCTTTTATTTTTCCTTAACTTTTTATTTTCATTTTTTCTTATTTCAAATTTTACCTTTTTGCTTTTTCTCTTTCTCTCAGTCTCAGTTCCTTTTTCTCTATATGATTGTTTTATTTTCCTTTTTTTTTGTTCTTTTTTTTTTCTTGCTCAGCTCTTTCCTCTCTTTTTGTCTCCTGTTGTATTTAGCCTTTTGTTCTCACTTCATTTTTTTCCCTATATTATTGCATGAACTTGATCCAAAATAACCCTCTCATTTTATCATGATTTTTTTGTCAGTTTGAGATATATATATATATATATATATACACACACATACACACAAGTATAGGTTAAGTATGGATGTAATAAAATTCCGTATCAAAAAAAAAAAAAAATCATTCTTTAAAATGTGCTCAATACAAAATAGAGAGAATAATATTTAAAAAAATTAAATATGTTATAATATCACTACAAAAGAAAACACTGTTTTATCAAAATTAAATCTCTGATATTGAGCACTTTATTCAGTCTGTCAGTTAAGTGTCATATGTGATGCATGCTTAGGCGATCATCTCTTGAAAGAGACATGACTGACTGGGCAGAATATAATCCCGCAGTAGGTTGCCATTGCATTCTGCAGTAAACTAGTTGACAGCCAAGGCTATAGAACCCAAATCTGTCCTGTTATTTAACCTATAACTGGAGAGAGGAGATGGATTAATACCTTTCCCAAGGGTATTTGCATGTAAGTGAATGCAAGGAATTCAACTGGAATTTGAACTCAGCTCCCCGATTTCTCGTTCTGATCTGATATCCTCAGCACCACAACGCACTTTATTACAAAGCCTATTTCTCTTGGCTATGAGAAGAAACTGCATCCAGCAACAAAGCCTCTAATTGGGAGGCTGTGAGGTGTGTGAAAACCTCTTAATTACTGTTGTTCCTAGGTCTATCCTAACCTGGAGTGGTACCACCTGTTAAAGTCCCAGCTCTAGTTAACCCCCAAACTGAGGTCAAAACACTATGAAAATATAATAGATTTTATAGTAAAAACCCCAGCAATACTTTTTCTGAAAAAAAAAAAAAAAATCAGCAATATATTTTGGAAGAAAAAATATACACCAGCAATACATTGGACTTTTGACAAAACTTTCTTTATAAAATATGTCAATGAAACTTGATCTACAAACTGATTTTTGGCAAAAAATATATATTCTATTGATACAAATCTATTGTAAAAAAATTGTCGGTATTAAATAACACATTGAGGTTGATATGCTGTAAACAAAGCCTACTTGTCTTAAATGTTTTTCTACCACTGAAAGTCATTCAATTTTGGCTTCAGTCTTCACACACACACACACACACACACACACACACACACACACACACACTTGAGGGCCTGATAGAAAATAGGTGAAAGTATGACCCATGTAAGTAAATTCAAATTCCATATGCTCCACAACTATTGATATCATGCTTTACCAAAGGCTGGCCTGTTTGCTGCTGGAGTGGGTCTGAGTTTGTTGGTTAGCAATCATATCTGAAGTTTGGGGGGTTGGGGTACAATTTCCCTCCAATCCAATTTTACTTGCCCTAACCATTCTTGCAGTAGAAATAGGAATTATAGTGGAGATATTGACACAGCTTTTAGTCATAGTGGTATTTTCTGGCCTTTTTGGTTTGTTGGCTGGGCTGTATAAAAGTGAGGTGGGAGTTAGAATATATATATATATATATAAAGAGGGGGAAATGACAGAAGAAAGAAAGAGAAATATGGAGAGAGAGAGAGAGAGAAAAGGAGTTATTCAAAAACATAAACTAGAAAAAGAAATTAGAAAGATAAAGACTAAATAGAAAAGGAAAAAGGGTGTGAAAAGAAAAAAGTAAAAGATTAAAAAAAAATAATGGGAAGGAATCAGGAAGTAGCCACAATAATGGATAAAATGGAAGCATTTGAAAGGAGAAGGAAGTAGTAGAAAGAGGAGAGTAACTGAATTTTTCCTCTGCTCTTTCCTCTTTCTCTTTCATTTCTGCCCTGCCCTGCCCTGCCCTGAACAGCTGTGAAACAAACCCAGCTTTTTAGGAAAGGTAATAAGTGCAATTATTTTATTGCTAGCCACTGAGGAAGTCATTAGCTTGTTCCCAGCTGACTCTTGGTAACATTTGTACCCTATTCCCAAATGACACATCTAACATGTATACCCTGTTTCCAAATGATTCTTCCCACTATGCTTTTTTTCAATATTACCAAAAAAAAACAAACTATTAACTCTTCTGATCAGTTTTTTCTTTTGGATTTAATATGAATTAATACAACAGACTTTTTTTTGCATTTAAATGATCATTTAATGAGTTCTCCTTTTGTCTCTTTAAATTTTGAAGAATACGAATAGTTTTTGTGTACAGTTCTTGTTTAACTAGATAGCTTGCCAGTAATTATAGAATGACTGGCAATAGGACAGTAAAATGAAAGTTTATCCTATAAATTCTGTAACCTATTAGGGTCATTGATACACTGCATGTACTGCTGTTGTAGCAGCAGTAGAAGTGCCTAAGGCAATATAGCCTGACAGTCCATTCTCCTCCACTCTGGTTTCAAATTCAGAGTTGTCCTTCTCTTAGATTTGTGCCCACTTAAGGTTAGCAAACCCAGTTTTGTCTGCAATTTAACCCATAACTAGGAGAAAAAAAACATTTTTTCTGATGACATTTGTGCAAAAGTGAATGCAACAGACTAGACTAGAATTAGAACTTAGCTCACTGATTTCACTTTCTGTACTGATATTCGTTACACTACCTCCACAATGTTAGAATTTATCAAAGACAATAAAAGAAGTTTCTTTCTTTTTTTTAAAATTGTCTACTTAAAATGTGCATTATGGTGCAGTGAATATTAGCTTGGAATGAAAAATTAGAGATCCGAGTTCAAATTCAAGTCAAATTTGTTGCATTCACTTACATGCAAATATTCTTGAGAAAGTATTAATCCACCACTTATCCCTCCAGCTATGGGTTAAAAAGCAGGGCAAATTGGGTTCTATAGCCTTGGTTGGCAACCAGTCTAACACAGAAAGTAATGGCAATCTACTGTGGGAAAATCTTCTGCCAGTCAGTCATGTTTCTTGTGAGATATAATCGCCCAAGTGTGTATCACATATGACTCTTAACTGACTCAAGACTTGTTTGCATAATGTCAATGATCTTCAAAATACTCCTTTTTAAAGTTATGCATTTGTGCTATTGTTGGAAACATTCTTGGAAATTGTTTTCCAGAATACAATTCAATAATGTAGTTGTTTTGTTGGGTGTCATGGATGTCAGCAATTCTGTATCCATTTAGAGCTTATTTCAAGTTTAGAAACACCCAAAAGCTTAATATAATAAAGCTAGGCTTGTTCAATAAGGTTGATGTCCAATTTTTGTAAAAGATGTCTTAGGAATTTATGAACTCATTCACCATTCTTTCATTCCCAAATCCTTTGTTAGAATCTGCAGTACTGTTTATCTAAACTTATTTATAAATGGAACTTTGTCTGTGTGTGTGTGTGTGTCTGTTACCTATAGACTCCGAAACAGCTGAACCAATTTTCTTGAAAATTTACACAGTTGTACTATAAGCGTCTGCGAGTGTTCTTAGCTAGGTTTTGTGTCGAGGTACCCCTGATAAATATCGAAAATCGATAATCGAAAAAATCAGGTTATAGAAGGAGTGGTCTGATTTTTTTATCAAATTTGATACACTCAAAGACAAAGACATAAGAAATGATATTCAGAAGTTTCAAGGTTGCAGTTCTTACAATAGTGCAGAAAATTTGATATCGATACCAGGAAATCAAAATTTGACTTACATCCATTCATTTTTCTTTCAGTCTACGGTTTCGCTTTAACTGGAAACAACTAATGCTTTTTAGTCTTTCGTGCCAACATCCAAAGAGTCTGAGCTCCAGGACCATGGATTAGTTTTAAAGCTTTCATTACACCCGAGCAATGCCGGGCTATACTGCTAGTATTTACATAAGGCTAAATTTTGTCTGTGTCCACACTTTATATCAGCAGAACAAACAGCTCAGCCTGTACCACCACCAGTCTTTTTTCTCTCACTCCCTCTCTAAGAGAGTGTTCTTGAAGGAGCTAAGTCTTTGCTGATAGAATGAAGCACCATATAGCCTCTAACAACTCTGGTTCTGGTGTCTACTGGCGGCTCTGTCAGTGTACTAAGTAAGAGTAAACCTTCTATCCTACCTCACTTCACTCAATTTGAGCTGTTAAAACATTCTCCTGATAAAGCAGAATATTTGGTTAATAAATTCTCTTTAAGTTCTACTCTTGACTCATCTGGAGTATTTTTACCTAACTTTCCACTTAGAATCAGGTCTGTGCTGTGTGATATATGCATATAACTCCTTCTGCTATCATCTCTAAATTGGATCTCTTCAAAGTTTGATGATATCCCTGCAATAGTTCTTAAGAAATATAGACTAACCTTTAGTGTTAATAGATAAGCACTGGATTTCATTTATACAAAGAGAAATTCTTTTTGTTCTATTATTTTATAAACTATACATCCACAATACTAAAGTTTCAACAATGCAGCTAACTTTTGTAAAATTTACTATTTTGCATTATTTTCATCTAAACAACTGATGACCAAAACTTGAAGCCATTTTTGCCTTTATAAATGTCACTTTTTAAGATCAAAGTTGCAAAAGTGACTAAAGTTATGCTTGAAAAATTCAATGAATGTACAAAAAGAAAAGAAAATATGATAAGTAACAAAATGTACACATTGAGAGAAAAATCTAGAAACATCATTTACCAATTAGTTTAATTATATTATATTGAATTAACAAAACAAAAATGATCATGTGCAGTCATAAATGGTATATAATACAAAATTCAACATTGTTTGGAGACTGAAATCACTCTTTCTTATCATAACAGATGCCTATTTGTGTCTGCATGTAATAATTGTAAATGTGTCATCAAAACATTGCAACGTTTTTGTTTGCTTATAGAATAAGGCACCACATATCCTCTAAGAATTTTGGCTCTTGTGACTACTGTTGGCTCTATAATAATATGTTAAATTAGAGTAAGTCTTCTATTCCTCTCATCTCAACTTAATTTAAGGTGTTAACGTCTGCTGATAAAGCAGAATGTTTTGCTTAAATTCTCTTTAAATTCTACTCATGACACATCTGGAGTATCTTTGCTTGACTTTCCACTTAGAACTGAGTCGCTGTTTGAGTGGGATTCATGTAACTCCTTCCATAGTTTTTGCTATCATGCAAATCTGATGGTATTCCTGCAATAGTCTTTAAGAAATGTGCTCCTATCTGATCTTTCTATTGGCCTATTAACCTTCTACTTCTTTTCTGGTAAAGTACTTGAGGTCCTATCAATTCTTAATTTGTTGAGCATCTCATATTGCAGGATTTTTTGTCAGTTAAACAATATAACTTTCCCTTTTCTAGGTTAACTGTTGATGCATTAACAATTATTGCTGAAAGAGTCTATCAAGCTATTGCTTTGCAAATCTGGAAGGCATTGACAAATTTTAGCATACTGTTCTTATTTACAGACTGAAATGTTATGGTATTTTTGGATAAGTTTTTCTTCTCATTCAGTCTTTATCTAATTGTGAAATGAAAGTTATCTTGAATGGCCACTCTTCTAGGTCTTTTTGTATTAAGGCAGGTGTCTCCCAGGGCACTATCCTTGGACTAACATTGTTGCAAATTTTCATAAACAATCTTCCTGATGGCATCATTTCTCAACTTGGCATCTATGCTGATGAAGGAACTCTTTACTGCTAGACAGTTTTTTTTCTTTGGAATCTAAGATACTTATGAGCCTACCATCCGTGCATGCTTAGAACATTGCTGCCACATATTTCAATTGGAGTAGATAGATCTATCTATAGCCCGGTTCACACTCCACCCACGTTTATTGAACAGGTTAAGAGGCTCATCCCTTGTTCCCTGTTTAGGATGTGGTTTCTGGCTTTCTCTTTTCCAATCTTTTCACTATCACATAGCTCCCTGCACATCAGTGGCATTACTGCCTTGCTTGGGGTGATACGATTAAAAAAAAAAATTATATAGTCTGGCCTCCTGTTATATATTTAGAAGTCCTTGATAGACTCAAAGAAGAATCTGTAATATTATTGGTCCTGACCTGGCATCTTTGATTCAGTCACCTTCCCACCACCATTACATAGATTACTTGTTTTTTTTAGAAATACTTTCATGATAATTGTTCTAATGAGCTTTACTCTGTGGTGTCCAGACTTTATGAATTTAACTGCAGTATTAGATTGGCAACAGATTTCATCATTTTACAGTTGAATTGGCTAGATGTAACAGCTCTATGCTAATAGTTTCTTTTCTTGCTTGTGGAACTCTCTTCTAGCTTTCAAACCAACTTTCATCTTCAAGAATTAAAACTTTTCTTATATTCTTTCACACTCACTAGCCACTTGTGTCTTAGTTGTTTTATTACCTTGCTTTTGGTGAAATTAGTAAAAAAAACGACTGGGTAGGTCTGCACATGCCTTTACCACTATGATCAAATTATATATGCAGGTAGTCTGACTGCCCAATACTAGGAGCTGAAGAGTTGGACACTTATGCAAGATGACGAGAGAATTTATTTTTTACATATATAATTTATTTTGCATTTTTTAAAGAATACTCTTTTTCAAAAACACAAAATAAATTACAGTACAGTCATATCATAAGGGTAAAATAACATCATCGAAAAAATAACATCCTTGAAAATGACCAGTGAAGTGGCTGAAAGCATTTGGAAAGTCAATAATTATGGAACATGTTTACATTTCTTATCTCCAGCAAAAAAAGGAACCATGTAAGAACACTGGAAAAATTAAATTCAAAATTAATGAAATCTTCCTTGTTGGTCATTTTTAACAAAACATATTTAAAAGAAAGATTTTTGTCCATATATATATATATAGTACATTTATTTTTAAAGAAAATTGTATTGAGGGCTTTTTTAATAGCTTAACTGTTTCTTGACAAATATTTCTTTTTGTCAAAACTTGTTTTTTTTTTTAAATGATATATAGTTAAAAAATGGAGTCCCACCTAATTTATTATATTATGGTAAAGCAAATGTATAATGAAAGAATGTTTTAATTTTCAGCTTTTGATGTCAATGTGATGATTGTTACCGTCATTCTGGTGAAAGTATTTTTTTTTTTTTTTTTTGTTGTTGTTTACATTAATGATCTAAAAGTTGCCTATAAAAATAGATTTGATTTGTTCTTGGTTGGTTTCCACTGAAAATATTGTGAAAAGTAGAAAACATGACTTTGTAAAAAAGTTAATGCCTGAAATAGTTATTGAAAGTATGTTTTTCTTGACTGGAGATGGAGAAATTATAGTCTTAAACTGAATAGTAACAAACAGTTATTGTTGCTATAAAAGTACTTTTTTTTCTAAGAAGAAAACAAATCTAATCTTTGTCCATGAGGAAATTTTTTTTATTTTTTTTTATTTTACATTAGAGTCTCCTGGATCCAGTAAGAGTTCTTATCAAATTTGAGGGTTCTACATGAAACCACATGTTCATGTCTAGCAAACAAACTCTTCCTGATTTATATATGTATGTGAGGATTTAATTCCTGGAATGTTCCAGGAAAATTTATGAACTATTGACTGCTGTCTTCTTCAAAATACTTTTTTTTCAAGGTTATGCATTTGTGTCATTGTTAGAAACATTCTTACTATTTGTTTTCCAGAATGGCATTCAATAATTTAGTCATCTTGTTGAAGTTAAGGATGCCAGCAATTTTGTGTTCATTTAGGGTCTATTTCAATTTATAACTGCCTGTGCCCCTCAAAAATCACTCAGTTTCTTCATAGCATGTTCACTATAATCAATTTTTAATAGATCTAACATTTTACTAACACTTTTACCAATCTTCACACAGAACTTGATTTTTAATCAACCACTGCAGATTCCTTTTGCTCATTTTTTACCAACATCATAACATGAAATTTCCTCTACTGTTTGGCAACAAATAACTCATCTGGTTTGCATTACAAGGAGTGTTGAAATGTTTGGATGTGCTTGGGTGTAAATGTTTACTAGACTCATTACCCCAGCTACATGCTGCAGTCTTCTCAGGAATTGTCAGATCTTTGTGTGTGTGGAAGAAATACAATAGACTAAGCTATCGCCCAGTTCACACTCCACCCACGTCTATTGAACAGGTGTAGAAGCTCATCCCTTGTTCCCTGTTTAGGATGTGGTTTCCGGCTTTCTCTCTTCTAATCTTTTCACTCTTACGTAGCCCCCGGCACATCAGTGGCGTTACCTCCTTGCTCGGGGTGATATGATTAAAAAAAAAAAAAGTTATATTAATAATTTTCATCACCATGAAAATTACCCCACTCCATTGGAAATGTCGGAATCATTAGGGGAAAGTGCTCAGGAAAACCAACATTATGGAGAGTTTTTCTACAAAATCAGTGCTCAAAAAATACTTGCTAGGATACAAGAAAAATTAAATGAAACACTCTTTAGATATACTTCTTGGTATCTGGAATATTGTAATAATAAATAGAAAGAAAACATATGTATGTATTTGGGTATTCTAATCTCATAATTGTCACTAATTCTTTTACGATCACTAAAGTTAATGTCAAAACAGTCAATATCTATATTGGTGACCACTTGAGAACCTTGGATGTGTTGGTGGGTTGATAGATCACAGCTTGGAATTGGAAATTATAAAGCCAGGTTCCAATTCCAGTCAGTTTCTTTATATTTAGTTATATGCAAATACCTTGGGAAAGGTATTCTTCCACTTCTTCTTTCCTCAGCTATGGGTAAATTTGTAGGTTTTGTATCAGCAAAAATAATTATCTTCAAAAAATTCTTAAAATCTAAAAATATTTTTTTGGCTTTAAATAACCTACAAAAAGGTTGACAAACTGCAAAAGACAAATCAATGTCATAATTATCTGTTCTGGTCATGGTAAGTATATGTAGAGTGGCTGACACCCCTGCAGCACTCTCAATGATGTCCTGAAATGCTCTATTTAAGTAAAGAATAGTAGCATTCCAGGCATAATATTTGAGTGTCATACGAGTAATATTTACTTGAGAAACCCTTTAAATCTGCTTTCATGTCTCTATTATCCATAATTAAATGTTTGCTGTCACATGTTCTTTTTTTTTTTAGCTTTTAGAAATTTCTCCTGCATTTGGACTTTCTGTTTCTTTTTTTTTTCTCTCTTGATATGTATCTGGTATCCCCTGTACCTGGATGGAAAATCCTCTCTCCCCTGGTACTACTTAGAATTGTCCAATTTGGTCTCTGTCAAAAAATGGTAAATCTGTATTGAAATTCTAAGTATTTTTACCTTACTGGCCATCCCAACTGTGGGCTGTGAGATCATTTTCTTTGTTTTCTCTCCTCTTTACTAAAATCCTACTATTTTATTCATGCCCAGTCTAAACTGGTGTCAGATTTCATCTGTGCTTGAATTTGTTTTTTTTTAAATGTAAGTAATTTTCATTTTTTTTAATTATATTTTTTCTCCCTTTAAATCTTCTTTCATGTCTCTGTTATCCATAATTCAATATTTGCTGTCACGTTTTTTTTTAACTTTTAGAAATTTCTCTTGCATTTGGACTTTTACTAAGTTAAAACTTAGTAAAAAAAAAAAAAGAAAAGTAAAAAAAAATTTATTTTATTTTTTTCAAATTGGAGTAGATACTCTATTGCCTGGTATACACTACTCCCACTTCTATTGAACAGGAATAGAGGCTCATCCCTTGTTCCCTGTTCAGGAAGTGGTCTCTGGCTCTCTTCCTTTCCTCAGACATCAATATTGGTGCTTCTGCAATTCTTCTGCAATGTGTGTGGTTGGTAGCAATGTCTCCTCATGTGAGGGTACCTGGTTGGCAGTTTTCTGGTTGCTGCTTTCGACTGGTAGTTAGGAGCTCTAACTCTTGCATAGCATCGAGAGTGACTGCTCTGATCAACAGTTGCATAATATCGGGGTTCTTGCAGTGCTATGTCACGCATGGATAGGTGTCCCTTTGCTGCAGTTCATGCCAGCTCCCTTTCAGCGCAAGTCTCAGTCAATGACCATCTGCTACCACTACTCAAGGTCTCTACTTGCCACCAACAAAAATATAAACAACCATATATTAATAAACACAACTAAATCAGGCAAAGTAAAAACACCTAAACCTCTCAACAGTTTCTTCACAAACATTTGAGGTATTCATACCAACTTTAGTAGTGTGGAATCTTTTTTCCCAACATCTTAGCACACTGTGAGACTAATTTTAACCCCTCAATTCTCTTTTCTGACCTCTCAATATACATAGTCTGGAGGTTTATGTCAGTAAACACCTCCCTCTAGCTAGAGTGCCATCTCTTGAATCCCCTGACCAACCATACATGTATTTTTGTCTTTCACTTCTCAATTCGGTTAGCTATCTTTTCTTTCTGTATCATTCCTCTTCCAACTGCTCCCTGCTTGACAGTATCTCTGACAATATAGATAAGGCTACTTCCTCCCAGCCATTCGCTGACATGTTTCTGTTTAAAGATCTTAAAGCCCATCAAGCCAAGTGGCTAGAAAACTCTGCCATTGATTCTGCTGGCATTCATGCCATGAAGTTTGCTATTTTTCAATCTCTTATGCAAGTGGTGAATTTTCCTGAGTGTTTCCCAGGTATCCCTTCAGGACACGCTTCTCTGCTACATCGCTGCTTTACCTCTGTCCCTAACTCCTGCCAAGCCTCACAACTTAGCCCTCTCGGTAACTCTGATAATGTTGTTTCTATTAATATCCCCACCCCCAGCCTCCTATCAATGGAATTTCCTACTGCTACCAAAGAGTAGACTGGAATTCATTCCACAATTTCTTGTGACATCCCTTGGGGAAAAAGTCTCCCCGTTGAGGACTAACTCTGAAGTCTCTTCCTGGATAAAAGCTGGCATCAATGCTTTCATACTGATCAAGAAGTTCTGTCTCAAACCTCATTCATTTCCTTGGTTCTCTCCTGCCTGCTCGGCCACCATTGCCCACAGGAACCACTACTTCTGGTTATTTCAGAGCCATGTGTCAGACAATAATAGGCGCCTGTTTGCCTTTGCATGTAATGAGTGTAAGAGAATCTTGAATGAGGCTAAGCTGTTGTTTGCTGAGAGAAGTTTGGCTCCAAAGGCTATTAGTGGCTCTGCAAACTTGTGCTGAACAGCACCAAATCCCCCATCCCTCCCATAATCAATAAATTTGAGGTCCTCACGGCATCTGTGGACAAGGCTGAGTGCTTAGCTTGAAGATTTTCTTCCAACTCCACAGTTGACTCGTCTGGAGTATCCGCACCCGACTTCTCCCTTAGAACCAAGGCTCAGCTGAGAGATATTCACATAACCTCCTCTCTGGTATCTAAGATAATTTCAAAATTTGACCCCCCATAAAGCGAGCGGAAGTGATGGAATCTCGTTCATTGTCTTGAAGAAATGTGCCCCTGAACTCTTCTCTGTCCTCTCTAAACTCTATAATTACTGCCTCTCTACTTCCTGTTTTCCTGCCTGCTGGAAATCCTCTTCTGTAGTTCTTGTATTTAAGAACTCAGGGAACCCTCAGGCCCATACAATTATTGCTCTATCAGCCTCCTACCAACTTTTGAGAAAGTGTTTGAGGCTATTATCAATGCTGAAATAGTTCAACATCTTACTGCCCGTAAACTATTCTCAGACAGATAGTACGGCTTCCGCTTTGCCAGGTCTATTGCCGATATGCTAACGACCATCACTAAGTAAGTTCATCTTGCACATATACAAATCAACCATCTGACCGTACATGTTCATCTCAGGTTCTTGACAGCTCAACTCCAGCCACTTTATCACTGGTGGGATATGGCTTCCCTCTGTTTCTTCTACAAATATTTTTACAGCTTCTGCTTTAACAAGCTTCTGTCACTGGTGCCCTCTCCACAAGAATTTACTTGAGTAACCAGACTGGCAACAAGGTCCCACCCTTTTATATTTAAATCTACCAAATGCAGCTGACAATTACCACTTGAATCCAGTCCTTTCCTCATCCTTTCTACATCACCCCATGTATCTTGTTCTTTTTTCTTCTTGGGGTGAAACAGTTAAAAAAAAATATTGCAATCTAAACCCCTTCTCTGTGTGGTAAGTTCTGTCTTGTCTGTCATTGTAACTATTGTACTATTCTGCATATATCTGTTAAGCACTGGATATTGTGCTGAATAATATCGTAGCACACTTTCTCTATGTATTGTATCCACTTTGGTGATATAACACTATCATTTTTTAGGTGACGTTATGAGCTAATAAAATTACATATAAGTTTATTGAAATTGCTTTTCACTTTTTATGATTTGAAATTGTCAGTTGGACATAATGTTATTTTGATTTTCTTTTCAGGTTATTGGTAAAGTTTCTTTACGTAAAGAAGAATTGCACAAATATCATGGCAAAGATCATTGGTTTCCACTCTCTCGTGTTGGATCAAGTACAGAAGTGCAGGTGAGTTGATCTTTGTCAGATCTTAGGCAGTCAAGTGTAAGTAAAATCTTTTTTCAGAATTTATGATCCTATGTGAAGTCTGCCCTTAATTACAAAGAATCCCTCCATTTTTGGTCAGATTTTTCATTGTATTATAGCCCAATCCCTGGCTGTAACCACCAAACATAACCCATATTGGTGCTGGTCACCAAATAGACCACTTCTTTGGATAACTCTTTTTTTCTATGCATGCATATTTGTTTATGTAGAATTTGGCTCAAAATAGACATGATTAATTAGCTTTTCTAAAAAAAAAAGTTCCTTGTTAAATGGCCTAGATGACCATACCATAGTGGTTTTCAATTTTGGCCTGGCTTTCAAAATCTCAAAAATTTTCATTGAAATCAACATAAATATGCCTGATACGTTGCTAAACAAGCAAACTCTAAAGTTACCGAAAATCCTCTGGTCTTTAAGCAAACTCATTAGACATGTCATGTTCACTTCCTTGGGGTTATGGAATTGTACTGGGGGTGTCAGTTATGCCAGATCTTACTAAATCTTACTTCTGAGGCCCTCTTTATAAGTATTTTATGAATTTAAATAAATATTTTTAAACCAGATTTTTCCCTATCAGACTCTAATCTGATTAACCACTCTCCCATATTTTTCTCTTCCTAATATCTCTGCTCCTTTACTCAGTATTATTAAGTCTCTCAATACCCCGAGTCACAAGTCACGTTTCATGCACATGTATTACTCATCCAGGCCCATGGCCTTGTTACAGTATGACAATTCATTCTGTAGATGTTGGGTTATAGATACATATACACATGTGCATTAATGTAAGTATTTGTGTGTGTGTGCGTATATATATATATACACACACATTTTTATATATATATATATATATATATACACACACACAGTGGAGTACTGAGAAGTTATTGGCTGAGGTCACTTGCCAAAATCTGAACCAAAAGACCAAACAAAAATATATTTTTTGAATTTTTATTTTGGAAAAATTTCTTGTTCAGGTCAAGAATTTTCCCTCATCTTCTCACATTGTGTGCATATGTGTTATTTGTATATGTTAATGCATTGTTATGTTGATTTTGTAAGTGCGGCTTAGATGTGGCACATGGCCGAATGTCTGGTGTACCCAGTGAAGATCGAACTCACTAGTCAGTTGTAACAGTTTCTAGTGAGGCAGGCTTGCTAACTAATGTCGAGGTGCCCTTGTATATCTGTTATGTATATTGTATGGATTGTGTATATTATATGTATGTACAAGGGAGTGCTAAAAAGTTCTTGGCTCAACCCATTTTCTAAATCTGACCAAAAGACCAAGCAGAATTATTGTTATTTTGCAAGGGTTTCTTGATCAAACCAACAATTTTTCATCACTATTCTCATATTATGCATGTATGTATATTTTGTAGATTGTGTAAGCCTTTCCATATATACATTTGAATATTTGTATTTACATATCAATTTCAAAACAATTTATTAGATTCTTTGAAGTCTTTATTAAGATTCACCAGTAAAAGAGGGTTTTCACTTTGTGGGTACGGGGATTTTGAAAATAAATTATTATATATATATAGGCAGAGAAGATCAGCTGGTTGTGCTACCATGGTTTTGACTTTTTTTAGTTACTTCAGGCAATTTGAGAGAAAAAAAAACTTTCCTGATGAAACTGAAGATTGAAACCATGGTAACATAACCAGCTGATCTGACCTATAAAGGTTTAGTATGTATGGATGTGTGTATGTATGTATGTGATTAATGTGGAGAGGTTTTTCACTTAACTGATCAGAAAGAAAAAAAAAAACTCTGAAGAGTGAAGACATCACAATAATGCCTCACAAAACTTTGAAGTCGGCATGACTGAAACAACATTACTCAGTTAAGTGAAAAACATCTCCATATTAATTCTATTAATGCTCTATGTCTATCTTGATATCAAGCACTTGGACAAAAAGCCTTGCTTTTTTTTTTTTTTTTTTTTTTTAATCATTTCACCCCAAGCAAGGCATTCCACTACCACTATTGTGCAGGGGGTTACATAGGGGAAAGTGATGAGAAAGAGTGGTTAGTTATAAGAAATGTCAGAAGGAGGGTGATAGACGGATGAGGATACTGAGGATGGGGGTTGGGTAGATGGGAAGAGTGTTTGAGAGAATGGATGCGAGTTAGCGTGATAAGAGGTGTTTATTGACCTTACATTTAAATTCCTTATCAGGGAAGCAAGTATATGGAAGGGAATTCCACAGGCGAGAAGTGCGAGAAAAGAAGCTGTTAGAGTAGAAATTGCGGTTACATTTTATCTGTTTCACTGTGAAAGGGTGTGACCTAGTTGCTAATCTAGTATCTTGTGCAAATTCACACCTAGGGGTCACCAGTGATCTAAGTTCATCAGAGCAGAAGCCATGAAAGTATTTATAGAAGAGGCACAGTCTAAAATACCTCTCTACCAGTAAACTTTTGAAAAAAAAAACCCAGCAATTTTGGCATTAAACATCATTACAATTTACCCCCCCCCCCCCCACACACACACACTTGGAGATAAATCTCAAAGGATCTTATTAATATTAAATATTAACACTGATCCAGCCAGAAGGCTCAATGTAATTAAATTTATTTATTTACATAGACAATATTTATTGCATATAAAAAATTTTTAAATTTTCTTAAATCGGATGGCTATTTTGATGGGTAGAGATTTAAATTCAAACTTCTTAGTAATTAATTTAAAATGAAAATTCCTTAAAATAGTATTCATTTCTTATTAGCTTTATAATTATATTATAATAATTTCTCTTTCTTAAATTTATATTCCATCTATTTCTATCGTTTTGATTTTTAACTTAAGTTATGTTTAACCAGTTCATTTTGGCATTAACATTAATGCCCCTTTAATAGTGGCCTTTTGTCTGACCTATTTCTTCCTTATTTTTATTTTTAATTTATTTTATTGTATCTCATTTCATTACTGTCACCCACATGCCCGCTCTAAACATGTTCAAGTAGCAATGATCTGTCCCCTTTTTTTTCCTTTTCCCTACTTTTACTTCTGTTTTTTTATACACACCTAATTAAATAAATTTACATTCCCCTAAAGTTTTGGTCTTACTGATGAGATGGGTGCTAAATTTACCTATCGAAATGATCATCCGATATAAGACCATATATATATATAAAAAACAGAAATAAGGGTTGTTCTAATAAGAGAAATTGGTATAGAAGAAAAAAGTGCAAAGGCGTGAACGTTTTGTTTAAAGTGTAGATTTATTGTTATTATTAGTATTATTAATATTACTTGCTTTTTGTATAATATATTAAGTGTCTATAATGGTATTTGTGTCGCTACATGTATTTCGGGTCCAAAGTTAACTCTCTTCAGGCGAATAAACTTGTGCCTTTACATATGAAGATCCATTTGCCGGCTCTTGATATGTAAAGTCACAAGTTTAACATCTTATTGTCTGATGAAGGTGTTTTAACACTGAAACTATAGTTATCAAGTTGCAGTATATCATTATTATTATAATAATAATTACCATATATATATATATATGTAGTGATGATCATCCACGTATACTGTCTTAATATGTATAGGAAAGTATATTAATAAAAAGTTTTGAATTTAAAAATGTACTTTTTTTTAACAGTATTTGTTTATTTTTATTATATTTTATATTTCAGACCGTCCTTGGTCCTTCATCAGAAACAAGTGATTTTAAAATTTGAATTAGAAACGTATTTCACGATAGCGTTCGGATATTTTTTGTTTACATCACGTGGTGTGTTTGTTCACAACATGCAGCACGTCCGTAGAGAAAGTCTGTTTGTTTTAGATAAAAATTTCTTGGAACATCTGAAAAAAATTTTCTACCTATTGAAATATTTGTAAAGATTCAACACACCTAAGTCCTTATTTAACCCTAGCTTGTGTGTATTTAATTTTAAAATCCAGTATTTTTCTTTCTTTCTGCGTGTGTATGTAGAACTAAAATTGGAGTCTATTAGTAAACATTTGCAATTTTCTAAAGTATGATCAGGTTGATTAAAATGGGCTGCAATTGGGGAGTATACATTTTTTTGTCGTATATTTAGTTTGTGATTATTGAAGCGAAATCTAAAGCTATTACCGGATTCGCCGATATATCCACTGTTGGGGCAAATTGAGCAGAAGAGAAAGTAGATGATGTTTTTGCTGTCACAAGTAAGGTTTGGTGGGTGTAATTTTATTTTGGTGTTGGGTACAGAGAATGTTTTGTCTGTTATTAAATGTTTACAAATTAAACAGCGAGGCTTTCCACATTTTAAATTCCCTGATAGGTTTGTATTATTTAAATATTTGTTAGAAGTGAGGATAGTTGATAGGTTGGGTGTTTGTTTCTTTGCATTTATGGGTGGTTTATCGAAAATGTCTTTGATGTTTTTGTTTGATTGGAGGTTCCTGTAATCATTTTTTAAATTTTTGATAAGTGTGTAGGAATATTGATTATGGTTAAAAACCATGGGAATTCGGTTGTTATCTTTTCGTTTTTTTGTATGTGAGAAGTGTGCTACGATCTATGTGGATGGTTTTATGTAGTGCTTCCTTTATTATTTTTATTGGATATTTACATTTTAGAAACTGTTTTGTTAGGTTGTTAATGTTGTTTAGAAAATCTGGATGGTCTGATAAAAATAAACAAATACTGTTCAAAAAAAGTACATTTTTAAATTCAAAACTTTTTATTAATATTCTTTCCTATATATATATATATATATATATATATATATATATATATATATGCTCTATTTTTGTATTGAGCACTTTTTAAAGTAAATATCTAACTGTGGAATATACTTCCATTAGTAACTATTACCCATATTTTATATATATATATATATATATATATATATATAAGATGCTCCTGCTATTTATATTGAGGTTCTCAGCAGAATCCAAAGAAGGATCTGCGATGTAATTGGTCCTGACTTGGTATCTCAACTTTTGTCACTTTCTCACTGATATGATGTTGCTTTCCTCTGTCTTTTCTATAAATATTTTCATGGCAACTGCTCTGACAAGTTTTTTTACCAGGTGCCCCGTCCTCGTGAATTTAAGCATGCTACTAGATTGGCATCTAGGTCCCACCCTTTTCTTGCTAAAATTAATATAACTGTCACTCCTATTTGAACAGTTTCTTTTCTTGCACTTTTTGCCTGTTGATCTTCCTTCTATTTACATGCTTCCCTGATAGCTACAATCTCTGAAAATTTAAATGCAATATCAGTTGCCATATTCTCTCTTCTTGAATCCCATTCATCTTTTATCCTTTCTTCAATACCCCCAATACTCAGTGTTTTTTCTCATTGTAAACCCCTGCAAACTAGTGGCAGTCCCACCTGGCTTAGGGTGCAATAATTAAAAAATGAAAACCAAAAGGGCTAGATCTAAAATTACATACATTAAACTGAAACCTGTCTCCTTTTGTCAACAAACCAAAATGTCAGTCTTCAGCTCATTCTTTCTCTTTGCTTGTTAATATGCATTGATAAATGATTGTGTTGTAATGGAATGTCCCATACCCCCATCTCCTATGTGAGCTGGCTATATTAGTAGCCGTATATAGTGAGCACAGGAGATATTTGTGACTTGCATCAGCAGTTACTGGCCTACCGTTAGATTCCCTGTTTTGCTGTAGTGTATTCTCTTTACAATAAACATTCCTTCTTTCATCTACACATGTTGCTGTTTTTTCACTCGAGTACCACCTTGTCTGTTTGTAACTTCTTTAAAGGATGCAACAGATTGCTTTCTTTTTAATTTTTATAATCATTTCACCCCAAGCAACGCTTTAATGCCACAAGGAGGTTACAAGAAGCGAAAGTAAAAAAAGAAGACTTTAGTGAGGAGAAGTGAAGTGAGAACAAAGAAACAGTTTGAGAAAACTGAAGATGGCAATTGATGTTGCATTTAAATTTTTGAAGATTGCAGGTGTCAGGGAAGCAAGAAATTGGAAGTGAGTTTCCACAGGCGAGAATTGTAAGTGAAGAAATTGTTAGAACAAAAGAGATAGTTGCATCTTGCTAGTTCAACGGTAAAATGGTGAGACTTAGTTGCCAATCAAGTTGTGCACTTAAATTCAAGCAGTCAAGGCACGAAAGAAAAAAGCTTATCAGAACAATTGTCATGAAAATAATATTTGTAGAAAAGTTAGAGGGAACCCATATCACATCAGTGAGAAATTGACTGAATTTGAGATGCCAGATTTGGACTGATTATATTACAGACCCTTCTCTACTGCCTAAATACACATTTTATATCTGTATCATCTACTGCTTTGTCTTGCTTTTCCCAATTCCTTTGTCAAGTAAAAATTAGCAGATATTTAGTAGATGTATCTCATATATATAAAAACAAGTAGGAAAATCTTTATAAATGAACATATTTCACTATTTAATTTAGCGTCATCAGAAATTTTGGCAGGAAGTGAAATAATTCAGATATGTTTCAATTTTTAAATTCTATATTGTTTTCATTGTTTGTATGATCATTATATGATATTTGTGTTTATGCTTAATCCTGAAAGATAATTCATATATATCTTTAGTAGATGTCTATCTTATATATATGTGCGTGTGTCTGTATGTATACGTGTGGAGATAAAACTTTCACTTTCAGTATTAGATAGACTCTAGACAAGTGTTGGGAAGCAACACTTTGGTACAAGGCAGTGTTGATCCATATATAAATAATCCTGTCATTTTTTTTTATGGGTACTATGCTAGTACCCATAGTTATGGATGTGCATTGTGGTGCAGTGGATATCGGCTTGGAATAAGAAACTGGAGAAACGAGTTTGAATTCCAGTTGAATTTATTGCATTCATTTACATGCAAATACCCTTGGCAAAGGTATCCGTCTCTTCCCTATAGCTATGAATCACATAACAAGGCAGATTGGGTTCTAAAGCCTTAGTTGGTAACCAATCTACTGCAGAAAGTAATGGCAATCTACTATGGGAAAATCTTCTGCCCAGTCAGTCATGTCTCTTTTGAGACATGATTGCCCAAATGTGTATCATATATGGCACTTAACTGACTATGCTAGTTAGATTAATGGTTACAAGGAATGCTGAATTGTTCTCAGCCAAACAAGAATGGATTAAAAAGACAATTCAGATGTTTCAGCATTTGGCCAGATTTTGTAAAGATTTCACCACCCTCTTGTCTAAGGTAAATTTGTTATTCATTGAAAATAATAGCAGAAAATATTATAATTATAACACTGCCACACGACTATTCCAATAAGTTCATGAATGAAAATCATGAATAAGACGTATCTTAATTGATAGTTTTACTGAACATCTTTTTATTTAAGGCATGGTGCAGTAATAGATAGTGGCTTGAATTGAGGAATGGAGAGCTGAGTTCAATTTCTAGTTAAATTCATTGCATTTACTTATGTGGTAATACCCTTAGGAAAGATATGAATCCATTTTTTCTTCCCCCAGCTATGGGTAAATAGCAGGACAGACTGGGTTTTATAGCCTTGGGTAGCAACTAGTCTAGGAGAAGGAAATTGAATTCAAACGAGCCCAGAGTTAGTTGGGCTCTCAGGTTACCTTGCACAAGAGACAACACTTTCATCACTACCAAGTCCAAGGATTGAACTCATGACCACTAGTTGATACTAACACATGTATAACCAATTACTATATCCACTATGCCATCGAACCGAATTCCAATATGAAAGAACAATAATTGATTTCACAGGATATTTCACAATAACATGATAATCGACATCAGCCAATCGATGGACACCTGATGATGACCAGAGGGTACTTGGTCAAAGCGTTGTGTCTATTATAACATCTATATTAACAAAGATGAGAACAAAAGTTCGAAATTATTCCAAAATTATTGAAAGTTACTAATCTCAGAAATAAGTTTCAGTTTGAAATTCTGTAAACGTTATTCGGATCAACATACTTCTGATGAATGTTAGAGTGCACAAAACATGAAACGTTGTGATAAAAAAAAAAAACAAAGATAAGGACAATATTCTGCATGTAAATAATATAAATAATTCTAACTTCCTATACCTCACAGTAATGCACTTAATTCTCTATCCTCTTCTTCATGTGCCATGCCTCTTCAGGATATAAGCGATCATGGACTTTCACTTGGCCTTATCTCTTGTTGCTCTCAATATTTTTTTTTTTTTTGGTATCTCTCCCAAACCCCGTCCTGCTATCCATTTGCTCAGGCCTATCAAATATGTCTTGTGCTGTTTTCCTCTGTCTCTCTCTTTCCTTGTATCCATTCTGTGAGTATTAAATTCTCCAGGCCCTCCTTCCTCATTACGTGCTCCAGGAACCTCATTTGTCTCTTCCGGATGTTAAGTATGAGTTTTCTTCTCATTTACATCCTCTCCAACACCTCATCATTGCTCACATGCTCAGTCCATGGTATCCTCAGCATCCTTCTATAAAACCACATTTCTGCTGTCTCATCCTTGATGAGATCATCCAACATTCACTTTCATACAGAAAGACATATATCGCATATCAATCTAGCAATCTTTGTTTCCAGTAAGATTTTTCTGTTTCTCTAGTTAGCTTCTGGAATGTGTCCTTAGCCATGCCAATGCATCTTTGGATCACCATGTTGCACTTTCCATCCTCTGACAGAACACTTTCCAAATATTAAAATTTCTTTATTTATTTTAGTTTTTCTGACTTGTAGTGGACATATTGGGCTCTTCTTTTTGCTGATAACCATACATTCAGTTTTCTTTAAGTTTATGCTCAGTCCTTTCTTCTCACTTTCTTTTGCTACCTTTTGAGGAAGGTCCTGCATTTTCCTTTCTGTGTCTGCTATCAGCACTATGTCATCCATGTATTTGATATTGTTCAGATTGTGGCCGCCAATGACAAATCCTGCCAAGGCTTTTATTTCTCTCATAATTGCTTTGCTGCACAGGTTGAAAAGTTCCAGTGAGAAAACACATCTTTGTCTTACGCCCCTTTCTATTTTTGTATACCTGCTGAGTTCACTTCCTATCTGTACGCAAGTGGTTTGCTGCCAATATAGTCTTGATTATCCTAACGTATTTTACGAAAATGTCAAGGTTGTCGAGCATATCTATGAAGTCTTTATACTATACAGATGTATAGTGGAGAAAACTACAAAACTAATGGTAGTTTGACTATCAGATGTTTTGTTTTTTTGTCATCTTAATATATTGGATGTTACAGATTATTTACAGATACTTAAGTGTTTAAAAAAGCCAAAATTTTACCTTGAGGTTATTATAAAAGAAAAAAATGTCAGTAATTATGATTTCTTATAGACTGATATGTTTGGAAGTATTGTCAAACATTTTTTTATATACACTTCCATGCCTCTAATTGCTACTGCCTTTCATATACAACTTATGTAGTCATTTAGATTAAAAAGAAAAATAACTTCATGATTTCTTTCATGTGACAAAAACAGTTCTCCTTGAAAATTCAAAAGAAAAAATACAAATCCTAAAATAGAAAGACTTATTCGATCATTCTTATAAAAACCACTTGGCCAATGAAGCATGCGAGGCAGCCTAACCAATGAAACTTTATATATATTTTCCTTCTCAAAGCTGGTTTGAATTTAGTTTTCCTTCTCTTAGACCAATTGTCACCTTAGGCTATAGAACCGAGTCTGTCCTGCTATTTGCCTATAAGTAGAAGTAAGGAGAAAATGGATTCACAACTTTCATATGTGTATTAGCATATAAGTGAATGCAATGAACTTGACTGGAATTTAAACTCAGCTTCCCAATTCCTCAAACAAAGCTACTATCCATTATTCCACCATGCTTCCATTCATTGGTTCCTATAGCCTTGGGTGGGAACAGTCTAGGAGAAGGAAAACTCTGAAGTCAAAACCTAGGTGGGGGTTGTTTGAGGACCTTGTGGCATACTGTGTACCAATTCTCTGTATTCGACTTTTCCAAAAAGTGTGGTTGGTTCTGCACAAGCCTTCATTCACCCCCCTATAATCAAATGATATGTGCGGGTAGTCTAGCTGTTGGTTCTAAGAACTGAGCTTTTGAGTCATGTAGTGGCTTATTAGCCAGCTGACTCTACTTGACATCAAGTCAGTCATATGTAGATAAAAATATATGACAATTGCTTCTTATGCTTTTTTTTCTCATTGCAGTGTTGAAGGAGTGCCAGTTTGTCATTAAAATTAAATGAGGATTAATTTGTGCTCTGTTAGAGAAAGGGGTTTATATAAAATTGGTGTATGTGTGTAGAGTTTATGCATGTCTGTATATTTGTATGTATGTATGTATGTATGTATGTATATCTAACGTTTTGAGGCTAATGTAACAAGAGTGGAATATTAACAAGACATTGACACACTTATATGTTAATAAAATATTTATTACTTTACAAGCATTGTGTGTGTGTGTGTGTGTGTGTGTGTGTGTATATATATATATATATATATATATCTTTTTCTCTTTCTCACACTATTTACATTGTACATGGAACTGGTGCACATCCTGTGTTACAAGATCTCTAAATGACCCTTCTCAGATTTTGGTTGCCAAACAAGCCTAAAAAGCCCATTTTGCCCTATTATTTAACTCATAGCTAAGTCAGTCAGTTAAGTGTCATATGTGATACACACTTGGGGTGATCATGTCTCAAATGAGACATGACCTACTGGGCAGAAGATTATCCCACAGTAGGTTGCCATTGCTTTCTGCAGTAGACTGGTTGCCAGCCACTGTTAGAGAACCCTCTCTGTTTTGTTATTTAACCTATAACTGGAGGGAAGAGATGGATTAATACCTTTCCCAAGGGTATTTGTGCATAAGTGAATGTGAGGAATTCAACTGGAATTCGAACTCGGCTCCCCAATTTGTTGTTCTGAGTTGATATCCACTGCACCATAACACACATCCAATAGCTAAGTAGGAGATGAATAAATAAATGCATTCATACCTTTCCTATGAGTATTTGTGCATAAGTGAATGTAATGGACTTGACTGAAATTTAAATTCTCTGATTTCTTTTTTCAAACCATTATCCATTACACTAACTGCATGCCACCCCCTACACACACACACACACACACACACACATGTATGATGACTGCAGTTTGATTTATCCTGAAATATATTTAAATCTAAACTTATTTATAAATGGAACTTTGTGTGTGTATCTGTTACCTCTAGACTCCGAAACGGCTGAACCGATTTTCTTGAAAACTTACACAGTTGTACTATAAGTGTCTGCGAGTATTCTTAGCTAGGTTTTGTGTCGAGGTACCTCCGATAAATATCGATAATCGATTATCAAAAAAATCGGGTTATAGAACAAGTGGTCTGATTTTAATCAAATTTGATACACTCATAGACAAAGACATAAGAAACAATATTCAGAAGTTTCAAAGTTTCAGTTCTTACAATAGTGCAGAAAATTGATAATATATATATATATCGATCCCAGGAAATCAAAATTTGACTTATTCATTTTTCTTTCAGTATACGGTTTTGCTTTAACTGGAAACAACTATTGCTTTTTAGTCTTTTGTGCCAACGTCCAAAGAGTCTGAGCTCCAGGACCATGGATTATTTTTAAAGCTTTTGTTAAACCCAGGCAACGCCGGGCTATACTGCTAGTATACATAAATATGGCTTCTCAGTCCTGGGGTCTTACATTATCTTGTACAGATGTGGGTATGTTGGTCGCCTCTTGTAGTAGTTGTTACATTAATATTTTGGTGAACTTTCATATGATATTTAATCCACCAACTGAACCCTGTCCTTTTTTACATTCTCTGCAAATAGAAATACTGTATAATGTGTAGTGAATGATTGAATTGTTTTCTATAACTTAACTTTTTGCAGGTTATCCAAAGCCAGGAAATATTTCTAGATTGGAAGATTTTTTTTTATTTTTTTTATTTTTAAGATAATAATGGTTTAGGAATTAATAATTTGTCCATAGCTGTGTAGAGAAGAGATGAAATCATACCTTCCCCAAGGATATTTGTGCGTTAGTGAATATAACGAACTTAATTGGAATGGAAACTCTGTTCTCCAGTTAACAATTCCGAGCCATTATACATTACGCCTCCGCACATTTAAGTTTACTGGTATTCCCAAGCAGTCACCCATCTTGCTACTGACCAGGCTCAACATTGCTTAACTTTGGTGATTGTACAGGAACCAATGTTTCAATGTAATAAGGTTGTAAGCCTATAGTGAATGACTTCTCTCCGTGTGTAGCACTTTTGATTTTTGAGGCCTGTCCTATACAAATTTAGTGGCAACATTTTAATATCAAAACCAAAAATCAAATATTTTAAGTTTTATTTTTTATATACAAAACAGTTCTATTCAAAGTCTCTTTTACCCCCTGTACATTGCTCTTCTCAAAGATGAACAATTGAGAGCATGGTCTTCCCAGTCATTTTGCATGATGTTGACCTTCTGCCATGTGTTAACGATGCAATCTTTATATCTCAGTTTTGACTCATGTTGTTGTTTTTTTTTTTTTGTTGTTTTTTCCTTTGGCCAATTCGCTTGACAGAAACTGTTTAGAGATCCTGTCTTCTTTCATGATCACTCTGTCAAGACTCTATCCTGATAGAGTGGCAGCATTTGAGGATATCAATGTCACTTGTGTACATTTGTCACCAGATATGGTAGAGACATTGTTTGGTGAAATTGCTCCAGCCTTTTAATGTGTCTCTGCTAAGTGACCCAGGTCTCATATGTGTGCAACAATGAAAGCAAAATAAGTATTGTAAACTTTCAACTTTGCTTCAATCAAAATTCCATACTGTGACTCAAACGTTCATCCATTTTATTGAAAGCATTATTGGCCTTTTTGATTCTGACAGAGATTTTGCTATCAAAGTATTTTTCATACTTAGAGTACTGCCTAAATACAGTTTTTTTTTTTTGTTGTTTTCTTTTTCACAATCAGTAATTTCTGGGTATAAATACGAAGTCTTGGTTCAGAGTAGGTTTTGTCTGAAGCAGATAAATATTTATTTATTCTTAATAAACCCAGTATATTATATTGAAGAACAAATGTTCAGCCTCATCAAGCAGTCCTGATGAGACTAATATGGTTGAAACCTGGGTCACAAGTAAGTGGTTAACTAATATTTTGTTCTTTAATATTGTTGGCTCTGCATATTCAGTTCTTTTGATTGTGCATTGAGCACTTTTTTTTAATGTCTACTGGTCTAACTCGTACTTCTTTTATATATATGTGTGTGTGTGTGTGTGTATATATATATATATATATATATATATACACACACACACACACACATACACATTTGGTTAAATGCCAACAAAAATTCATTATTATTGATTTTATATTATTTTTATTTATTTCAATACTCCTGATTATTTTCTTGATTTCAAGTTCATACTTAGACATATTTTCTTATGCCTGAGTACTTTGGACTTGCATTAGCTATTGTCAGAGACATTTAGTAATTTTGTATCTTGATGGATGTTGATGTTCCATACTATTTTGAACAAACAATTAGAAAAGGTGACCCCTCCCTTCCTCAATACAGGAAAGAGTGATAATGGTGGGCATGAGAAAGCTATTTTCCTAAAAAAGTGTGTTATTAGAAAGATTTTATAAACTTCAACTGACAATAATGTTAACTGTTGAGTCGGTAAATGCCAGATTTTTTTTTTTTTTAAGGAAATGGCTAATCTCACACCATTATCGTTTTGTTGCCAGTTTCATTTAGATCAGAATTTGAGCTTGGCTCAACAGTTCTACTCTGCACTGATATCCATTACAGTATCAGCAGATCCTTTATTTAGTTGAGGATTCCTTGTTTTTATCGTAAGGGCCTAAAGACTAGGATTCTTTATGTTTATGTTAATGGCGGACTCCTGTTATATCTGAAATTTAGGATTCCTTATTTTTATAGTAATGGCCTCTTGTTATATCTGTTCTTTTTTTTTTTTGAGGTAGTTTATGTGTGATGTATGTGTCTTGTTCAGGAGTATTGCTGAATCAGTGTTATGGTCATCATCTAGTAAATGTCTATGTTCAGTGATTCAATCTCTTCTAGCACTGCTTTGATGAATGACAGGTTATATAACATGAGCATAGTACTAGTGTATTAAGTCTACTAATTAGATATTTTTTTGTATTATTGTGAGAGATAGTCATGCAATATGTAAGAGAATTTGTGGATGACAATGGATTTAGAGTACAGGACTAGAATTGGTAGAATAATAAAATATTTACATTATTTACATTATTCCTGGGTATAACAATAAAGTACATTCAGAAGCAATGCTTCTGATTGGAAGGTTTTGAGGAGTATGAAACCACTTCTTAATAGCTGTTCTGACTCGGGGTGGTAGCATCTGTTAGGATCCCAGCTATCAGCATATAGTGGACTCCCAAATAATATCACTATGAAAGTATAAAAATACACTTTTATATTAAAAAAATTACCAGAAATATATATTTATATTAAAATTACCAACAATACATTAGAAAATCCTAACAGTCTGATGACTAATATTTGTTCTACGGAGTCTTTATCTGTAAAATATTTTTTTTTTATGTAATTCTTAAGTATTCAGTAATCTTAAAAATTTTGGAAAATATTCTTCGTAATCTACTTGTAGTATTGTATGCTAAATAAGTATACAAGTATTAATAGAAAATAACTGGAGAATTAAAGAGAAAAAAAACCTTTGTTGTCCCAAAGGACAGGGAAAGCTGTGCTATGACTACTTCTACACACAAAAAAATTCCAAAAAGATAACACTAAAATTTTATTAAATTTTAGAAATGTTGGCTTTAAATTTACTATAGTTGTCATTATTTTCTGATAATATTGTGTATTGTCATTCATACTTAAAAAAAATTGGCATGTTTATACACATACAAAAAATTAATTCTTTTTAAAACTATTAATGCTTGATGATTTTTATTAAGCTTTTTCATTTATGACTAGTAAATATAGTTTTCACTTAATAATATCATCTACAAGGCTGAAATAATACAAAATTTTAAGATTTAAAGCTTATTAAAAAAAATGAAAACAGATCTTGTAAAAAATCTTATTCATTGAAGAAAAAACGTTTTCTTAAGACAATAGGGTCCTTAAGTTTTATTTATATAAGCAATTAAAAGCTTTTCTAATTAAATATTGTCATAGTTTTATTGTAATTTATGTGTGTTTTTAAAAATCATCATCATAACAGAATGCATATTTTATCACAGTTTGTCATAATTTACCCCTGAAGAGGATCTTGGAAAAGATTAAAAGTACTTGGATTTTAAAAAAACTACAGCATTTTTCTTGATGAATTTCATGTTAACATCAAGAAAGTGATTAGACAACAGGAAAAGAATCAGTATAAAAATAAGTAGGCACAATATGTCTATATTATTCAATGAAACACTTTTGAAAGATATGCTGCCTATATATATATATATATATATATATATATATATATATATATATATATGTGGGGCACATAACAGATACATAATACTACTTGCCAACTCCATAACACATAACATCCATTATCCAGAACAACTGATCTCATCTAAGCAACATCCAAATATTCACAACCACTTCAGAAACAATTATGGATATAATCAGATCTAAAACAAAAAACAACAACAATAACTCTGAAGCAGGCCTATATGATATAAGTTGCCAAAAGTGTCCCTCATAGTACATTGGTGAAACATGCAGAAAATTTAAAAAAAACAAAACATACCTATGAACTCAGAAGGGACCTCATAAATTGTTATTTAATAAATGTACTGGTCAAATAAATTTGTCCACAATTTCGTCATAAAAAATGGCATATTCATCAAAAGAAAAAACAACTGACTCAAAAGTGTATGTATGTATGTTTATATATATGAGTAAAAGTGCTCAATATAAGGGGTAGAGTGTATATAAATATAAAAGGGGACACTGAGGTCAAGGCTGAGCAATGACAGTCTGTTTTATGCTTGAATTGAAAACTGTTGGCTATCTGACCTCATTGACTACTTATATATTGATAGCAGGCAATGCAAGTTTGTAAAGATGTAACACTATGTTCACGGAAGCAGAATTGATTATTTACCTTTATTGTTTTTAGCAAGATTTTGTCAATTTGGTTCCAGCCAAAATTTCTGGAACACTTGTAGACCAAGCTCATTGTCAATGTCTTTTGAACAACTGTATAATCATGAGTGCTTTTATAGCAATCATTTTTTAACACTTTTTTTTCCCTGTTTCTCCTGTGTATATATATATAAAAAAAAAATATAAGTGTTGGATGACAATAATCTTTGTATGAATGATGTCTGCCTTTGTGTGGAGACTAAAGCATTTGATGTAGGATGGATATTAATCCATCTAACATCACAGTCTGGTTGATCAGTTCAAAAACAAGCAGATGCAAGTAGATATTGGCTATTTACTTTCCTTGGATAATGGATTCCCTTTATTTTTGTTTTAAAAGTTGTAATGAAAGTTTTTCGCAATAAAAAATTGATCTGACAACTATAATACACTGGACATTGTTACAGCATGAAAAATTCACTCAATGTTAAATGTAACGCATGTGTTTGTTTGTGTTTGTAACCTTCCTTCTATTATCACTTGTACTCTATTGTATACATCTGCTGATGTAAAAACAATCACAATTACTCCTAGAGAACCATCATCATTTGTCTATATTTCTGAGATGAGCTAGTATTTACAGTATTTACATTATTCGGACTGTTGTCCTCATGTTTGTTGCCATTTGTACGATGTTTTGGCCATTGTACGCTCCGGCCTTCTTCAGATGTTAGGAATCTTGAACTGAACCTTTTATTACACTCACTGGGGTATATCATCCTCATTCCTTGCGTAAAGCCTCGATTGGAAGTCATGAGTTATCTCCCTTTATCATCATATTATAAGCCTGAGTTTGTTAATGATTTCGGAGTAGAAACATCATTACCATTACACTGATAATATCTCACAATATTGAAAGGCTTTGTTATTTTTTTTATTCTCCAGTATATTATCTTCATATCCCCCTTATCACCCTGTTGACGGGGCTTTAGAGTATGCCAACTGCATCTCTTCAAGGAATAAAAATTTTCCACCTGTTTACTTTGGGTGGTGGCCCATAATAAATAATGTATGAGCAAAAAACACCCAAGTGACTACATATTAATATAAGCACAGAAAATCAATAAAAATTTTTTAAAATTCATTGTAATAGAACCAATAGAAGACAAACTAATAATGAAATTGTCACCTTTTGTAATAGAAAAAAAAATCATCTTGAATGGTAAATGCTTGACTAATGTGGTACCTGGAGAGAAACAATCTTTTATCTAGTTACTAAAGTGGATTCCGGAAAAAAACCTCAGAATTGGTAATCGATTTGTACAGCTAGAATTCTTTATGTTTGATGGCTTTGTTAGAGGTCATCATTTGGTATCAATATTCTTTGATCGCGATGGAAGTATGCTATCCTAAAAGACATAAAAAGTAAGAATGGATTGATCTCCTCCAAAACTTCCTGTCAAGCCGAACATTCAAAGTATGAAATGGAAACAAACATCAGATACACACAAGCAGAAAGCAAGAGTACCTCAAGGTAGTATTTTATCAGTTACATTATTTATTCTCAAAATAAAACTATTATTACAGGAATTTTTCAATTCCTATATGTAGATAGTCTCTTAATATCATATTCAATCCCAATTATACCTTGAAAGATATGTTTGAACAAGATAGAAAAATGGACAAATGAAAATGGATTTCATTTCTCCAAAACAAAAACTGTTTGTATGCAATTCTGCAAAAAATGAGCCCACCACCTTCATCGAGATTTAAAATTAAATGGACACTTAATTCCTATAGTCAAGCAAATAAAATATCTAGAAATCCTGTAAGATAGCAAACTTAACTTCAAGGAACATTGATTACCTTAAACAAAAATGCCAAAGGGCTTTGTAGCTTCTAAAAGTAATATCAAAACTGAATTTGGGTGCTGACCAAAAAGTAATGTTGAGAACATATAGGTCACACATTAGATCAAATTTGACCATGGATGCATAATTTATAGTGTCACATGTCAATCCTATCTTTAAAAACTATAAACCATACAAAATCAAGGTTAAGTCTTGGAGCCTTCTGATTCTCATCCATGCAAAGTCTCTATATAGAAGCCAATGAACCACCTAAATCTCTAAAATGGGAAAAACTCTCTCTCCAATATGTACTAAAACTACAATCCAGCCCAAATAACTTAGCATACCAAAAAACATTTGAACCTCAATATAGAGGTTCTATAGAAATAAATCAACAGCCATCTTTTCACTTGGATTTTGAATTAATGAAGTACTAGAACAAATAAACAAAGACCCTGATAATGTAACACCAGTTACAATAAATAAGGTAAATATTTTGACAATCTCCAAACCTTATATAGACCTAGCAGTGACACAACGAAAAAAAGAAATGGTCAGCTAAAGTATAATTGGAGAATTAAGAAACAAATATCATGACTATAAATCATTCTACTAAGATGGATAAAAAATCCTAGATAGAATAGGTGCAGCAGCCACAGACGACAAATTCCTAAACAAATCAGGCTCCCAAATAATGTATCCAGCTAAACTACAAGCCACTAAAATGGCACTTAAAATGATAGAAAATTGAAAAGATAAGTTTATAATATTCTCAGACTTCCTATCTAGTTTAACAGCAATTAAAGAAAACACAAATCATCCTTATATTCAAGAAATCCTAGAAACTTGTCATTAGTTAATAAAGCACAAAACAATAATATTGGTTTGAATTTCTAGCCATATAGGCATCAAGGGAAATCATGAAGCCAACACACTAGCAAAAGAGGCAACAAAAATGAAAATAACACATCAAACTCCAATATATAGATTATAAAAACAAAATTACACAATATCTCAAAAGAAAATGGCAAGCAATTTGGGATGTTCTCAAACAATAAGCTATATGAACATCAGCTGACACACGCACCTCACACGTTTTCAAGACAGAAACTACACCTTGGTGTACCCACTGCAACCAGTTTCTCACCGTCAAGCATATCTTGATAGAATGCAAGAAGCAAAAATAAATAAATAAATAAATAAATACATATATAATAACTATTACCAAGCACAAAATCTTAACATGTTCTCCAAAAATGTACCTTCTGCCTAAGGGTATTTGAAGAAAATAAAATACTTCAAACTTCCATAGAAAATAGAGCTGGGTCTTTGAAACATATAACTTAGCTTTGAAACACTCCCAAACTATACAACTTGTGATACTTTGAAAACAATTTTAAAACCCTCAGAATCACTTAAAACATTTTGGAACCAGTTTTAGCATTAAATGACACACGGGGGTTGATATGCTGGTAAAAGAAATAAATCATATTTGTATGAGTTTTGGTGAAAAGTTCTTGGCTTGACCTATTTAAAAAATTTGGCCAAATGACAGTTTTTTTGGTAGGGCTTTTAAAGTTGAGAATTTTTTAATCTTCCTTCTCTTTTTACTTGTCTCTGTGTGTCTCTCTCACTCATTCTCTCTCTCTCTCTCTATATATATATATATATAAAACACTTTAAAATAAAGGAAGCTGCTATTCAAATATGGGTATCTACTAAAAATAATGTTTAAAGTAATAAAATATGTTGTGTTAAAAAATAAAATTCCTTCATTCTTTAGTAATTTGCTTTGTTTTTGTTTTTGGATATGAAACTGAGCAGAGACGTCATTTGAGAAGATTTGAATGAGTGAATGTAATTTAAAGGTAAATAAAACCTTGCTTGATTTGTTAGTTCTTCATAATCAAGATGCCAAAGCAATACTGGATCGGACGGTGGTTTCTCTTGTAAAGGGGGTCACAAATTTGAATCCTCTTGGAGGGCACATTTTTCTTTTCTTTTAAGCTTGTAGGCTGGTAGACATAATAAACTTGGTTTAAAATAAAGAGTATCTACTCATTACAGGTAACCACTAAAAATAACATTTTGCGTGCACATGCACACACACTATGTATGCAAAAGAGTTAGACAGAAGTTTTTTATTTTATCATATTTTATAAAATACTGAAGACAAGTTTTCTTTTGATAGGGCAGTCACATGAAGATGGATCAATAAATCTGTAGCTCAACACAATTATTAACTGATATTTGATCTGAAATTTTCATTCTACAGTGCTTGATCTGTGTAAGTAATGGAGAGGTATTGGGGTTAGTGTATTGACAAAGAAGATCATGTTGTAAAATGGATATTTGCAGAAAATAACTACTTTTTTTCTTTTGTTAGATAGAACTTATTGAATTACCTATGTAGAAACACACGCACACATATATTTCAATTCCATATTTTTTCCTGTATTTTTAATTACCATTTTTGGCTTGTAATATGCACTTTTTTCTTTTCCTGTTTTCTTTCTTTTATTTTTTTCTTTAACTCTCTTTCACCAGTTATGTTTTTAATATATTTTTTTATCTAGTTATACAACAATATATTCCTTTAAGGTGATATAGATAATGCAAAACACATGGTTCACTTTCTACTTTGTGGCAATGAACAATTCATGTGCTTGTTGGTTGTCCTGTACTTAGCTTATTCAACCAATGTAATTTTTTTTTTTAAACAGCTGATCAACTCCTTGCAGGTCATTTAAAATCAGAAAATATTTTTAGACTTTAATTTTAAGATAATAATTAATCTAAAACTGGGGGAGAAAAAGTGGATATTTGTTCAGAAGTGAAAATATCAAACCCAACTGGAGTTGGAAGTTGGCCCTCCAATTAACAATTCCAAGCCATTATCCATTACACAGTGCACTCATCCAAGTTTATTGCATCTAGTATTCCCAAACAATCACTCATCTAGGTACTGTCTAAGCTCAACATTGCTTAACTTCAGTGACTGTAAAAGAACCAGTAGTTTCAATATGATATGGTATGAATCTGCCCATTTCAGGAATCTAATACAATTTTATGCTTTTACTAGCAGTATAGCCCAGTGTTGCCTGGGTGTAATGAAAGCTTTAAAACTAATTCATGGTCCTGGAGCTCAGACTCAGCCTAAAGAATATTTGTGTGAAGTTTGGTGAGAATCGGATAAAAATTGTGGATTTGTATAAAGGACATACAGACAGATAAACAGACACACACACACAAACATCTTGTTTTATATATATATATATATATATATATATATATATATATATAACGATTTTCTGCACTATTGTAAGAACTGCAACCTTGAAACTTCTGAATATCGTTTCTTATGTCTTTGTCTATGAGTGTATCAAATTTGATTAAAATCAGACCACTTCTTCTATAACCTGATTTTTTCGATTATTGATTTTCAATATTTATCGTGGGTACCTCGACACAAAACCTAGCTAAGAACACTCGCAGATGCTTATAGTACAACTGTGTAAATTTTCAAGAAAATAGGTTCAGCCGTTTCGGAGTCTATAGGTAACGGATACACACACACACACAGACGAAGTTCCATTTATAAATAAGTTTAGATAAAATATTAAAGCAAAATGGAAAAAAAATTACTTAGATTTTTTATGAAAAGTTGATTAAGAAAGTATGTAAAAATATGAAAAATATTTTTAAAAAAATTTATTCAAATACAAAAAAAAAATATTAAAAATATAAATATTAAAAAAATTAAAACTTTTTAGAAATTCATAAAAAATCAGATTTTTTAACCAAGATTTCAAAAGTAAATTAATATCTATCATTAATTCTGTCATGTGTTTTTGTTCTCTATTACTGATGAAAACTTTGAATAAAGATTAAAAAAACTAGAAATTTCTGTCTGTGAAATGCTGTTCAATATAACCATCCTCTCTCTTATAATCAAAAGCATTGTGTATTTGGGTGTGTGTGTGTGTGTATGTATATATATATATATATATATATATATATATATATATATATATATCCCTCCTGTTATGCTCATAGAGAGACAGTAGCAAGGTAGCGTCAGCAAAATTCACTAGAGACAATAGCAAGATAGTGTTGGCTCAGTTCATTCTCTCTACTACCAATTATTAAACCTCTTGCCAATGTTCACTCTTTAACAGTACTTTATTATTTTATGTTTTGCAATAATTTTGTGATCAAGTTGTAAAGAAATATATATATATATATATATATATATATATGTGTGTGTGTGTGTGTGTGCACACTAGTGATTCTACGGGGGGGGAGAGCTAGAAGTGACACCCCCCCCCCCCCACCATTTTGGCTGGCCCCTTGGTCCCCCTCCTATAAGCTTCAAAAATTTATGAAATGGTTTCAGTCTCTGATTTTGATGAGATTTGATCTTCAGCACTTTTCCCTTTGATTTTTTAAAAATTTTTCATTTAGCTTTTTAAAGACACATACAGAAACCAGTTTGAAAGAAAAACAAACAAAACAACTTAGAGAAATAAGTAAAATTGAAGTAATATAGCATGAATTGGGTTTGCGTAAATCCAGCTGCCCTATTTGATGTTTTGTTTCAGGGTCATGGAGAAATTATATTATTTAAATTATTTTCTTATTTCAAAGTAGCTTCTTGATCATATGGTTGGACTTAGTCGAAAGCATAAATTAATTTTTCTGGCTATTTTTTGTATGGCTGTGGTGCCCACAGCATTTTGATTGATTTTGTTGCATTATTTTATTTTCGCTTTTAGTTTTGTGGAGGAAAAACATCAGAACAAACAAATCACACTGTTTTGCTAGTATTGTCATTAGTATTAACCCTTTGATTTTGTTTTGAAATTAACCTCTCTTGTGTTTCAACAGCTTGAGAGTGGAAAAGAGGGCAAGAATAGATTAGAACTCCTCTGCTATGAATGAAAAGTTATTCTGTTTAATTTAGTGACATAACATACTTATACTCAAACTCACTCCTAAATTGTGTATACGATAATAGTGTAGTATGAAAATGAAGACACTGTTTGAGTTTCCCCCTCCTCCTCAGAAAATCTTGGCTTCTAAGACCATGTGCATTATATGGCACACATGTGTTCAATATGTATTTGTTTATAAATGTGTGTATCTATATACACACACACACACACACACACACATTTAATCATTTCACCCCAAGCAAGGCATTCCACTGCCACTATTGCACATGGGGTTACATAGGAGAAGGTAAAGAGAAAGAGTGGTTAGATATAGGAAATGTCAGAAGGAGGGTGATAGATGGGTAAGGATACTGAGGCTGGGTGTTGGTTAGATGGGAAGAGTGTTTGAAAGATGGTTAGTGTGTTAGGAGGTGTCTATTGACCTTACATTTAAATTCCTGGAGTTGTAGCTGTCGAGGAAACAATCATGTGGAAAGGAATTCCACAGTCAGGGAGATATATATATATATATATATATATATAAGTTTGTCACTTAACTGAACAGTTATGCTGATTTCAAAGTTTTATGAAGGCACTATTGTGGTGTCCTCACTCCTCAGGGCCTTTTTCTTCATCTGTTGTTGTTTCCCAGCATCTTTTTCTTATTTATATGGAACTTAATATAATCTAACATCTTTTGTATGTAAGTGGTTTTGCAGATAGATACCACCTACAAAAGGCAATTAACTATCAGTAGAACAACTCACAAAGATATTAAATTACATCAAGCTCCATATAAATAACCACCATAACCACTACCACCATTCCTATGGAGTAGCAGGACTGTTTGTTACCTCATTCAAGATTGTGTGCAATCATTGCAAGAGTCATGGAAAATGCAAAGTACAGACAGTTCAAGCCAAAGTTTAAACAAAGGTTTGGATTCTGCAAGTTCTGGAAAATTGCAAGCACTCTTCGCAATAGAGACAAATTGTGAGTGCCCTCCATTTTAAATGGTCCAGAGCTTATCTCATCCTATCTAATAAGGCTAAGCTCTTTGCAATGGACTCCCCATTAGATGATAAGGGCCATTCTTTACCTGATATTTTCTGTGCATATTAACAGATTTTCTAGTAAACAATTAAAATTACTATACATGTTGGTGTACAAGGTGGCCTTTTAACCTAGGTCCATCTTCTTCCAAAAACATAATAAGGAAAAAAGCAACCATCTTATACTCTACAATTCCAGGTATAAAATATGAGCGTCAAATCCTGTGGTTTAAGTTGAGTGGTTAGGATGAGAGATTTTTGATGCCTTATTAACTATCAACACAAATATTTTATACTGAAACAAGTTCTTTCACATAATTACCATAAAATAATAAATGTGTAATGCAATAAAAGTAATTTTACCTTATATAATATACAGTGTGTGCGTGTGCGCACACACACACACACATTTTGTCTGAGTGAAAAGGAAGTATATGCTTACTGAATCTATTTAATAAATTCAGTACAATACATTTTAAAATTTGATTTTTTTTTTGTGTGTGTGGTGGTGGTGGTTGGGGGCGGGGGTCACGTTTACGGTGAATATAGCCCAAGACCTATATTTTAAGTTGAAAATTTAGGGGTTGTCTTATATACCCCAATGATGTATGCTTCTAATTTTTTGTTTTATCATTTATACTTTTTTTTATGCATTTTGTTTGTTTTTGATATTTTTTTTATATAGAAAATGCTGTTGATGTGCCATTTTCATAGTCAGTAATTCAGTTGTTTCTAATTGGCTATTAATTAATATAATTTATTTTAAAAAATTGTTTTTATAAAGACGAACTAAAAAAATCCTCTCTCTAGACAGGGGGTCCTCACTTTAGTAAATTTTGTAATGCACGGGAGGTAACTTTAAAATCTTTATTGAAAAGGGGAAGTAACTTAGTTTACAATAATTTTGATTTTTTTTTGTTTTTTTTGTTTTTTTTTGTTATGATCAATTTTAATGACAATTATTTAGACAAAAAATGTGATCTGAAGTAATTTGCCTTACTAGTACTTTATATAATTTTTTATACGGTATTTCCGAAACTTTGATGTGCATCTCCCATAAATTATTTGATTTTTATTCAAGTATTTCAAAACCAAACTCCCACATATTGTAGATGTGAATGATCTTGTGAAACTCTATTATTTATTATCCTGATGATGTTGGTGATCCTCTGTTTAAATGCAATTATTTAATAGAATGAATATTTTTGATTTTAGGGCAAAGTTCACGTGGAAATACGATTTGATGAGTATCTTAACACAGAACCAGAGTCTTTCTCATCCCATCGAATGGTGGTTAGGTGAGTCTGTCTCATTATTTATTTTATTTTGAATTTGTATGGTTGAAATTTAGAGATTTTAATTCAGAACTATTTTTAAATCAAGAAATGAAGTATTACAAACAGGTCAGAATCAAAAAACGAAAATGCAAAATATATTGGAGTGGTTTCTCATTGCCATCTTCTTCAATATGATGAATTCAGAGTTGTCCTACTCCTAGACTGGTGGTCTTGGGCATGACGGTAAGCTGCATCCGACAGTAAGGCCTCTGATTGGGAGGTTGTGAGAGGCATGAAACCACCTTTTAATTGCTGCTGTTCCCAGGTCCACCCTGACCTTGAGTGGTAGCATCTGTTAGGTTCCCAGCTATGGGCAAATAGTTAACCCCCAAACTGGGGTCATTTAAGAGATAAAGAAAAAGTTAGGCTGGGTAAGAGTTTTTAGCTTTGGATTGCAACTAGTTTAAGAGAAGGAAATCTTTGAAAGAAAAACCTCTACACCTACTTTGTGTAGAATAGGGTAGTCTGAACTCTCTAACCTTTCTGGAGATGGTGTTCTTGATTAAAAAAAAAGAAAAACATTGAGTTTCCAGTTTCCTAAACTGGTTGGTGTCGGTAAGGGCATACAGCTGTAAAATTGGCTCCAATATTTAATTATGGTTCAATTACAGAGACATCAAGAAAACACTGTCCAACCCATACTAGCATGGAAACAGACCTTAAATGATAATGATGATGATGAGATTGTTTATTTACAAGAATAATTTTAGATCTACAAGTTTATAAAAATATGTGAACCAACTATAATACAATATTTATTATGTACAATATTATAAAGAAATAATTATGAAAATAAAATTTTTATTTATAGATTTATCAAATATCTATGAACAAACAAAAAATTTAAGTCAACATGCACTGACAAATAATTGTAAATGAAAAAGAAATGCATTTTTCAGATATTTTGTTTATTTGCTCTCACCATAGATTCACTAAAATAGGTTGCCAGCATCTGGCTTTATACTTAATTTTTCTTGAGAATTGACAAGAAAAATGTTAAAAAAATGTTTATTAGTCCATTTATTAACAAGAAATGTGTTCGATACTTTTGCTGTCAATTTTTGAGAAAAAAGAGATTGTAAAAATCCAATTTCATGTTGGGTTTTATTAACATTCTTAAAACAACATTTTAAAACAATAAAAGTTGCAAAGGAAATTTTGACTAATAATGGCATGAAGAAGAAAACTATCCTTTTGGCACATCTATTTTTTTCCTTTTTAATTAGTTTGCTTTTTTAAAGCAAACTAATTAAAAACTAATTAAAAAACTAATTAAAATAGGAAAACTATCCTATTTAGCACATTTTTTTTTCTTGTATGTATTAATGTTAAGCTTTGTAATTTTTTTTTTTTTAATTAGTTTACTTTTTCTTTTTTTTTTTTTTTTTTTAAATATATTTTTCATTTTTATTCAGCTATTTCAATGTTGTTGGTTTCCCCTTCCCTCCATCTTTAGGGTTATTGAATGTCTGGATTTGACGGTGGTCAATGGTGCGTGCAATCCTTATGCTGTTATAACGGTCACATTTGGCAAATCTCGGCACAGGGAAGAAGTCAAGCGAACGAGTGTAAAGAAGAAAACCATTTGTCCACAGTTTGAAGAAACATTTTTCTTTGATGTAAGTTTCCTTTGTTTTGTGATACACGGGCAAATTTTTATCATTTCTTTGTATATTTTTTTCTTCTTTAGTTAATTCTCAAAAGTTACGATTGATTTAATGTTTGTCTGTTGTTTTACTGTTTATTCAATGTCAGACTTTGTAAAAATAAGCCGAGAAACTTGAAGAGTCAACATAAAGCACTGGTGTTGATGGAATACAATAATCTATGAATTTCTTACTTTAAGCATTGTCATTATTACTGACTGATAATTTAGTAGTTGTTATATCCCGGGAGGGGATAAACAGGAAGAATAGTGCAAGAAATAATTCTTAACACTGAGGATATATGAATAGAGGTTTATTATACCTCCGTACAATAAACCAAAAACACGTACACCAATGAACAGTTAACAAGAATAACAATCAAGAAGGCGATGTCTCTGTATAGGACGTATGCGTCTGTCTTGAGAAAAAGGCTTCCGACTAGTGACATGTAACTCTCGTCTAAGGCCGATGACTCTTGACTAAAATCGATCACTCGCGTATAATGACGAAGACTGTCGATCACTCGCGCATGACGACGAAGACTGTCGATCACTCGCGCATGACGACGAAGACTCTCGTATAGTCACGAACACTCTCTATAGTTCGTTCGAGTCCCGGCCTTTTATAACCCAGGCCATACCCATTACTGGGTAAGACAGGATATTCCTCCACAACAGTAGTATTAATTTTTTCTGATAATCTCCAAATTATTTGAATTTCTTACTATTTCTGTCTTTCTTTACTTTTTCTTTTTCCTTTTCTTTTCCTTTCTTTTTCTTCTGTTTCTTTTTCTTCTGTTTCTGTTTCTTTTTCTTTTAATTCTTTTTCTTTTCTTTTTTCTTTTTTTTTGCTCTCTTTTTTGTTTCTTTAATATTACTGCTTTTTATTTCTTTCAACAATAATTTTTATAATACTACCAACAACAACAAAACATCATCCAGATTGTTAAGTAAGCAGTATGGTCAAGAATAAATAAGTTTCTGATGAGATTTGAACTTGCATCTCTTACTCTTTGGGAGCCTATTTTACTTACTGTTATTGATTTGGGCACAAAGAATTTCACATGTATTAATTGTACTTTTGTTTTAGTAGCAGCATGTATTCTTTTCAGTTCCTTGTTTTGTCTTTTGTTCCAGTTGGACAAAAGAAATCAAAATGGTGATAAAAACCAGTATATCTTTGAAGATTTTCTCAGTGGAGATTTATGGTGAGTGTTTCGTTCATTTCTGAAGAATTTAACATATTTTCATGGCCTTGTCAGCACTTTCTTTTTTGGAGTGGGGCTCAGCTTCTTGAAAATTCTTTTATTACTATATTTGATTTCTCCTGATTTTTAATCTGATTTTAAAGTCTAAACTTATTTATAAATGAAACTTTGTGTGTGTGTCTATCCGTTACCTATAGACTCTGAAACGGCTGAACTGATTTTCTTGAAAATTTACACAGTTGTACTATAAGCATCTGCGAGTGTTCATAGCTAGGTTTTGTCGAGGTATCCCTGATAAATATTGAAAATCGATAATCGAAAAAAATTGGGTTATAGAAGAAGTGGTCCGATTTTAATTAAAGGGTAATTCCATCTCAAATCATCCAGAAAAAAACATCTTTGACACCCTTACGTCTCAGATTTTTTTCAAATTTTCACCATATGTTGGTATCATAGAAACTAGAAAATCCTGAAAATTTGAGCGTCTAACTCTAAGCGGTTCCGGAAATATCGCACTTTTAATATTTTATGAAAATCGTGTTTTGTTGCAAATTTCCGCCATTTTGAATTTACATTTTTGGGCATAAGTCCATTTCTAGACAAGGTTCAGTCTTGAAAATTTGCACTAAAATGGTTTTCCATATGAGGAATCCAAATATCATATCTAAAACCTCTGAAAATGAACTGTTTTTGAGTTATTGAACTTTTAAGCCGAGGTTTGGGTATTGGTCTCGCGCGTCCCAAAAAAACATGTGGCACTATGGGAAATTGAATTTTTTTTGTTTCTACACATTCTTGATAGTCTGAACTTGAATTCCTCCAAAAATGGTGTTTGGTTCTTTTCTTGTTAGCTCACAATTGAACCTCAAAGATGGGCCAATCACAGTGGACATTCCCAAATTAACTGCATCATGTGGTGTGGATACAATGTATTTGCAGCATTTATGAACCCATAAAAATTGTCATGTGATTAACCCATTTTTTAGGTTTAATTGTGAACTTGGGAAGAAAGAACAGAAGCCCATTTTTCTGGTAATCAATGCAGGGGATATGGATACTAAGAAACAGTACCTATGCCGGGTGCGTATGTGGTATGATAGTACATTAAAGTCAAAAACTATCAAGACAACACAACATCTTATGAGTGTAAGGCAACATATGATGTCACAGTTTTATCATAATCCTCGTCAGAAATAGTAAAGCTCCTTCCACTTGAGTTTGTTGTAGGTACATGGATGCTACAAATGATGTTTTTGAAAGGAACAGGACACTGGTCAGCATTGGAAGGCCAGTTGAATATTTTACGTGGACCATGGGGGTGCATGAACTGAACATCAACATCACCTTCATTGAGGTTTACTTTCTGCACCAATCCGACCCACCAGAATGAGTTGTACACACATGTTATATATGTTGAAGGAGCAATATCTCCAATGTCAACATGAGTGAGGATCAGCTTCAAGGTTTTACAAACTAAGTTAGAATTTCTAAAAATAGCACAAATGAGATTTGTATTAAGAATGCCCAATGGGTAGTTATTAAATAAACATTATTATTATTTTTTGTTTTTATTAATTACCATTTATTTAATTAAAAAAAGAATATAATTTTATTACATATAAAATCATTTAAACTGTTTTTTTAATTTCTAGGCTATTATTGATAAAAATATTTAAATGAATTTTTAAATATTATTATATACTTCTTAAACTAAATTCATTTTTTTACAAAACATTCTACAATACGAGAAAAATGTGAATTAAGTTTTATCTTGAAAAAGAATGGGAGTCAAAATTTCAAAATCTGTTGGGAACAAATATAACTAAATACTGAAGATGCAGTGAAAAGCTTCATTAAGGTATTCATGTACAATCATGACAGTCAGAATGTAAAAGAGAACTGATCCATTTTGTAAATTATGAAATAGACATTATTTGTGAATGGCTTAGAAAACTTCTGGTGGTTACAGGATGCAATATAGAAGTTGTTCATACAGAATGGAAACATATTGAATTCTATATTGCAAATAATTTCAGAGATAAATTTAAATATAATTAAAGATTAATTCTTCTTTATTCCTTTCGTCCTTGGTTACATGGCTTTACCTGCTACTTGCACCCTTGCATCAAACAAAATAGTTTCATCCAACTTAGAGAAACATCAGAAAGCAGTAATACCACTTCTTAAAGGAACAGCAAGTCAAAATAAAATTCAAGTTTTCCTGTTTGTGATGAAGTCAAGTGACTCCTTGTACACAGCTCTGTCTGAAGTGAGGCCCCTGAAACTGCCCATCTTTGAGGTTCAATTGTGAGCTAACGAGAAAAGAACCAAACACCATTTTTGGAGGAATTCAAGTTCAGACTATCAAGAATGTGTAGAAACAAAAAAAATTCAATTTCCCATAGTGCCACATGTTTTTTTGGGACGCGCGAGACCAATACCCAAACCTCGGCTTAAAAGTTCAATAACTCAAAAACAGTTCATTTTCAGAGGTTTTAGATATGATATTTGGATTCCTCATGTGGAAAACCATTTTAGTGCAAATTTTCAAGACTGAACCTTGTCTAGAAATGGATTTATGCCCAAAAATGTAAATTCAAAATGGCGGAAATTTGCAACAAAACACGATTTTCATAAAATACTAAAAGTGCGATATTTCCGGAACCGCTTAGAGTTAGACGCTCAAATTTTCAGGATTTTCTAGTTTCTATGATACCAACATATGGTGAAAATTTGAAAAAAATCTGAGACGTAAGGGTGTCGAGGTCTGGATGATTTGACATGGAATGACCCTAAATTTGATACACTCATAGACAAAGACATAAGAAATGATATTCAGAAGTTTCAAGGTTGCAGTTCTTACAATAGTGCAGAAAATCGATTTTATATATATATATATATATATAAAAGGCAAGATGTTTGTGTGTGTGTGTGTGTCTGTTTATCTGTCTGTCTGTCCTTTATACAAATCCACAATTTTTATCCGATTCTCACCAAACTTCACACAAATATTCTTTAGGCAGAGTCTGAGCTCCTGGATTAGCTTTAAAGCTTTCATTACACCCGAGCAATGTCGGGCTATACTGCTAGTCTCATATGAAGGAACCTTCAAAAGCTTATGTCTGAGTCCACTTCCCAAAATCTAGTTATTATTTTGTCACTGTAGCTGGAAAGAGTATTCTTTTTGAATGTTCATTAAGAACATGTTGGTATATTTTAGTTTTATGAAATAGCTGGCCACTTTTATCCAAGTACATGTGTCTTCTAGGGCAGCTAGTCAATCCCTATTGCAGATGCCTGTAAAGGCACATTTGTGTTTATTCTACATCCACAGAGCTCACATGTGGTTTATACTGATTAGACCATAGTTACAGTTTCTGGGAGAGTGCATGTTACTAACGTGATAAACAGTCTGAATAAGGCTAGCATGCTCAAACCCTTGGTCACAACCATTAATAGCTTCCAAATAGTTCTGTTTACCCAATTTAACTCATAAGGCTTGAGTCAACCCCTGATATGGCTTTCAGGCACTTTCCACAAAGGTGCCACATGCTTGATCAGCATAGTTGTAGTATAAATCATGTGTGATCTCTGTGATTGTTGAACAAACACAAATGTGCCTGAGCAGGCATCTGCAACAGAGATTCACTAGCTTGGTTTTCTCTCTCAGGCCAATAACATAAAGAAGTCATCTTCCTGACAAATCGACCATAGTATGATTCAAATTTGAGTCTTATGATCAGGAAGCAAGCGTTCTAACCACTCAGCCATGTGTCCTTTGTTTTTTGTTATGTTGCACAAAAGAATTATCTATTCAAAAAGAAAGACAACAAAGATGGAAGCCAAATATTTAATAGTGAACCCCGGTTTTGAAGAAACTCACTTTCCTACTAAATCATCATATCGTCTTCTGTACAAGTATAGGTACTTGGATTTATATATTTTATATTGTACCAATGTCATTGCCCAATCATCAGCACACTGAAAAATGACAGGGATCGAGGTGCCTTTGTGCAATCCAGTTGGAGAGAAACACACAATTTCTGTGCTTTGCTATAAATGTCTCATGAGATTTATAAGGAATTTATGATTGTAAAAGATTTTTCTTATCTGTACAGATCTCGTTAATAATAATAATAAATGTATTGAATATTAAACACTTGTGCAGTTTGTTCATGAAACATGCAGTCCATTTTTGAAACATGGAGTCTGTTCTCAAAATGTGTCTAATAAGCAAATAAATATACAAATAAAATGTGCATGTCATGTTTGTGACTTATATTACTGTTGTGAAAATAACGTTCTTGTGATGCAGACAACTTTACATAGCAACTGACATACCCCCTACCCCATGAAAAAGTTTGCCCTCACTTTAAAAAAAAAATTACATTTAATGACTTTGAATGAATGAAACATGTAGGTATCAGCAAGGACCATTCTTCTTCAATCAAATCCTGTGAACTAGCGCCACAGAATCACAAAGAACTGTGCCAAATAGCAGAAACCATATCACTTGAGGACTTTCAACAATAACAAGAACTAAAATTTGTATCACATGTAACTCAAAAAGAAAATAATGACCCAATCAAGATGTTGACATTTCACACTACTTTAAGAAAAATGGTTAGGAAGGAAACCCCCATCAATACTGGAAAGAGCAATAACAAACAGCAATTGAACTTGAGAAACATGTTTTCCTGAAAAATTGTCCTAAAAGAAAAATTTTATAAATTTGAACTAAAAACTGGCTGCTTGGTCAATGAATGCCAAATGTTCCCTTATAAGTTAATGACTTATATTTTCGTTATCATTTTGTTTTTTTCTTTTACAGTATATCCTTGTGGCATGATGATACGAAAGTATCACGAGAGATGCTAGGCGGAATGTTTCCTGGTGCTTTTCTTGGGGAAGTGAAGATCCCGTTACGAGATTTAGATCCCAAATCTGTTCACAAAGCGTGGTATGTTGTATAGTATTTTTTTTATCATAGCTTCAATCAGTTATGTTAAAACAGAAAAAAAAATATCTTTATAATTTGCATATTATTTTTTTTTTATAATTCATGGGATAAATTTTGATTTATTTGGACTCAACCCAATCTATAACAGTACAAATAAGAGATCTGCTGGTTAACACAGCTAAGTGTCAATGGCTTATGACAGTTACTTATTTGCCATTGTACTATCTTTTCTGGTTTTTGTTTGTGATATATATGTATTTTATTCCCACAAACAGATTTAGATTCAATGGAAATTGGACAAGCAATAACTGAACAATGCTAAATAAGAATTAGATGAGATATCCATAGACACGAACAGTGGAACAATAACAATCTACCCCTATAGATCAAATAAAGGGATATGTTGGAAATTTCTGAGCATTTCCTAGATTGACAGACACCTGAAAAGGCTGGAGAACACAGCTGCTAGAATATTATGATAATTACAAGAAAGATGAGGGCATATTTACACTATTTAAATTTTCCAGACTGTTATCCTCATCTTTATTATTGTATTAACAACATTTCGGCTGTTGTATGCTCTGGCCTTTTTCAGGTGTTGTATATTGATATCCACAAGGACACATAGCGCAGTGGATAAAAGTGTTGGTTGAAGTAATTCAAAAAGTAACTTGACCCAAAGGTTTTTGAGTTCAGTACCTAGCCACAGCAGAGATGAACAAAAACTTGGAGAGTTGAGTTACTAAGGGTCATTAACTAATACTGAGATATCCAGAAAAGGCATGTTATGTGGAACTAGAACAAACTACTCCTGTGTTTAGTTCAAAATTCCAATGTATATCACCTGAAGATGGTCGGAGCATACAATTGCCAAAACATTGCAAATATGACAATAAAGATGAGGACAACAGTTCGAATAATGTAAATAGTATAGTTTCAACACCTGATCTCAGAAACAGATGTTGAAAGATGAGGACATTGGTCCGAAAGCAAAGAATGTTGAAAAAGAAAAAAGAAAATGATGTAAAAGTTATCAGATGTAACAATATAAGGTTAATGAATTTATACAAGATTTTATTTAAAGTACAATTACTTGAGCTTTGATCTGTTGCCAGACCACATGAAATGTTGGAAAAATAATTCTTAGGGAAATTCTCTATCCAAAATTGGGCAAATCATACATATATCAGCAAACATGGATAAATGTGCCCACAAAATGACAGCATGTCAAAAGGACAGTTTTTCTCATGTTACCATTTTTTTTAATTACTTTCACTCTTGGGCAATGTTTATTGTTTTAAAAAGCAATGATTAAAATTGTAATAAAACCTAAAGAGATGTGTGAATTTATACATTTTTTTTTTGTTCTTGAGAATTTACAACAAAAATATTAAATACTATTTATTTATATTATTTGTTGGAATGATTGGCAAAACATTAGCTAATTGCCAATTGATTCAAACTAAATAATAAGGATTTTTTATAGTTGGTTTACATATTTTAATAATTTAGTAAACGTCTATAATTTTATGATTAAAAATTGTTTTCACATTTATTTCTTTAGGAATTGGTAACTGATAAATATTGCATTGCATTAGTTCTAATTGTATTAGTTTTTAGAATGTTATAAATATAGATTTATTCTTGTAAATAAACATAGTTTAATATTTTTGTTTTAAATTCTCAAAACCAAAAAAATGTATCAATTCATTTTCATCATGTGTTTAGGTTTTAATCCAATTCTAATCATTGCTTTTTCAAACAATAAACATTGTCGAGGAATGAAGGTAGTTAAAATAATAGCAGTGTCATGGGAAAAATTGTCCTTTTGGCATTGTCTTAATTTTTGTTGTTTTAAAAAAAATTATTTGTTTATATTTCTGAGATGAGGTATTGTAATTATTTACATTGTTTGGCCTGTTGTTCTCCAGAAGTTCAAAATGTACAATGGCCAAAATGTTATGAATATGGAAATAAAGATGAGGACAACAGTTCAAACAAAGTAAATCTTTAAATAATTACAATATCTCATCTCAGAAATATAGACAGTTCTTGAAGACGGTTGGAGCATGCAATGACCGAAATGTTATGTACATGTTAATAAAGATGAAGACAACAATTCGAACAATGTAAGTAAAAAGAATTAGTAAAATAGAAATTGATCTTTAGTGAAATCCTTTGTCCAAAATTGGGCAGATCAGACATAATTTTATGTTACTAAAGGTAAAACAAAGCTTCACATAGGAAATAGTGCAACAATTAATACTTTCAGATAAAATTTGTATTGTTTACTGGAATATAAAAACAAAACAACAAAAAAAAAATCTGTTACTAAAATATCAAAAAAATGTTTTGTTTTTGGTTTGGTTCTTTGTTTGTTTGTTTTTTGTTTTTGTTTTTAAATTTTATTTTAATCTCAGGTATTTCTTACATGGTCGAGAGAATGGGAAGCAACCCAGGCAGGACTTGGGCTCTCTACGTCTTCGTATATCCTACACTTCAGATTATGTATTTTCTTCAGATTATTATGATGAACTCAGGAATCTGTTATTAAAATCTGCAGAATGTACAGTAAGTAAAGTCTTTTCTAGCAAATAATTTACTCCCTCCCCCCTCCTCATTTACTTTTTAACTGATCTGTTCATTTTTTTTAATACAAAGTTTTATTCTTGTAATATTGTACAGCAGGATTATGTGTTGTAATCTATTCAACAACTGGTGATGGATAATATGTCCAAGGAAGAAGATGACATGTGAAATTGTCTGCTTAATCTGTCATTTGAACACCATCTGGAAACCACCATGGGCCCAACACTTGACTACTAATATAATCCCATCCCAGAATATCACAGCACCTTGTCGATATTTCAACCTGAAATGGTAGTTTCTTCTAGTAACTTTGCTCCATCAGTCTAACTCATTGAGGATAGTGTGGTGTCTTTTTGATGCACAGAATATTGAAAAATTAATCTTCATATATGTTCTTTTGCTTATTTTTCTTATGGATGTCCTTTTAAAGGAGGCCTAGTGATTGGTATTACATGGTTTGCATCTTGATTTGGGAACCTCATGCTTTTTGATACTTACCACCCCAACGATAATGCTAAGATAGTGACTTTTTTTTTTCTCTTCTTTTTCTTTTCTTTTAAATACCTTTCTTGATGCATGGCACAGAGAATTGCTCAGTGGGAAGCCCCCAGCACAAAACTTCACAAACCACTTTTGACACATTTGATGATTCACAGTACCTATAGTGTCCCACTATCATTCACACTTTCACTCTTGCTTACATTTGCAAATCATACCACATTGTCAAACAGTGATTGGTTAATCATTAGCTGATCGTGTTCTTTGTGTAAATCCAGTTTTCCTGCGCATTCAAGCTGGACTATTTAAGCAGTGCACTCACACATCCATCTCCAGTGAGGGCCCGATATTTTTCTGCTTATTTTGAAAAAGAAGTATTTCTGAAAAAAGCCAAACTTCCTTTTCTACTTCCTATATAGTCAAAAATGAAGAGGGGGGGGACTGAAAATTTTAAAATGATGATTTTGGCCAATTTTTTTTTTTCCAGATTCTTAATCTCAGTGCAAAAGATCTGCTTCAATTCATAATGATAATGCCTTGCAGAAGGTCAAACTTAGGTCGTTGTACTCACAAAGCGCATAAAGAGTGATGCGTAATTGCAAATCAAAGTGAGGAAGAACAAGGATCAGCGAATGAGCGAAGAAGGCAAAGTGGGAAAAAGTTTTCTTATAATATGTTTGGTCTTTAAGACTTCATCAGGCTAAATTTATATGGTGTGACTATGCATGTGTACAAACTAGCTATGCTAGGAATTCTTTAATTTTAAAAAATTTTTTATCTAGCATATATATATATATATATATACACACATATATGTGTGTGTGAAATGAATTGTTTGAACATTATTTTTTTATCGATACTTGTATTTAAGTAGATTTTCTGTTTTTTAATTAAACAGTATTATATATTTATATCTACCGGCCTGATTATTTATGATAAATTGTTATTATGAAAATGTGTGCCATTTGACAGGATTCGAACCTGCCACCCCTATTTAATATATTTAATTTAATATAATAGTAAAGAAAAGAAAGATTGTCCATGTATGCTTCTTAAAATGTATGTGTGTAGGTATATAAACATATATACACATACTCCAATAATATCACAAATAATATTGACAAACCTTATAAGTTGTTGCTTGTGGGCTCATTTCTCACTTTGTGTCAAAGGATCAAATTCTTTCTCTGTGTCTATAATGTTTGTGTGCATGTGTGCAACTTATGTAAAATGTTGGATATTTGACTTCATATTTTCAGCCAATAACGTCAAGTGCAGCATATATTTTGGGTGAAATTGTTGAGAATCCCCAGAATGCAGCCCAACCATTAATGAAAATTTTTCTACATTATGGAAAATTAGTACCTTTAATTAAAGCTTTAGCTGAAAATGAATTATCAAAAACATCGTAAGTATTGTTTCATTTTTTTTTTTTGTAGATTTGTGAAAATAACATATTTTGTAAGAAGTTAAACAAAAAATTTTTTCTGTTTTTGAAAAAATGTCTTGAATTTCTGTATTTTTGTTATTAAATCTTCTGATTGATTTTCCTTATTCAAATTACCCTTGATTGGATTCACACCTTTAATTACGTTATTTCTTTATCCATTTTTTAAAATCTATGTTAAACTTCTTTTCTATCTAAACCTCTGTGGTAAGTTATCTCTTTTTTTTTTTTAATCATACCGCCTTGCTCGGGGTGATAACGCCACTGATGTGCAGGGGGCTACGTAAGAGTGAAAAGATTGGAAAAAAGAAAGCCGGAAACCACATCCTGAACAGGGAACAAGGGATGAGCTTCTACACCTGTACAATAGACGTGGGTAGAGTGTGAACTGTGCGATAGTTTAGTCTATCTACTCCAATTGAGAAAAAAAAAAATGAAAAGGAAAAAAAAAGAAAAGTGAGAAGGTTGGAAAAGAGAAAGCCGGAAACCACATCCTGAACAGGGAACAAGGGATGAGCCTCTACACCTGTACAATAGACGTTTATTTACATTTTAACTAATATCCTTATCTTTGTTGTTATTATCACAACCTCTTTTATATAGACTAATTTTCAGTCTGTGGTTATTATGCTAGATGTACTAGCTTAGGTGCATTTTGTAATTTAAAGAACTAACATCAGTTTGTAGGAAAGTAATTTGAGATTCAGCTTTTGTTTCTGGGTAAGAATACATACTCAAGTATATTTGTTAAGTGTGTGCAAACGTTTACAGTAAAAAAAATGGTTTTCAATTGTGTATTGGAACTCTAGTTTTCAATAAAAAGAGTTGGGAACTTTTGTATATGCCAAATATATATCATTGGATTGGCAAATTGTTTTGATCTTGTTTTGAATATTAAAGAGTAAATTTAGTAGTTTGCAAAATTCATTTGTATAAATTATTTGTTCATTTTCCATTAAAAAAATGGAAAATGAACAAATAATTTATACAAATGAATTTTGGTTTTCAATTACTGTTGCAAAGTTATTTAGAATTTGATAAAAATTTTTTTGTAAAATTAAGAGCTACAAGACATAGATGTAGTTAAACTATTTTTGATTTCCTCTTTATATAATAAACAAAATTAGTAGATCAAAATCCAGCTTATATATAGGCAACGTATACTTTTTATACCTGTTGGTTAAAAACTTAAGATCCATTATGCAATCAAATTTTGCCACAGAATGTTTAAAACATCTGGCTTCATTTTGGTGTTTTTTGTTTTTTTTTTTGAAAAATAGACCATGTTAGTAACATTCTAATTTTCTCGATTAGTTTTAATACAATTTTAATATCTTTTTTATTAAAATTATTTTTATGCTAACACATAACATGCAAATTTGTGTATAAGGTGCTGTACTTTTGGGGTAATACTACTGACGACACTATGGATGCTCTTGCCAATGACAGTGGATACTCCTGCTGATAATATTGATTTTTTGTTTATTCTGATGTTTAACTGTATGAAATATGAATGTGATTATGTCCGCACATCAGATAGGGCTTTTATTAATAACAAAACTTATTTCTTGTAATGTACGACTAAATATTACTGTATTTTTTTTTTTTTTGCTTCCATACAGGGATCCAAATACGATATTTCGAGGAAACACTCTAGTCACTAAAGTAATTGATGAGTTAATGAAACTAGTCGGCCTTCCATATTTACAGGACACCATCAAATCTATAATTGATGAAGTAAGTATGCATTGTTTTTGATTTTGTCAACTGCGCAGTGTAGTAGGGTCAGTTGGACCTCCTCTGTGAGAAAAAGAGCACCATGACGCAATTCCCTCTGTCAGAAGTTTGGATATGGATTGCTGTATTGCTTGGCATACATGCTGGAAGCTCCACTACAAATATTTCAGAGTGTTTGGGTGTCAATCTGAGGGCAGTGCAGGGGGGATTCAGAAAGTGTTGGATGAGTCTAAAGGTGATTACAAAGGTATAGCTGCTCAGAAAACACACTCTGATCATTCTGATAAGAAAAGAATTTCTGAATATGTTGGTAAGAGCCTCAGCCTACATCAAGTGTCTTTAGGAGGTAGTGCTGCCCTGGGTCAAGAGGGTGGCAATTGGGACACCCTCTGTCTGGCAACAGGACTCTGCACCATGCCACACAAGCAGGAGGACCCCAGATGGCTGTCAGACAATTTCTGTGATTGCATCACCCCTTACATCTGGCCAGACTGCAATTCCCTTGATTATTATGTGTGGGGTGCAGTTGAGGGAGAGACCAAAAAAAAAAACTCCTTGTAACACCAAAGATGAACTGAAAGCAAGGATTATGACAGCATTCACCAGCTTAAACTAGGAGACCATCCAGAAGAGTTGCAGGAGATCCAAAAGTCAATTTACTCTTTAGTATTTCAAGATAATTTTGTGTAATTTTGATAAATACATCTGTTGAAATGAGATGTGAGTGTTATTTTCATTTTTGTTTAATTTAGATGACAATTCATCACACACACACACACAACTTTGCACCCTGCCACACAAACAGAAGAAACCAGTCATGGATATCAGTCAATTTCTATGGCCACCTCCCTCCTTTCATCTATCCACCTGACTCCCCAGACTGCAACCCCCATGATTATTATGTGTGGAATGCAGTTGAGGAAGAAATCAACAAAATTCTTGGTAATACCAAAGATGAACTGAAGCCAAGGATTATGGTAGCATTCAACAACTTAAACAAGTCATCTGCAGGCTGTAATTGAAACCAATGGTGATTTTATTGAATAAATTTACTCTATAGTATTTTAATATATTTTTGTGTAATTTTGGTAAATATATAATTTAAAATGAGATGTACTATTTTCATTTTTGTGTGACTTATAAGACAACAATTTATCAATCGTGCTCTGTATATCATGATCAGTTATTTCATATGTCTTATATTGTTTGATTTTTTTTTATGACTTATATACATACTCTTTGTGGATTATTTAAAAGTGAAACATTTTGAACTGTAAAAATAATTTTTTTATGTGAATCTTGCATTGAGAACTTTTTTTTTTTTGCAGAATAACAATATTTTTTGTTAAAAGTCCTATTTAACCCATAACTGAGGGAGGAAATACATACCTTTTCTAAAGGTGTTTGCGCCTAAATGAATGTAATGAGCCTGACTGTAATTTGAAATTGGCTCTCAGATTTCTCATTCTGAACCACTATCCATTACACCACCTGCACATTCTCATTTCATTGAATATATCTTGAAATTTTTTATAGCATTAATATAGCTATTAATATATTGCAAATTGCACTTATAATGCATCTTCGAATAGTTACATCTTGTATAGATAAAACTTTTCATATTTCAAAATGTATTAAATGTTACTTGTAAAAAATAAGCCATTATCTCTTGACAACATTACTCTTATTCTTTTGGTAAATGTACCATTTGTTTCTGCTAAAGAATGGTGCTTATTGCCCCTCAGCCCCACTTCTCCCAAATAAAGTCAGCAAAGTAACTGTTCTTCCCTTAGATTAGAATGATTAGACCACATACTAACCATTTTGTTCAGTTCTCAAAATTGTGCACTTTGTTCTCTTTCCTATCATTATTTTTATTATAGATATTCCCCAAATCCAAAAGACTTCATGAGTAACAGTGTAGTCCTGAAGCAAATAAAGTATTACTTTTTATTTGCGGTGGTCATGCACTGTTATTCAAAGTAAATTGTCATCACAAGTTGATTTTATAAATTAAAATTTTGGAGGGTTTTTCACAATTGTTACTAGCTTTTACATATTGGCCGTAGAAGACAAGCTGACATTTTTCAGGCGTGTGCTAGAAGTTAAGGTAAAGAGTGACATGCATATTACAGTTTCACTCTTTAAACAGGTTATTTACACAATGTGGCCCAACAAAGCAAGTTGTTAGAAGTAATGCCCTATTGCCATGTTTTCTGTTGGAGGCTCGTTCTCTTAGGTAGATCTCCACACTGAAGGTGTATTCTGTCAAAATAGCTGAACTAGATAAAATTTAAAGGATTGAAGTTTACTGATTTATTTTTTGTTTTAAATTAGTCCTGCAAATCCTTTTAATCTTATAGGATCTTCATTGTTTCATCTTTCCACCATGTCTGAGTGGCAATTGCTAGTTTATATGCATAAAAGGGAGTGGTCCTGTCATGTGATTATACCATAAAATAACCAATATTCTCCCTGGTGTCAATTTAAATTCACATTTTTGTTTTTCAATATATCTTAATTATAAACTATAATTTTGGAAATTGAAAATTACACCGAAATATTATGAGAATTTTCTATCTGAAATCAAAAGCATACAAACATAGGTCTTGTGATCGTTTTTGATAATGATCACAATATATAGAAAACAAAGCAGATGTCAGTTTAAACTGACTCCAGGATGGATTGATGAGAATGATTAGTAGTAGTATCAGTCATGAGTAAAATAAAATTTAAAAGTTATGGAAGCACTTACATTTTTCTTCGAATGTTTAGCTTCCACATGTAAAAGTGAGAAAATGAGAAATAATTTGTTCTCTTCAAACTTAAGGAATCATCATTTTTCTAAACACTTTGTAGGCTAGTCACTTGATTGTGCAATATAATAACTAGAATTATTTTTATTATTAATAATCATAACAATAGCAGTATTAGTAGTAGTACTAATGAAACTATATGGAAAATAAAGTGTTTCTTTTAATGAATAAAAAAATAGGAACAGGTCACGAATAGAAATAAGAGTAAAATAGTATCAGGAAAAGAATCACCATTTCTCCACCTCTTCTGGACTTACCCACCTCTCTGGCCATGTTGTACATCTGAAATGTTTTTTGTTAGAAATCATTTATTAAAGGATTGTGATCTGGCTTTTCTAGTCTGTTTACTTTTTTTGATATTTTAAAACAATGTTTTTTTTTCTATTAGATTTGTACAGATCATCATTCTTGTGAAATTGATCCCTCAAAATTGAAAGATGCAGAAAATGTCAACACAAATATGGTAGGTCTTTTTGTTTTCAAATTATTATTTCATGCATTTGATTGAGTGGTAGTATCTGCCATGATAGAGGCATTTACCCTAATATTTATGATAACAAATAAAGATATTTAGAGAGGACATGAAAGAATGTAAATGAATTTAGAGAACATGCTTAACAGTATAGAAATGTATTACATGCCTTCTCTCTGACTCAGAAAAGAAAAGCTAGTGGCTGCCATAAAAGCTGTTTTACTCACAAGTCTGATGGTTTTTGTCATAAAAAAGAGATTCTTTCCTGTCATGTGAGTAAACATGTCAGAAAAGCATCTTCTCTTCATGGCATCTTAAAACAAATTGTTTCAATCAAAAGCAGCTCATGACTGCAGAATGTTTTCTCATAAGGCAATGACTAATATTACCATTACTGAAAGTTTTTTGGAATTTGAACATTGTTGTGCATGAACTGCATGTAACATGGACATTTGCTGCTACGTTTTGTGATTCTTTATTATTAGTGGTGTGCAGAAATGTAATTAGTGAACCGAGTTCAAATTTCGGTTGATTCTGTTTCATTCTCTTTGCACTAATACCTTTGGAAAAGGCATGAATCTATCTTTTTCCAGCCATGAGTCAAATAGAAGGGCAGAATGGTCTCTCTTACCTTTGGTGGCAACTACTCTAGAAGAAAAAAAACTTTAATTCAGAACCAGTCTGGAGTAAAATGGGCTCCATCAGGTTATCTTGCTCTAAGTACATCATTATTGCTATAACTGCAGTACATGTGATTTTCCTACAACCCTATTGTGATCATCCTATGAGAAATAATAGAAACTTAGTGTTAAGGTATAAAAAAATGTGCTTTTTTTCCTTCATAAATTCTCTTAAGTTTTGGGCAACATTGTGTGTGTGTGTGTGTATAAGCCTGTAAATGTCCTTTGTTAGATGTAGACCTTCCCCAGATACAACTATTTTTGCTGTTCATATGTTAATCTTGACCTTCGAGATTGAGATCTGCCTAGGTCATCATGCCGTCTTGTTTTCTGTTCTCATCTACTTCTCGTGATCTTGTGGAGTTCAAGATGTGATTTTTGTTGCCCACATGTTTGTTCTTCTTGTGAGGTAGCCTGCCCATTTCCATTTGTGTTTATTTTTTCTAAAATGTCTCTGACTTTGGTTTTTCTTTGTAGGCCCATTTGGCTGTTTTGTGTGTGTATGTATATATATATATATATATATATATATATATTTATTTCTGAGATGAGCAATTTTCAATAATCTTTTAATTATTTTGAACTATTATTCTCATCTTGGTTGATATAGATGCTATAATAGACACAACATTTTGACCAAGTACCCTCTGGTCATCATCAGGTGCCCATTGATTGGCTGATATAGATTATCTTGTTGATTATTGTGAAATATCTTGTGAAATCAGTTATTGTTCTTTCATGTTGGATTTGGATTTTCAAGGATTGAACTTATGACCAGAGGATACTTGGTCGAAACGTTGTCTATTATCACATTTTTATCAACCAAGATGAGAATAATAGTTCAAAATAATTCCAAGATTTTATATATATATATATATATATATATATATATATATATAGTACATTTTTTTAGATTTTCTTTATCTTGGCTTATTTTTTTCTTTTACTCCAGGAGCATCTTAAGGTATATGTAGAGAAAATGTTCAAAGCAATCACTCGTTCTGGTTTTGTCTGTCCTCAAGTCATGTGTGAAGTTTTCTACACTCTTAGAGAAGCTGCAAGAAAACACTTCCCTGGTTTGTACTATTTTTCTCTTTTTTTCATAGGGTGAAATATCTCATTCATATATGAAGAAACTATCTGTTGGCAATTGGTTGGTTAAATTGAAAATTTTAATATTTTCTATGATAATGTTTTAAGATTACAGAAAATCTTGATCATAGACATGTGATCCTTGATTTTATTTGAGTAACCCCCCCCCCCTCACACACACCTAAAGTCAATGGTCAGGGTGGGGGTAAATACAAAAAATAATCAGCAAAATTTAACCAACAAATATTGTATTTTTGCTCAAATAATTTTTATGAAAAAGACTAATTTTTATTTTCTCTTTTAAAAATATTTATCTTTCTTGATTTTTCAGATAACAGAGAAGTTAGATACCAAGTAGTCAGTGGATTTGTCTTCCTTCGTTTTTTTGCACCTGCAATTTTGGGACCCAAACTCTTTGATCTGCGGACCAGTACTCAGGTAAGTATCATTCTTAAATTTTAATATTTTTCAATCAATGACATTTGAATATGTGATCTTATTCTGCACATAACTTGAATATATGACATATACATATTCTGAAAGATGACATTTCAGTGTCTCTTTCCGTACAATTGAATCTGAAATGTTTTCAGGTTAAAAATGAAAGTGGAGCAAAATGAGTTTCATTTTCATCATTCAATGCTCTTTTATTTTTCGAAAGGAAAATATACTGTAAAAAAACAACAAAAAGATACGTACCATTTATGGAGATGGTGTCATAGCTGATATTATTGTTCAGATGTGGAAATTTGAATCTGAAGGACCATGAACATTCCATATGGCTTGTATTCATTGATGTGGGTTAAATTGACAAACTGATTAAAAATAACACAAGTGACATGACATGGATCATTGCAGGGATAGTCCTCATACCGTATGTAAACATTGTAAGGCATTTGACTAATTGGACACATAAATTACTGTGTGGCCTCATTTAATTGGGGCGGGGGAATTAATGGACTGCATTTTCATTTTTTTCTGCTCAAATGTAGCGTCTCAGTGGGGGAATACCTGGCTGATAACATTCATTGCTTCAAAAATGAAACTAGTTACATTCCATCATTGTTGATCGTACCCTGAACTACCACCAATCATGAGGAATGGATATCCTCTCTTAAACTCACCCAAGACCTCAAGTGGATCTCGTACACAGAATCCATTGCTAAAGATGTAGGAAAAATCATTGCTTCCTTGTATCAGTTCAATAGTAATCTGACTCCTTGAGCTATCCTCTAGGTTTGCAAGATTCAGATCAGGCCTAAAATGAAGTACTGTTGTCATTTATCCAGACTTTACTTTCCAATCTCAATAGAGTCCAAAAGTGTCTCTGCATCCTTGTGGGTGATAAGTTATTTTCCACCCTGCAATTACTCTTTTAGATAGGATGTGGGGCAAACATCTCACTGCTCTGTCATTACTTCCATGGAAAGTGTTCAGATGAACTGCGTTCCCTGGTTATACCTGTTCGAAGTTCCATGACTAGGACCCGCCATACCACTCACATTGTAGCAAACCACCTTTATTCCCTCTGTATTCTTATGATGAGAAGTTTTGCTCAAACAGTTTTTTTCTTGTGAATCACTGTTCTGTTTCCCTTATCATTACAATATTAACCTTTTCAAGCCTCAGGTTAGCTGTTATCTTCCACACCTATCCACTTGTGCTTCTTATTCTGTAACCCTCTACCTTGAGTCCTCCTTCCCAGCCTTTTACAGACTAAACCTCACTGTAAAACAAAAACACAAAAGATGTTGTAGAGTGGCTGACACCCCTGCAGCACTTTCAGTGATGGAATGGGCCATGGTCTGAAATGGTCTATTTAAGTAAAGAATAGTAGCATTTGAGGCGTAATATTCGGACTGATTACCTCAGCGACTTTTGTGATCCAAACACCTCCTCTCTGTGTTGTAGCTTTTGTCTTGGCTATCATTGTAATTATTGTACTGTTCTGTGTATATCCATTTAGCACTGGATATTGTGCTGAATAATACCACAGCACACTTTCTCTGTGTATCATATCCACCTCAGTGACACAACAAAAAGAATCTATTTTTGAAAGGAATGATCATGGGTGATAAAAAAAAGTTTACAATAATGTTGAGCAAAAAAAGTCTTTGGGAAAATAAAATGAGCTGCAGTTTTTCAAAAGCCAGTCTGCTTTCAAAGAAAGTGATTCTGTGTATCTGGTTGGGTTGGAAAAGCTTTGTGCATTACAAACTCCTTCTGCAAAATCAGATGTTGATATCAGACAAGTACTGTCCTAAATTGGAATGATTAAAGCCAGTAATTTATGAAAAGCATCATATTTGATCAGGGTGATGCCTGACCTTGTGTAGACCTTGGCTGGAATGTCCTACTACACCTGTTATTCTCACCTGACCTTTCACCTTCAAACAACCATTTCTTTTGATCTCTACAAAATTCTCTTAATGTGAAGAATTTCAATTCCCTAGAAGCTTCTAAAAATCACTTAGACTAGTTTGTCACCCAGAAAAATACCAAATGAACTGTTTTTTCATCTGCGATTCCCTGTTCAAACACAACAAAACCAAGCCATTTTTTAAAAGACAATGAAAAACAGATTGTTTACAACATAAAGCAAAAAATTCCTCCCCCAAAACAAAAAGAGCCACCATTATCTACTCTAAAAGCCAGTCTGTACCCAAAGAAAGTGACTGTGTATATGGTGGGATTAAAAGAACATTTTGCTTTGCAAATTCCTTCCACAAAATCAGAAGTTGAATTTAGATTAGTACTGTTCTCAATTGAACCAATGAAAAGCAGCAATTGATGAAAATCATCTAGGAACTGGCCAATGAGAATAGTTTGTCTTCCCCATCAGGACAATACCAGACCTTACGTCTTTTTGCAGACCTAGCAGAAATTAGTACAGCTTGGCTAGGATGTCCTACTACACTCACCATATTTACCTGACTTTACATTTTTTTGGACTTATTACAAAATTCTCTCAATGGGAAAAACTTTGATTCTCTGGTAACCTGTTCAAATCACTTAAATCAGTTCATCATCCAGAAAGTTCTGAAATCAATCATTGAATCCTGAAGCTCTTCCAATATGGTGAAAGGCAATGGAAGAAAATGGTACATATGTGCTTGAATAAATCAATGTGCAAATACGTAAATAATGTCTTTGAAATTTACTTAAAAAACTCTATGTACTTTTCCAACTTAGTAGAAATTAGGATGAAATTTTTTTAAGTTTATTTATAACTTGTTTATTTGTGAGTGAAAGCACTTCAATTTGCTGATTTAAATTTTACTGATTTTAATTAACTGCAAGAAGAATTCTTTGGTATTAATTTTTCAGGATGCTATAACAAATCGTGCTTTAACTCTCATCTCCAAGGCTATCCAGGGACTAGGAAATCTTGTCAGTTCTCGAACTGTAAGTAAAATTATCCATTTCTGGATATATTAAGGTACATGCAAAAATCATTTTCTTTATCAATATCTGACCTTTTGCCACCTTTCAATTAATTTGTGTATTCCATCAGCAAAGAACAATTCCAGTTTCAATTCAGTGAATTCTCTCAGAAGTTTATAAATATCCTCTGTTTTTCTGATTGTTCAATAGACAAGGTGTCTGAAAATGACAAATCTTGATAATACACTACTTGTAGAAAAATTCATCACCCTAGCTCCATTGATTGTTTGTTAAAATGACCTAGGTATAAGTCATGTATGGAGGATGACCTAGGTATAAGCCATGTATGGGGTACGACCTAGGTATAAACCGTGTATGGGGGACGACCTAGGTATAAGCCGTGTATGGGGGACGACCTAGGTATAAGCCGTGTATGGGGGACGACCTAGGTATAAGCCGTGTATGGGGGACGACCTAGGTATAAGCCGTGTATGGGGGACGACCTAGGTATAAGCCGTGTATGGGGGACGACCTAGGTATAAGCCATGTATGGGGGACGACCTAGGTATAAGCCATGTATGGGGGACGACCTAGGTATAAGCCATGTATGGGGGACGACCTAGGTATAAGCTATGCATTGTGGACATCAAAGTCAAGCAGGTGCAGAAATGTAACTTTCTATTACTTCACTAATCCATAATCCTTTACCTCATTTTTTTCAACTGACCTGATCTATAGCTGCATCTATTGAAAGGAATGTGTCGAGCCAGAAAATTTTTCTCGCCATAATCCATCTTGCACATTTATAAATCCACCATTTGTTCATGCATCAAATGCTGTTGCCATATCTGGTTGGGTGCTCATGTTATTCATGTCAAGGTTCTCAACCAAAGTTCAAGGAAGTATCTGCAAAGGTCCTTACTTTTCTACAAATGTTTTCATGGTAACTTTTGTGCTCCGTCCATGTGAATTTAAGCATGCTACTAGATTGGCAACTAGGTTCCACCCTTTTACTGTTGAAATAGTTAAATGTAACTTCTACTTCTACTCAGACAGTTTCTTTTCTCACTCTTCTTGCTTGTGGAACTCTCTTCTGTTTAATCACTACTCTGATAGCTACAATCTCCAAATATTTAAATACAACATCAATAGTCATCTTCTATCTGGCAGCCCATTAATTAGTTATCTTTTTTTCAATACCCCTTGTACGCAGTCTTTTCTCTCACTGTAAACCCCTGTGCACTAGTAGTGGCCCTGCAAAGCAGTGCACAGGAAGGACAAAGGGGAGTCAGCAAAAAGGTAGCAAAAATTCTGAACATGTCATAGAAAATTGAAATAGTGAAATATTTATTTCTTCCACGAACTAAGCAGATTATTAAGTAAGAAAATATCCTTAGAAACAAAAAAAAAACAAAAAAAACAAGTGCTGCACTGCTATGTAATATCTAATCTATATGGCAGTGAATGCTGGACAGAGGAAAAAGAGACTTAAATTGAGAAAAGTTTGGTTCCATCAATGAATACTGAGAATATCATGGACAGACCATATGAATAATGAGGAAGATTTAACAAAAACAGGTACTCCAAAGAAACTGTTACTAACAATCAATTGAAATTTCTAAGACACATATTGAGGAAAGAGTGTCTGGATAATTTGACATGTGAGTGTTAAATTATCCAAGCCTTTTTCCTCATTATTGAAGGCAAGTGAAACAAGAGAAAATCCTTATTAATGAATTTGAGGGAATGGATAGAAGGACAAAGAAGTGTGGAAAAGGTTAAATTAAAACATTACTTTGAGAAGAAGTTGTGGAGAACCATGATTGCTCATGTCATGAAAAGAAGGATACTTTAATTTGATATAGGTTTAGCAGCTTAAAAATTTTGAACTTCTGTAAGATAATGTTTTTAAGATTTTGAATTATATTTGCTAAATGTTTACAAACTGTAAAAAAATGTTTATTTACTCAGTTTAAGGAGGCATTTCAGCCTCATTAATTACTCAGTAGAATATAAAAGATGGCTGTAACATTATTGAAAAACCCTGCAAATTTGAATGGTATTTAGATCAACATTTTCCAAACAACTTGGTGCTATGTATCCTTCAGCATATATATATATATATATATATATATATATATAGAGAGAGAGAGAGAGGGTGGTTCAAAAGTAGGTGGGAAATAACTTTTTAAATTGCAATGGATAACAGTTTTAGCACCTGTATTGATAAAAATTTAAGTGCTTTTTTATTATTGGACACAATAAAAAATCTCAGTTGTATTAATAAATATAATTGTGTATGTAATATCAAAATAAATGTTATCATTTGTTGTCCACCTACTTTTGGAATCACTCTGGTATATTTGTTTTTAACAGAGCCTTAACAATTTAATATTTAATAAAAAAAAAAAAAGAAGAAACTAATGTGTTGTCTCTCTTAAGGTCATGGACAGTTGTGGTTCCCCACAACTCTCTATCCTTTGTAGTTCTTAGCAGCATTTGTCTCTTTGCCAAGCCTCCCACCTCCTGTTCAGCCATCCATTCACACAAGCTATCAGATATGTCCTGTGAGTGTCAAATATTCCAAGCCCTCTTTCCTCATTATGTGCCCTAAAAATTTCAACTGTCAAATTAAAGTATTCTTTTGTTTTCATTTTCCTTAAAACTTCTGCATTGCTTACACGCTCTATGCATGGTATTCTCAGCATCCTTCTGTAGAACCTCATCTCTGTTGCTTCAAGTTTTTTTTTATCTGTGAGGAAATTGTTTAGCATTCATTGCCATGTAGCAGAATTAGTATTGCATAGCAGTTTTGCACTCTTTTTTTTGTTTCTTGATAATTTGTTTAGCTTTTGGAAGGTGTCTTTTGCTTTTTCGATGTGGCTTCGAATTTTTGTCTCACTTTCTGTTGTCTGTTATAACACTTCCCATATAGTTAAATTTCTGTATTTACTTAATTTTAATACCTAAGTTTGTAACTTGTATCTTTGGCTGTTTCTCTTGCTGACAACCATCTTCTTGATTTTCTTTACCATAGTGATAAACAATAATATCAAATGATTTATTCATCATTTATTGAGGTTTACAGTCATATCATGTTGAAACACAGGTTCCTGTATAATCACTGAAATTAAACAATGTTGATTCTGGTCAGTACCTAGATGGCTGACCACTTGGGAATACCATATGCTGTATGCTTGGCTGTGTGGGTAGTGTAATAGATAATGGCTTGGAATTGTCAGTTGGAGAGCTAAGTTCCAATTCCAGTTGGGTTCATTATATTTACTTAATGTGCAACTATTCTTAAGAAAGGTATGAGTCTATCTCTTCTCCTCCTCACAACTATGGGTTAACTAAAGACGTCTATCATTATTATCTCCAAAAGAAAATAATTAATACAATTTGAAAATATTTTCTGGCTGTTTCATCACTGACTGAAGGCATCGCTATTGATGGAGGCACATGGTTTTTAGAAAAAGTAAATAATATATGTAGATGTAGTAGTGGCCATACCATTAACAAGAAAAAAATGGAAATGACAAATCAATAAATATATATAAAAGATATGGTTGAGATAAGTAAAAACATTTTATTTCCCATAATTCAGAATATGCTCATTCCAAGGTATCGTATATCAGTCATTGTAGACTGAGAGTTTGTTCGGTGTATAACATAAGGTAATAGTTGAGATATACATGTAGAAAAATCAACTTGCATATGGAGACAAGTAAGAGACTCATGGAAGAAAGTCAATATGCATTATTGCATTGTAGTCAAGAGTCGTTACTGTGGCTGGTTTCATTGCTGACATCACTATTAGTGGAAGCACTTTAGTGTCACTAGTGATAACCTGGCTAAGTTTGCCTACTGTAGCATGGTTCACTAATGCCAGCTTAGTTGAATCTACCTTCATGCGTGAAATCAATGTTGGCTTCATTGCGAATCAGTGGCTCAAAATGGCTGCTGTGAAAACTGTGTGGGTTTTTACTGATTGGTCAGAAAAGATGTTTTGTGAACTTATTTTTTGACAGTATTTTTGAATTAAGGTCTGTTTTTATCCTATGAGTTTTTTTTTTTTTTTAATCATCTCACCCCAAGCAAGGCATTCCACTGCCACTATTGAGTATGGGGCTACATAGGGGAAGGTAAAGAGAAAGAGTGGAATAGACATAGGGAATGTCAGGAGAAAGGTGACAGATGAGTAAGGACAGCGAGGATGAGGGTCGGGCAGATGGGAAGAGTGCTTGATAGAATGGGAGCAGGTTAGTGTGTTAGGAGGTGTCTATTGACCTTACATTTAAACTCCTGGAGATTGTAGCTGTCGGGGAAGCAATCGTTTGGAAGAGAATTCCACAGTCGGGAAGTGCGAGGAAAGAAACTGTTGGAGTAGAAGTTACGGCTGCATTTTATCGGTTTCACTGTAAAAGGGTGGGATCTAGTTGCTAATCTAGTATCTCGTGCAAATTTGTATTTAGGGGGCACCAGTGATCTAAGTTCATCGGAGCAGAAGCCGTGAAAGTATTTATAGAAGAGACACAGGGAAGCCATGTCTCGCCGGTGGGTGAGAGACTGCAGGCGGTCTGCCAAGTCGGTATCTATCACATTACAGACCCTCCTCTGAACCTTATCGAGAAGCCCGAGGAGAACAGCAGGGGCACCCGACCAGATATGGCAGCAGTATTCAATGCACGGGCGGATGGTAGATTTGTAAATGTGCAGGATAGATTTAGACGGAAAAAACATCCGGGCCCTACACAGAGAACCGACTTTCATAGCAGCGGATTTAGCAATGGATTCGATATAGTCATTCCATTTGAGGTCCGCTGAAAGTGTGAGACCAAGGAGGCGTAGTGTTTTACTCTCTGGGAGGCAAGCCTGGTCCATGCTAATGGGAGGTAGGTGAGATCGTCGATGATGGTTAATTGACAGTAGCTTCGTTTTAGAAGCATTAAAATTTACTAGCCATTTCTTACCCCAGTCCAATATGGATTGGAGGTCTTTTTCAATCTCGGCTGCGAGTTTAGCTTTGACGCCTACACCAGATTTTTGTTGGAGGCGAGAGTAAACTGTGGTGTCATCGGCATACAAACCTATTTGGGTTCTTATGGAATCAGGGAGATCATTAATATATATCAGGAAGAGTGTAGGACCTAAGATGGAGCCTTGGGAGACACCTGCGTTTGTATGGTAGTTCTGAGAGGCATGTCCGTTTAATACCACTTTCATTGTGCGGTTAGAGAGGAATGACTGGATTAGTTCAAACAAATGTCCAGTTATATCATAGCTCCGCAGTTTACATAGAAGGCCAGCATGCCAAACTCTGTCGAACGCCTTAGATATATCCAATGCAACGGTTCGAGCTTCGCCATTCCTGTCGAGTGCCTGGTATATGTACTCGGTGATGGTCGTTAGCATATCAGCAGTAGACCTGGTGAAGCGGAAACCATATTGCTTGTCCGAGAGGAGCCTGTGTGCTGTGAGATGCTGAACCACCTCAGCGTTGATAATGGCTTCGAACACTTTGCCAAAGATCGGAAGAAGGCTGATAGGGCGGTAATTTGCAGGGTCAGAGGGTTCTCCAGTGTTTTTAAATATAGGAACTATAGAGGAAGATTTCCAACAGGCAGGAAAGCAGGAAGCAGATAGGCAGAGGTTGTAGAGCTTAGAAAGGATAGAGGAGAGTTCAGGGGCACATTTCTTTAAGACTATGGTTGGGATTCCGTCACCACCGCTCGCTTTGTGAGGGTCAAGTTTTAAGATTATCTTAGAGACAAGCGAAGGTGTAATGTGGACATCATTCAGTTGTGCCTCGGTTCTAGGTGAGAAGTCGGGTGTAAAAACTCCAGATGAGTCCAGACTCGAATTGTTCAAGAATCTGCGGGCAAAACATTCAGCCTTATCTGCTGGGGAGGTGAGGACCTCAAATTTGTTGATTAGCGGGGGTATTGTGGACTTGCTCTTGTTAAGTACTCTTTTACAGAGTCGCCAGTAGTCTTTAGAGCCGAATTTAGAGCATGCTATGCATTGCTTCATTCTGGCAGCAAACAACATCTTAGCTTAGTTAATTTTCATTTTCCACTTATTACGAGCTGAAGTGAAAAGGCGCCTGTTTTGTTCCGACGCATAGTTACGATAGAGTCGAAAGAAATGATTCCGGTGGGCAATGGCAGCCGAGCAAGCGGGTGAGAACCATGGAGACGAATGAGATTTAAGCTGGAATTTCCTAGCAGGGATGAAGGCATCGATGCCAGCCTTAACCCAGGAGGAGACCTCGGATGCACATTCTTCGATGGGAAGACTAAAGACGTTGTTCCAAGGGATGTCACAGAGGAAGTCTCGGAACGAATCCCAGTCTGCTCTTTGATAGCAGTAGGATATTCTACTTGTCTGTGTTTCATGGGTCGGGCGGGAGTGGAGTGAATTATTGATGGACACTACAGTGTGGTCAGAGTTTCCAAGTGGGCAGAGTTGTCTGGTAGTGCAAGAGTCTGGGATGGAAGTGAAGCAGAGGTCTAGAAGTGAGTCCCTTCCGTTAGGGTTGTCGGAGAAACGCGTGGGGAAGTCCACTACTTGCGTAAGGGATTGGGTGATTGAAAAGTTCATGGTGTGGACACCAGCAGCGTCAGTGACAGCGTTCTTCAGCCACTTCAGAGTTGTGGATGTTGAAGTGAGCACTTCAGTTTGAGTTAGAGAATTAGAGTTCTCACAAGAAAAATGCATTATTTAAAGGCAGTGTGTAGATATAAGAAAGAAAAATAAATTGAACTTTCATAATGAATTTTGTTTTTCTTTGTTTTCTTTGACAGCATTCATTTGGATTGAAGGAAGATTACATGGTACCCCTGTTCCAGTCTTTATCTGATGATCAACATGTTGATCAAGTCAAGAAGGTTAGACATTTTGTTTCATTATGTCTGGCAATTGAAAGACAAAGTAGAAAAATTGTGTAAAATGCATTTTGTCTTCTAAAAGGACTTCACACACACAAATAGAATAAGTAAAGAACAGGCAGGAAAAAGTGTCTTTATTCTAACATGTTTCACTTTAACAAGGATCTTCAGAGATTTTTTTAAAGATGAATGATTTTAAAAAAAATTTTTTTAATTTAAAAAAAAATCTTTTAAAAATACACAGAGACAGTATGTTACCTCAACATACTGTATTTGTGGATTTTTATTTATGATTAGGATGCTTTCTGAAAGGGCAATACAAATGAAGAAGGACTTATACCTGTGCTTTATTGATTATGCGAAGACGTTTGACAAAATATGCCACAAAGAATTGATGGAGATGCTCAGCAGCCTTAACATATTTGGGAAAGACTTAAAAGTAATCAAGAATTTTTACTGGCAGCAAACCGCTTGTATACGGACAGGTAATGAATTCAGCAGATATGCAAAGATAGAAAGGAGTGTAAGACAAGGATGTATCCTTTCACCGGATCTGTTCAACTTGTACAGTGAGAATATTTTGAAGACCCTAGAAGTTATGCCTGGATTTGTCATCGGAGGCCACAATTTAAACCACCCAAGGTACGCAGATGATAGTGCTGATAGCAGGCACAGAAAGGAAACTACAAGACCTCCTACAGAAGGTAGCTGAAGGGAGTGACAAGAAAGGACTACAAATAAACTGCAAGAAAACCGAATGCATGGTCATCAGTAAAAAGGGCAGCCCAATATGCCAAATACAGGTCGGGGATACTAGAATCAAGCAGGTACAAAAATTTAAATACCTGGGAAGTGTTATAACAGAAGACAGAAAGTGCGACACAGAGATCCAAAGGCAAAGTGGCATGGCGAAGGAAGCATTCCAGAAGTTGAGCAAAGTATTAAGAAACAGGACAATTTCGCTAGAAACAAAGAAGAGAGTACTGGATTGCTATGTGTTGTCTGTTCTTCAATATGGCAGTGAATGTTGGACAATATCATCAAAGATGAAGAAAAACTTGAAGCAGCTGAAATGTGGTTCTGCAGAAGGATGCTGCGAATATCATGGATCAAGCAGGTGAGCAATGATGAGGTCTTAGAAATGATGGAAACAAAAAGGAAATTAATACTGAGCATCAGAAAGAGACAGCTGAAGTTCCTGAGACACGCAATGAGGATGGAGGGCTTGGAGAATCTGATACTAACAGGCCAGATAGAGGGGAAAAGAGACAGGGGAAAGCAACGGGTAACATATTTGAAGGACCTAATCAGGTGGATGATGGAACGAGGGTTGCATGGTGTAACAGGGGAATGCGTGCTAAGAGCCACCAGGGATAGGGAGACATGGAAAGTCATGATCGCCTATGTCCTGAAAGGACAGGGTACATAGAAGGAGAAAGTTTTTGCATAATTGTGTTGTCTATGGCTAGCCACATCTGTCAATCATCATTGACAATTATTGTCTTTGAAGCCAACTGCCTTTGATGTAATCCCACATCCGTAGGTCTTGTTTATATTTTCTGCTTTTGATGTCGATCCCACTCCTGTTGATCCTGCTTTTGATGTCAGTCATATTTCTGTCGGGTTACAGAAATATATTACACTAAGAATAAGGGACATAGGTTTGAGTTTCACAATAGTCTTATTCTTTATTTTTGCATTTGTGTTGCTTGATAAGTCATAGAATAGTGTTCAGCACTTTTTAATACAAAGTAACTGAAATTAAGATGAAATTTGAATAATTAATAATTGACAGTTTCATCTAAGAAATAAATAAAATTGCTACTAATTTATGTAAACAAAATTGTCTTTTATTAAAAAAAAATGTTTAAAATCATTTTCTTGAAATTGATTTCTGACCTTCAATTAAGCGTTTCTTGGTGTTTCATTAACTATTAAGTGTTTTTTTGCTTTTCCAGTTCCTTGATGTTATTTCTTCCGGTTCCAGAGTGTCTGTACAAGACATTGAAGCCCCAACTATTCTGAAAGAAGGGTAAGGGTGCTAGAATCTGTAGTACCTATAATAGAATTTATTTATCCAAAACTTTTTGAAAAGGCTTTTTTTTTTTTTCTTTTTTTGTAAATCTATGCATTTTCTTTATATTTTTGGCAGCTTGTCAGTGGATTGAGCACTCTGGAGAGTAGTAGATTTTAAAAACAGTAGCTACTCACTGCGATTTAATAATTGTTCTTCTTCAGCAATGAATTGAACACTCTTGGCTCTGGCGTTTGCTTGCATTATGTATATAACATGCTAAAATCTGCCTTTCTCTGTCATGCACCAATATCTTAGGGGTAGAATCCCAGTCAGTCAGTTAAGTACCATACATGATACACGCTTGAGCAACCATGTCTGAAAAGAGACATGGCTGACTAGGCAGAAGTTTATCCCGCAGTAGGTTGCCATTACTTTCTGTGGTAAACTAGTTGCCAGCCAAGGCTAGAGAACCCAATCTGTTCTGTTATTTAACGTATAACTAGAAGGAAGAGACAGATTAATACCTTTCCCAAGGGCATTTGCATGTTAATGAATCCAAGGAATTCAACTGGAATTTGAACTCAGCTCCCTGATTTCTCATTCCAAGGCAATATCCACTGCATCACGATGCACATACTCAAAACTGATGTCAAATTGGTTGAGTTTCAATCCCGGTTAGAAGCAGTCGGATGTCTAGCCACACTGATGAGCTGTGATACAACGAAACAGGACTGTATACGAACAACTATATACATACATATTGTATGAACATTATTTTTAATGGATACTCATATTTGAGTGGATAGTCTGTTTTTCTATAATTAAACAGTACATTTATATATTCCACTGGCTTGAATATTTGAGAAATCCTGATAGGAAAATATGTATCTTCTGGCAGGATTCAAACCTGCAATGCCCATATGTACCTTGGAGAAGCTGTCATTAAAGCGGATGCGTCTTACTATTCGACCATATAAGATTTCATGGTTTAACAAAATTGAATTAAACTCTAATATGTGTATTGTTAAACTATGAAATCTTCTTTATATATATATTGTGTGTGTATATATATATATAGAGAGAGAGAGAGATGAATAATTCTCAACCAAACTTTTTTTTAAAAATCAGTATTTTGATTGTTTTGGTCATTAAGATATTGATTTTGGGAAGTATGTGAAGTTGGGAGCTTTTCAGCAATCTCTTGTAAATAATGTGAACATAATATAGAAAAAGTATTATATAAGTTAAAATTTGAATCAGTACTCTTTAAAATAAGGTAAAAATTATAAAATCTTACTTTTTGCCTTTGTAGGAAGGGCTGTACATTTTAAATACATTTGTGTAACAGTGCAATGCAATTTTTTTTTTTTTTTTTTTTACTCATCATTTGCTTAAGATTAAACTAGTGTCTGTTTTACGTCAATGCAAGTTAACAATGGACAGCAATTTTCAGATGTTATATTATTATCTATGGTAAAGTGATTTGTAATTATAATAGAAAATGTTGCATTTATAAGAAAAAAAAAATTACTTCATGTATGGTTTTGTACAAAGATGCATATGTAGAGCATTTAATTCAAATCAAAATCATCATAAATAGTTTATAAGACTTCTGTTATGTTATTTGTGACTTTTAAGAAATTCAGTTGTTGGTTTTTTTTTATATTAAAAATACAAACATCCAAATTCCAAACAATAAAAAAGAAACAAAAATAAAGACTTGTTAAATTAATCATTTGAATTTACAAACATGTACGTAAATGCAAAAAAGTCGGCAAAGATTAAAAAAGTTTTTTTAGTTCAGTTAAAATCTTTGGGTAGTTGTTTCACAGAAAATCTGTGGTTTTAGAAAAAATGTGGGTGAGTGAAGATTCAATGAACATCTCTGGCATTGTCATTGGGGATGGTGTTTAAGGTTGCCAACACATTTCGTTTAGATGGGTGACTGCTTGGGAATACCAAGTGCTGTAAGCTTGGATGTACGGATGGTGTAATGGATAACAGCTCAGAATTGGAAATTGGAGAGCTGAGTTCTAATTCCAGTTGATTTTGTCATATTCACTAATGTGCAAATACTCTTGGAAAAGGTATGAATTCACCTCTATTCTTCCCAGCTATGGGTTAATTAGTAGGACTTGTATCAGTAAATAATTACTATCTGCCTCAAAAATTCTTATGATCTAAAAATATTTCCTCGTTTTAAATAACCTGTAACCCCCCCCCCCCCCAAAAAAAAAAACGACCCAAAGCGGAGGATGTAAAAATTGTTAATAGAGAAGTATTGTTGTTCTAGACTGTACTAGTGTGAGGCTGAGCATCTGGAATAGTCTAAATAATTTGAAACCAGTGCATAGACTATTGCTCTGCCATTAACGCTCGGGGTTAGTCTTGGGTGCTAAATAAAGTGGGATGTATAATAAATTGAGATGTGTAGAAAAATCAAAAAAGTGTGGATTGGAAAAAAAAATGAGAATATCTAATAAATGAGTAGGGGAGTGTCAATAAATGATGGGGTTGGGAAATGATTAAAAAACATCTTTTAAATGATAAGACATCGAAGAAATAAAACTGAATATCTATCAATGTCTTTAAAATACTGTAATGAAAATGAAAATATTTCTATGAAGTTTTGATGTCATTACAATAAAAGTCAGTAATATTTTAAAAGATATTAATGAAATGGAAAACATTTCTATAATGTTTATTTCTTCATCTTGTTACCTCACACTCTTCTCTTCCTCCGCGATCTCCTAAAAAAACCCCAAATTAATAAGTGAAATATATTTGGTTTTTTTTTTTTTTTTTTTTTTTTTTTTTGCTAACAAACTTAAATAGCAAAAAGCTGCTAAGCAAGAGTTAACTCCCTTGAATTTCTTTTCTTTATCCTCCTTCAGAATGATGATCAAGCGTGCTCAAGGGAGAGGTATGTTTGGATTGAAGAATTTCAAGAGACGATACCTCTGCCTAACCAATCAGAGTCTTTTTTACTCTCGGGAAAAAGGTAAGCAAATCTTAATTTTCTCCCTTTATCATATCTAACATAGAAATCTTTTGATGGTAATTCTCTTAAATTAATTTTCACTGCAGCACAACTCAAACCCTCAGCTGTACATCTTGACTTCTTAATGTAATCTTTAAATGGTGTCTTATAAGCTAGCATTTATAATACATAATATATGCAGGTTTGTTAAATATTGGGTTGGAGCAAAAGTTTATATGATTTTTCAGTAGATAAACCTCAAAGCAAACCTCACTGCTGAGCTTGAAAAAGACCTCCAATCTGTGGCAGACTGGGGTAAGAAATGGCTCATGGATTTTAATGCTTTCAAAACAAAGCTGCTATCTATTAACCATCACAGACAATCACTCCTACCCCCATTATTATGGATCAGGCTAGTCTCCCTGAATGCAAAACACTGCACCTCCTCAGGTTAACTCTCACAACAGATCTCAAGTGAAATGACTATATAGAATCCATAACTAAATTCGCTGCTAAAAAAGTAATTTCTCTGTGTAGGGCCAGGAAGTTTTTCCTGTCTGAAACAATCCTGCACATATATAAATCTACCATTCGCCCGTGCATTGAATACTGCTGCCATATCTGGTCGGGTGCTCCTGCTATCCACCTAGGTGTTCTTGACAAAATCCAATGGAGAATCTGTAATGTGATCAGTCCTGACTTGACAGCTCAGATACAGTCGTTTTCTCACTGGCGCAATGTGGCTTCCCTGTGCCTCTTCTACAAATATTTTCACAGCTTCTGCTCTGATGAACTTAGCTTACTGGTGCCCCTATACATGAATTTACTCGAGCCACAAGATTAGCAACTAGGTCCCACCCTTTTACTGTGAAACCAATAAAATGTAAATGTAAATTCTACTTCAATAGCTTTTTTTCTCGCACTTCCCGCCTATGGAATTCCCTTTTATTTACTTGCTTCTCTGACAGCTACAATCTCCAAGAATTCAAATGTAAACTCAATAGTCATCTCCTATCTCACTAACCTGCATCCTCTCTCTCTCTCTCTCTCTCTCTCTCTCTCTCTCTCTTCATCCACTCCATTCTCATCAGTATTCTTATCCTTCTCTTACCCATTTCCTGACACCCTCTATAACCTGTCACTCTTTCTAATAAATTTCTTCCTATGTAACCCCCTGCAAAACAGTGGCAGTAAAATGCCTTGCTTGGGGCGATATGATTATAAAAAAAAAAAAAAAGATAGCATTTGAAAACATGATAAAAATATGACCTGTATACATATTCAGAAAAGTTACTTTTTAATGCATCAGAAGTGGAAATTTTCAGCTTTCTGGTTGACCTGCAATCATTGATAATCCAGGTCATACAATACAGAACATACCACAGATATTCCAAATATCTTCTTTGAATGTTGTCAGGCATTTGAAAATACTTAATGTTTGAATCACTATGATGGATTGCATTTCTAGTTGTGATTCTCTATTCAAAAACAATCCATTTTTGAAAAGAACAATCTCAGGCCATGAAAAATAGATTGTTTACAACAATATAGAGTGAAAAAAGTTCTAGGGAAAATGAAATGAGCCACCATTAACCATTTCAAAAGCAGGTCTGCATTGGCGGGGCAATGTGTATTTTTTTTCTAATCAGATTAATCACTGTCTCATAAATGGGACAGCATAGACATTGATGGGTTACAAGTAAAAACTTATAATAAATACTGGATTTTGTCTATAAACCTAAAATTACTACCAGATATTTTTTAAAACTATACTTAATACAGGACTTTTTATAAACCTATGATTAATGCAGGATTTTTTATAAACTGACGATATATATCAAATTTATGTTTTTATAAATGCATAATTCTTACAAAAACATTTCAATAATCTATAATTCACTTTTTTTTCTTTTTATAAACCCATGATTAATGCAGGATATTTTTTTTGTAAACTTTCAATTAATACAGGATGTTTTTCATATAAACCTAAGAATAAGGTAGAATTTTTTATAAATTTATGATTTTATATAAGATTTGTGTGTAATTCTTACTAAACCATTTCAATAATCTATAATTCGTTTTTTTTTATTAAAAGAAATTTATAATTTTTGTAATTAACTCTACATTTTATTGTGGACATTAATCTGTTCAACTTTTTTTTATCTGCATGTTTTTTCCCAGCTTGGTGTTTTTAGTATAATAAATAATGTATATACATTATTTGTGTGTGTGTCTATATATATATATATATATATATATAATGTGTGTGTTTTTATTTTATTTTATTAATTTGAATATTTATCCAGGAGATGAAATTCTCTGCCAGATTCCAATCCATAACATTTGGGCAGTTGAAAAACTCCAAGAAGAATCATTCAAAATGAAATATGTGAGTTGACTTGATTTTTTAAGTTGTATTTTTTTTTATTTTGTTTAACTACAGTTTTTCCATTTGTTTGCTTTTTGTTAAACAGGAAATAATGGATACAAGTTGTATGCACTAAAATCACTCATTGAATCAATAAATGATATTTTTAAGCCATATTCTATTATGTATAAATGTGTATATGCATTAACTGACTAAATTAGTAAAATTTAGTTTTGCTAAATTATTTCACATATTATGTTTGTTTGTTTTTTCACAAGTGGAAACTGACCTTTAACATGTCATAAATGTTTACAGTAGTTCTTCAATAGATGCCATAACAATGAGTGAATGGATATAGTTTTATGTTATAATGCTGCCTTGTGGATATTTGTGCTCATTACTCTGAGTAAACCCTGAAGACAAATTTGGTTGAGGGGAGGGGGACTGCAGTCACTCCTAAGCTAACATTGGTACTAAGCTGTATTGACCCTTATCCTTGCCCTTCCCCCAGACACCATCCATGGTGTAGAAAGGGAAAACTTTCTCTAGGGGTTATTGCCTATCTTCTATACAAACTTGCTCAACTTGTCTTGAAGATTGACAAATGTTTCCAAATAATGTAATTTATGTAATTGTTAACTTTGAAAGAAAGAAATCTAATTTCTTTTTAAGCAAGATGTAATCATTAGTCATTGTGGTTAAAATTTTTTAAAATTTTAGTTTGATTTTTGTTTCAATTATTCATTTCAGATGTTTCAAGTTGTGCAGCCTGAACGAGCTTTGTACATTCAAGCCAATAATTGTGTAGAAGAAAAAGAATGGTGAGAAAAACAAAATTCCATATTTTAAAACTATTTCTATTATACACAGGAAAATCAATCAATAAGTTTAATACCTCATTAGGGGTGAGGGCAACTTACTTTACACTACAAAATTTTCTTCCGTCTGTCTGTTACTTAATTCAGGGGAGAATATTAATTACATAAATTGAAGATTAAAAAGTGACAATTTTAGATATAAATTCAGTTTATAACTGTCTACCTATGAACTTATTTATCCAACCTTGTATATTTACGAAATAGAATTTATTTTTCTTTATTTTCCTTTTAATCAATTTATTGCTTTTGACTCTTTACAAATGAAATGAAATTTTTAAATGATTGTTGAACTTGCTTTTTAAGGAAAATTTTCAAATTTCACAAATCACTTCTTGTTTAATGATTTTTATTGCATCTTCAGCTGTAAAAATTGTGATTAATAGAAAGTTTGATAAAGTTGAACTTTCATTCCTCAGCAGTGTTTGTTTGTTGCTGATACTCAAGAACAAAGAAAATGTATAAATTCACATTTATATGTTTAGGCTTGATTAAAATTCTAATTATTGCTTTTTAAAACAACATTGCTAATGAATGAGAGTAGTTAAAATAATAGTGGTGTCCAAGGAAAAAAAAAACTTCTTTTTGACACTCTGCCTTTTTTTGTGGGCATGAGTGTCCAAGTTTGTTGAAAGTTTTATAAGCAGCCAAATATCTGGTGTATTAATATAAAACTTTTTTTTTTTATTACATGAATGACAAAACAGGAAAAAATATCTTGTTACTTATTTTGCTTCTCAACAGAATTTATTCAGGTTAATAATTATTTTATTGATGGAGTCTAGCCTTTGTTCTCAACCAGCCTAACAGGACAACTCTGAATTCAAAATTTACCAAGAACAATCATGATTATTCAAAATTTACACACATTAAGAGGAAAAAATAAGTTATGGAAAGCCTACATACTGAAGAGGTGTAGTTCTTAAAAAATAAAACAACAAAACATCTGTCCTTGGTCTATACTTCTGAAATTAGCTAGTATTTACACTATTTACAGTGTTTGAACTATTGTCTTCATCTTTATTGCCATGTTTATAAAGTTTTGGCTGTTGTACGCTTCAGCCTTCTTTAGGTGCTAGGAATTTTGAACTGAACCCTTTATTATGATCATTGTGGTATATCATTCTCATTCGATGTGCAAGGTCACTTCTGGTAGCCATGTATTTATCTCCCTTTAACTTAACTAAGTTATTGCTGGGCTACAAAAATCTCTTAAGCTGACCAAACATAGAAATAGTGATTTTTCTAAGCATAGCTTAGATGTGACCCAAGGCTGAAAATATTGGACACTCATTGACAATCAAACTCACTACTTGATTGTCATGATTCTAGCAAGACACGCTTGCTAACCATTACACCCCCTCGAGGTGCCCAACCAAACATAGAAATGAATACAATATAGGAACCAGTAATACGGAGTGCGAGAGCATCAAAGATTGCAATATGAGCTCTAGTAAATATATATATATATATATATATATATACTAGAGAAAATTATTATCATCAAAAAATTGCAATATGATCTCTGGTAAAAAATGATTACTGAGACATTAGATTTATAAGTCCCAGAAAATTCACATGCTGATGTCCTCAAGAACACATGGCTCAGTAGATATAGATGTTGATTAGTTCTAGTGACTTGACCCAAAGAGTTGTGAGTTCAATGCCAGGCTACAGCAGTGGAGAACAAATAACTTAGAGTTAAGTTAAAGGAAGATAACTACATGGCTACCAGAAGAAGCATCCCACATGGAATGAGAATAATCATAATAAAGGGTTCGATTTAAAATTCCTAGCACCTGAAGAAGACCAGAGCGTACAATGGCCGAAACATTGTAAGTATGGCAATAAAGATTCAGACGATAGTCCAAACAATGTAAATAGTGTAAAACAACAGCTTATAAAATTAACTTTTGTGTGTGTTACAAAAAAAATTGTTTAACAGTGCTTCTAATGTGCTGATATTATGGGCAAGTAATAGTGAAAACAGGAAACTTTGTTAGAAACAAAGAAAAGAATATTCAACTATTATGTGATAGATAGCAGTGAATGCTGGAAAATCTGAAAGATGAAGAAGAGACTTGAAGCAGCAGAAATGTGGTTCTACAGAAGGTTACTGAGGATACCATGGACTGAATATGTGAGCAATGAAGTTTTAGAGAAAATGGAAACAAAAAGAAAATATTACTTAACATCAGGAAAAGACAATAGAAATTTCTAGGGCACATAATGAGGAAAGAGGGCTTGGAAAATCTGATAGTCATAGGACAGATTTTGAAGGCAAGAGAGACAGTAAAACAATGCATAACATACTTAGTGAGCTTGAGTAAATGGATGGTGAAACGGATATATTTGCCCAGAGTGTCATACACATACTTATGCATATGGGCCAAAGACAAAAATTGATTTGCCCAACTCTCATGACCACTGGCATCAGTATTACACCAACCTAACCTCTAGTGCAATGGAGAAGATGCTGGATCAAGAGAGTGGGTACTGGAAGACTCTGTCTAGTAAAAGGACTCTGCACCATGCCACACAAGCAGGAGAACCCAGTCATGCCTGTCAGACAATTTCTACAACTGCACCACTCTTTACATCTGGCCACCTAACTCCCCAGACAGCAACCCCCTTGATTATTATGTGTGGGGTGCAGTTGAGCAAGAGACCAACAAAACTCCTTGTAATACCAAAGATAAAGGCAATCATTTACCAACTTAAACAAGGAGACTGCCCAGAACAGTTACAGGAGGCTTCAAAGTCGTCTGGAGGCCATGGTTGAAGGCAGTGGCTATTTTATTGAATAAATTTACTCTTTAGTATTTCAAGATATTTTTGTATAATTTTGATAAATATATCTATTAAAATGATTTGTCAGTGTTACTTTCATTTTTGTGTAACTTAGATAATAATTTATCCATCGCACCCTGTATATAAAGAGTAAAATATAATAATTAGTAAATTTATTTATTAGAAATAAAAGAAAAATAAATAATTAATAGAAATAAGATTCTATGTGCTTTTTTTCTCCATTTGTTGAGTTGATGCTTATTCTGTATATTTTCATTGTTATACATTTTATAAATTTTCTTATATTATTCTTACCTTAGGCTGGAATTATTAAAGCAAGTATGCAATTCAAATAAAAATAGGTTAAAAAAGTATCACCCTGCTGCCTACATTGGAAATCACTGGCAATGGTAAGTGTTCTTTCCTTTTTGTTTTACCCTGTTCTTTGTGGGAATTTTTGTCTCCTCTTAGATTATATTTATTAGTTTCTGTTGAGAAAAGTATTCAGGAAGAAATAATGCATGGATTAATGTTCTTTTAATTATATAAGATTTTTATACTTTTATAAATTTTGATAAGTTTACCAAATACTACTAAATAGTTACTTTAAGTGATGTACAATAAATGATTGATTAATTTTCTATGGCTTATCAACCTTTAGGCAGGTTATTTAAAGCCAGAAAATATTTACAGGTTATTTAAAGCCAGGAAATATATTTTCTGTTTTTAAGATAATAATAGTTTAGTAATACAATTTTTACTAATTAACCCATAGCTAGGGGCAGATGAAGAGAATTAATACTTTTCTAAAGGATATTTGTGCATAAGTGAATATAATGAACCCAATAGGAATTGGAAATTTGCTCTCTGATTGACAATTCCGAACTATTATTATTATGTCACCCACGCATCCAGGCTTACAGCACCTGGTATTCCCAAGTTTCTGTTGAATATTGGAGAGATTGCTTGTACTTGGGTACAAATTGCAACATAAATGTTTGAAGAATTTGACTATTGAAAATAAAAGGGAATTACACACCCAAACACCATGTTTCCAATGTCTTTGAATTAGTTCCTTACTTTCTGTCAGGCCATTGGCTCATAAGAAGTGTTGCTCACTAAGGGTAGCAGCAAAAGTTCATACTACATGCTGTTCAATTCTCTTAGCTTTTAGGTAGTCCCATATATTCCTCTCTAGAAATTTACTAGATCTGTTTGTTTTGTAAATAAACAAGAAAAAGTGATTTTTTTTTTTTTTTTTTTTTTAATGGACTTTTTATAAATTAGTTTAGTCATAAATAATTTTAATGACATTCTCTTGTGAATGTTGTTTTTTTTTCTTTTTTTTAATTTTAATGGACATTTCATAAATTAGTTTTGGGCACAAATAGTTTTTCTCTTTCAAATTTAATTTTTTTTTTCACATTCTATTTTTAGTTGCAAGAACACTGATTGCAATGCAGAAGGTTGCAAACCAGTGTCTGGCGGCATTCAAGTTGCTGAAATCCAAGTAGACAAGATAGACGCTGACCGTGAGGTTGAAAAAATTCATTCCTTATACCTAACCTATATGGATAAACTTGAAACTATGCAAGGTAGACATTTTATTTTTTTCTTTATTTTTTGTCTGTATTAAATTTTCTGTCCTGGTAACATTTAGCATTTGTTGCTGAGATAAGTCACACCATTAACACATCTAATTTGAACAACAAAATATGCAATCATTTCTTTTTTTCAGTCAAGTTTTTATTCATAATTCTTATTACCTTGTGTTAAGTTTAGCAGATGTCGAAATTAACAAATAAATATATCTAGATATTTACAATTTTTCAGTGCCATTTATGAAAAGAAACTACATAAAATTAACACGCCCCCAATTAAAGCAAATAGATATAACATCAAGTTGTAAAACGAAGCCCACTACCACTCTGGCGAAGGTGCGAAAATGTCAAATCATACTATCGGTCAATGCAGTCAACGCGTACATATATAAACCATAAATTAAAGCAGATAGACATCATCAGATCGTAAAACGGCGCCAAATATCAATCACACATATGTATACTATAAACACATATACATGCTCAAACACACAGGTACACACAGTCACTACAACTAATGACAGCAGTAGCAGCGAAGGATGACCATTCGTTGAAAGGCACGGTCCATGAGTGAATGAACATGAAACAAGCTCTCCTACCATTCTGAAGATGAGATTTTGATCTCGAAATATTAATGAATAATAAATAGTTAATACCCAACACCTTCTTTACCTTCCTTTATTTTACTAAACACATTTTGATAGTCTTCAAGACCTAACCATACACCTAATATACACAATGTTTCAAGCAAATTACAAAACTTTATTTTATATATAAATAATAATTTTAATAATTTACACTAAACCTATATTTTAGCTGTATAAATAAGTTTTTTTAGTCTTGTCAGTAATTGTTAGTAGGTAAAAACAAAGATGGTGTCTTTGTCTATATTTCTGAGATGAGGTATTGTGATTATTTTGTTGTCTTCATCTTGGTTGCCATATTTACGATGTTTTGGCCGTTGTATGCTCCAACCTTCTTCAGATGATTGGAATTTCAAACTGAACTGAATCCTTTATTACATTCACAGGGATGATTATTCTAGTTCCACAAGACTCAGTATCTGTAACACAACTTTCTAAATTTTTGTTATTGTACTTATAACTCTTTGGGTCAAGTCACTGGATCCAACCAACACATTTGTCCATGTGTCCTTAACGACATCAGTATATGAATTTTTGGAACTTGTAAACCTAATGTCTTAGTAAATATCTAGTGAATAAAAGCGTTGATTTAATCCAATGATATGGCCCAAAGAGTTGTGAGTTCAATTTCTGGTTACAGCAAGGTGAACAAAACCTTTGAGTTCAAGGGAGATAACTAATACTGAGACATCTAGAAGAGGAATGACTAGATCTACCCCGGTGAACAAAACAAAGGGTTCAACTTGAAATTCCAATCATCTGAAGAAGGTCAGAGCGTACAATGGTTGAAACATTGTGAATATGGCAACAAAGATGAGGACAACATTCTGAACAATGTAAATAAAGATGGAGTCTGTTTTTTAGATTTTTATGTGATAGGGTATTGCTCTATTCTCTGGTGATATAAGGTTCATTTACATCCACCCCCAATCCTGCAGTAAAGTTAACTTTTGTAACCCCCCCCCCCCCACACACACACACCCTGGGAAAAATTGATTTGTTACTTACCAGGATCATCTTTTTTCAGTGACTTTCATATATGAATTATGTGAATGTAATAAACATTAATATTTTTTGTGAAGAAAGATGAGAATTGTGGTGGTAATGATGATGATAATATCAGTTAATTTGGCTTTCAAAACATCATTCTTGAGGATAAATATATAGTAAAAACGGAAAAAGCACCCAAAATGACAAGTTTCAGAAAATGAAGAGGGTGTGGGGATAAAGGAAAATATTTGCAAAAAAGTTGTACGTAAGTCTCTAATTAAGCAGTATGTAGGAAATCCTTGCATTTGAAAATGTATAACCAGATCAACTTAAACCAGAGAAAATCTTATTTTCAGTTTTTGTGAAAAATTTATATATTTATGAAATTGATGAAAATGAAAATTGGTAAATTCATTTAAGCTGGACTTTGTTGTTTTATTTTTTGAAGCTCCTTAGCAACTTTTTATTAAGGGTTAAATCTTATATTTTTGGGGTACAAATCATCAACATCATTTAATATCCGTTTCCATACTAGCATGGGTTGGACAAGATTTTCTTGATATACATATTAAAATGAATACTTTGATTTTTATCCACTTTCACCTATGGTTCTTCAGTCTTGTAAATGCCATAAACCTGAGGGGCCATAAGTGAAAGCATAATAAACACTTAAGTTGGCAAACCATTTTAATATGACCTAAAATAATAAATAGGAATATGAATTATTTTTCTTTTGCACTGTTTTAAAGAGATAGCAAAATATATAAAAAATATCTGACAGCTAAATAAATCACGTGATCGACAACAATTTCTTTATTATAAATTCAATCCTTTTTTTTTTCTAATCTATTTCCCCAATTTATTTGAAATCTTTTTTACCTTCATGCAGCAAAATGGAAGTCCGTACTAGGTAAGATTTGTTGAAGACATATATGATTTCTTAGTTAACAATTTACCTTTCCCAGTTATTGTAGTGGTGCAACTGTAAATTTGGTGTTGTCATTTTCTCCTGTCCGTTGAAGTGTACCTTCATTTTTTTTCCCCCCCAAATTATGTTCCGATTTAGAATCACTGTTTAATATTGTAGTCACCTCTGTTCCTATTCCAGTGTTGTTTTTTTTTTTTAATTTCTTCGACATTAATTACTCCACTTCATTTTATACATCATTTCTATCAAGTGTACGACAATAAGATACAGAAAAGTTTTTGCCTTGACCAAGAAAAGATTGTAAAAAAAATTTTTTTTTTAAATTGCAGCTCTCGAGTCGGTTTGTACCCACCATCTGCAACATTTATTGCCTTGTTTGAGGCAAAATGATTAAAAAGAAATTCTTGCAAGTGGATCAGCATGAAATATAAAAAGCTTTTAAGTGGACTAGTTTTTTTTTTCTTTTTTTAAACATTAAATGAAAGTTGACTCTCTATGAATGTTATAGATTTTCTTTTTTGATATTTCACTGTTATATTTAAATTTTGTAACGTTGATATATTTTAAATTACATTTTAAATATTTTAATGTTATTGTTTTATGTAGAAAATTCATACAGTTTTCCCCCTTTTTACCTAAGATTTTTATAATAACTGTTCAAATTTTTCTGGTATTTGGTTTGACCGACTTTAACCATTTTATATTTGCACTTCCGGAAAACAAAACAAAACAAACAAAAAAAAATCCTGTCTATATTTATTTATAATCATCCCATAATTTTTTTTTTTTTTAATATTTGAACTTTATAAGAAAGTAAAAACAAAGTACACAAAATAAAGGGAGACAAATGACAGTTATGCTTCAACAGTTGCAGTAAGAATAGAGAAGTGTATTGAATGAGGTTGAAGCGTAGGGAGCTGGTTAATCTTTCTTTTGTTCGGCCTTGTGTCAGACTTAACCGAACTCCTACAACTTACAGGATTTGTGCAGAGTTATAATCATCAGAAGGTTTTTCATCATCAGAAGGTTGGTTGTCAGTTGGAATGTGTGGATTAGTGTAAAAGAGTGGAATAATAAAATATACATTTTGAATGTAAAATAGAAATTTATTAAAAGAAAGAATAACACAAGTTGTAGAAGTTAATGTCCATTGAGAAAGTTAAGGCATCAAGAATTTGTACAAAATGTTCTCGTAGTAATTGTTGAAATAGATAAGGAGAAAGAGAACAAGGCGCGACCTAACCTTATCTCCTGGTCGATTTGAAGTTGGTTACATTTTAGATGTGTTAGCAAACCGCCTCCCCTGACTGACCACCATGACTGGTTAGAGACCATCCTGAAATATTGAATCCAGTCACATGGGGTGGCTCACAGAATGATTTTTTCTTTAGCTGTAGAAAAACCGTTTCTCTGATGTATTTTGAATTTTGCGATTTGATGACCAATCAGGATCCAGATTTTCGCTACAAGGTCAAGCATGACATCAGTATTGGGTAGGCAAGAACGACATTAGGTTTAAGGCTCTAAAGTCTAGGTTCAGGATTGTTTTGCCTTAGTAGTTGCTGCTACTGTTGAAAATCCTCAACTGATGTGGTTTCTGTTATCTGGTACAATTTTTTGTGATCCTGTAGCACAAGTCCACAAGTTTCTCACTGAGAACTACACATTTTACTTGTTTGAAGCCACTTTTAACCATTGATCTAAGAAGGTTACTGATTGACAAGCACCTGAAGAAGGGCACAACAGCTGAAACATTGTGATAATAACAACAAAGATGAGGACAACAGTCCAAGTGTACTGTTAGGGGGATGCTAACTTACTCTCCCTATAAAGGATAACTCAAAATACAACCGAGTTACTTCCCCTATCCGCCAGTTGAAGTAGGCACTTCTGAATCCAACATGGTGATATGCTGACACATATATGGAATTCATGATTTAAATCCAAACTAATCCTTGCTGTTTTCAGGCAGTAACTGAATAAAAGTTATTTTATCATGTGTTAAAATACACTTGTCTTTTATTTTCATTCATTTTTGTTCACCTCAACAATTTGGGATATAACATATCTCTCAGTTGTCATAGATAATACACGCTTGGGCGATCATGTTTCTTCTGAGACATGACTGACTAGGCATATTTTCCTGCAGTAGGTTGCCATTACTTTCTGCAGTAGACTGGTTGTCAACCAAGGTTATAGAACCCAATCTGTTCTGCTATTTAACCCATAGCTGGAGGAAGAAAGATGGATTAATATCTTTTGTAAGTATATTTGTATGCAAGTGAATGAAATGAATTCAACTGGAATTCAAACTCGGCTCTCTGATTTCTCATTTCAAGCTGATATCCATTACACCACAATGCACATCCAATGTAGACAGGTCTTGAGAGACTGAATATATAACATGTGCATAACGTAAATAATGATAGCTTCTCATCCCAAAATTTCAGGCCCAATTCTTTATCTTTATTGTTTGTTATTTGAGCTTCAGACCAAGTTAAGTCACTTTGCTGTCTTTCCCTTGTGAACAACTCATAAGAACAGAATTCTTATTGAGACATAATAAATAAATAATATAAAGCATGCAAACAATATATGCAATATATTATTAGTAATAAGGCAAAATGTTCACAAAGAATTGGTATTGAGGCCCAAAAAGCAAGCTTATTGATTTCAGTTTTTTTATTTAACAAGTTCTTAAACTATTGTAATCATTATCAATTTTGTTTTTACCAGATGCCTGTGCAAGCCAGGAGGTATACACTGGGGACAGTGATTTGCCGCCGTCAATGCATATCGAAGACACCAAAAGCTGCTTTGTGACACTGAACAACATCTTATCTTGTGTTATCAAGTTAGAACAAGAACATTTGCAATATAAAAAGATGTTACAAAAACAGAGAGTAATAGGCTCATGGTTCGTATTTAACATTGTATTTTAATAGCATTTAATATTAATAATAAATATAATAAATAAATATTGTTGTTAAATAATAAAATGATCAATTATAAATAAATTAATACAAATAAATTAAATATGAATAAATGCCAATAAGAAACATTGTTAAATAATAAAATAATGATAAATATTACTTATTAATAAAATAAATAATATGTTAAATAAATACAAATTTAATATTTAACATTAATAGTAACTGCAAATATTGTTAAATAGTAAAATAATAATGAGGATTTCAACACATTGGCATGTTGCAAAAGAATTCTAGTATATAAAATTCTGTAACTTTGTTAGTCTTTCACACCCTCTAAAAAAGCGATGAAACCAAATTTTTGAGAGAAGTGCAAACAAGTAAGAGGGGTACAAAGTACAGTTGGTGTGAAGTGAGTAACCATGGTCAGATGTAAAATATATAACAGAACTGTCCAACAAACAGAACTGAAAAAGTTTGCATTAAAAAGAAAAAAGAAAAGGGCAAAAAGTAAATAATATAAAGCCTGCAAACAATATATACAAGGTAAATTATCAGTAATAAGGCAAAAAGTTCACAAACTAAGAATTGTCATTGATGCACAAAAAGCAAGTTTGGATAAGCGAACGTAGCATTCTGACTTTTAGACAAAGCAGATCAGAACAGTCACATTGAAATGTAAATTGGCCTATTTTATTGGTTAAGAAAAAAAAATCCCAGCATGCATTTATGTCTTTTTGCCTATAAAAGGGTAGGAGCAAGTGTTTAGCATTCATTCCCAAGTAGATTGAAATCAACAGTTGGTTTTACTTGAACGAAACATAAAGTTTGTAAATCTCAACAAAAATGTGATAACTTTGACAATACCAAATACTGTGGGGATTTCAAAAATATTAAAATATATTAAAAATATTAAAAAATATATTAAAAAATATTTAAAAATATATTAAAAATATTTAAAAATATATTAAAAATATTAAAATATATTAGCTTGTTTTTACTTATCTAACTGTGTCTTATAAATTTCCTCTGCTATATTAGATGCATTCTAATTTTTGATGATATGTTTTGTTTTTTTCTTCCTCAGTGATACTCCTTTTGGTGATGAGACATACTCTGATCTTCACAGCCCCAGCAGTCCTCGTCTCTAGCTAGGGAGGGAGATGTTGTCCTCCTTTTGTGGTACTGTCAATTCCTGATAACATTATCTCAGTTCCATATACCCAGCTGTATCTCATCCGTCACCTGGCATCATTCATCTGCAGCATGAACATGTTTTGTCCACTTTGGATGGATCAATATGAACTGCTTGCAGGTGTACACAATTTTGTGCAACACCTGTAGTCATCAGAATTCTTGAAGAGAAAGATGAAGAAAAAATGCTCCTAATGTTTCTTTTCATCATCTGCTTGGGACTTGGCAAATTATGTTTGTGGAAACTGCATTGGCCAAGTTTAAATGACATGAAACTGGTTACATTTAACACTGTCATCACCATCATCATCATCATCATCATCATCATTTGTTGTTTTTTTTTTTGTTTTTTTGTTTGCTCTTTTTTCCCTTTAATTATTGTTAATATGTGTCGAACAAACCAATTTTTCCTACCATCCATTTGGATGTAGTAAATGCTTAGCTTGGTCAAATTCATTTCATCAGATACATTCATATTTTTTTTTTTTAATTTTTTTTTTGTTCTCCATGGAGGGTGGCCAAGAGATAAACTTGAACCTCCTTTGTATTTTTTCACTTTAACTACTTATTACTTTCTCCTCTCTCTTGTTTTTTTTTTTTTTAAATCACTCACTACCTCTGCTTGTTATTTTCATCCTCTTTCTTTTACTCTGTAAATTCAACAAGTTAAATGTTTGGAATCTATCTTGCTACTCACTGCCTGTCATAATGCAAAACCTTTTTCTTTTTCTTTCATTCTCTCCTAAAATTTTGCTTTTAATCTTTAAAAAACATTTTTGTTGAAAATTAGAAAATGGGGTAGATTTTTTTTAAAAAAAAGAAAAAAAAATTTCAAATACAAATATTTGACCATTGCAGGGAGTTTTAATAACTCTATAAGTTATCATTTTTATTGCTTTGCTTGTCCATACAGTGCATGCTGCCTTTTTTTCTCATTGCAATACTCATGAGAAGAATATGGCATCCATATTGTATTGGAAATACTTTTTAAACATTTGGTGAACCAATGAATGAGCCTAATCTTTCCAATTCCTACTAACAAATGAGCTTCTAGTCAAATATTTAAAAATGCTGCTCATAGATAGCATTGGAAGGTAAAAACAAAAAAAGTAGTTTAATCTGCATAAATATTGAATGATTTAAAATAATGGAGAGAAGAGAGTGATTGTGTGTTAGTGAATTTTGTGTGTGTTTGCTTCAGTAAACACAGACATATTGGAAATGAAGGGGAAAGAAAAAAACATTAGTGAACAAACTTTATTTTCAATTTCACCAAAAAGGAGAAAAAAAAAAAAAGAAACACAAAAAAAAAACAAAATGATCTTATATATATATATTTTCATTTATAAAATGAATATAGAAAAATCAATCATTTGGACAGACATAATATCTTTTATGATATTGCCACATTTCTAGTCAAAGGAAAAAGAACATCAGTAGTAAAGAAAAAAAACATACAAAGAACAAGAAATCACCAAACTGAACAGGAATTGTGTGTCTTGAAGAATATCATCTTTATTCTTTTGAATAATGGTCAGCATTGCTAACAGCCTTAAATGTTCCTTCTTCCAAGTATTGCTGCCAAACTTCAGAGGAGATAATTTAAAAGAAAGAAAAATACCTATTAAATCTTTTTTATTATTATTATTATTGTTATTATCCACCAGCAGATTTTGTCTGTCTCCATTTTCCACCTTTTGTATTTCATCTTGTTTTTTTCTTTGTTTTTGTTATTTTATTCCTGCCTTCCTCTAGAGTCTGTGGTTGCATAAACAACTATTTGCTATTTTATTTATTTACTTTTATTTCTGGAGATTGAAAGTTTTAGACAGATCATCACAAACAAAATTGGCCTTAATATCAGTTTATGCTTTTTTTTTTTCTTAATTGTCTACAAAGCTATTTGCACTTGAGACCAACAAATTTTTAGAGATGCTTTGTCAATTCCTAGGATTTAGGGATGAATACAAAGGCCCTGGGTATGTCAATCCTTTTTGCAATCAGATTGATGAAATGGTTGCCATTTGAGTCTTTGTGGCTAATCTGATGTTGCGTGATACTTTTATGCTTCGTGTGATCAGCATTTCCGCAACTTTTGTTGTGTATAAACATTTTCTTTAGAATTATTTTTCTCCCTATATTGCTGTTGTATGTTGGATTTTACAGCAGATTTTAAAGAAAATTTGGATGTACACATTTTTTTTTCCTCAAAATGGTGGTTTGTTTAAGCATCTTATGTAGTTTTATTTTTCCCCAAATGTATACTGGTGCATGATGGGTATTTTATTTTTTAAAAAGTAAAAGCAGTCTAAATATGGAGATATCTTCTTACTCAGTGCCTGTCATAAAACAATGTTCATCATTACTAGTCTTAAAAAAACAATCATTCCTAGTGAATTTATGTCTTATTAATTGCTTTACAGATGTGGCCTTGTGATGAAATTAACTTTATCATTTTTCCCCTGATAGTACTCTTTTTAGCAAGGATTGTAGTTCTTGTTTTTCCAACCATATTTTTTTATGAAGTCATAATAATTTCTTTTACTTATTGATAATGATAATAATTCTTCTTCTCTCTTCAAAAAAAAAAAAAAAAAAAAAAAGAATAGAAAAAGCCATTAGGTAAGATAATTTAAATATGATAAAAAAAGAGAGAAAGAAAAATCCATTAAGATATATGGTTTTCTGTGCCTATATTTACTGAATCTAGCTGTGTCTTCCTGGTGCTTGTATCCAGAATTGCCAATTTATATCTTTATGGAACAAGATCAAGCTTTTTTTTCAGCTAATAATAGTAATTGAAAAAAATATTAATATTTATTTCTGAAATAAGAAAAAAGCTAGATGCTGATTTCCATGAACTGAAAAAGAGTTTGATCTAACGCCATAATGAACAAAATTAGCAACTATTTTCAATTTGGAATGTTCATGAATAGTATTCTTTGACTTGCAAACTTTCAACAACTTATTAAAGCTGTTGGATTACCTCCCCTGAGTAAAATTATAGGTGACACAAGTTTTGGAATGCTTGCTCCCTTTTACTTTTCACTTTGGAAGCAACAAAAGATGCCTTTTTCTTCCTCCCACCAAAATAAACAGCATATAAAACATCAATTGAAGATAGTGTTGAAGCATTGATAATTTGAATGATAAAGTCCCTTTATTTCTTTACTTTCTTTTCTGTAAATTGTTAATTGTGTGTTTGTTTAAAATCCATGTTCCTGTTTTTATCACCTGGAAGTGAGACAAATAATATCAGGTATTGTAAAAAGATAATTCTTTCCATTCCACAACAGGTTTCATGTTTTCTAACATTAGAGACAAGTCACTGTTGAACAGTGAGAGCAACATCACCTAGCTTTGTGGAACAGACTCCCGAAAGAGTGCTCCCCCAATCCACGCAGTCTTAACCACTTCAAGTCTAAGGTCAACAGTTATTTTTCTCATAAACTGTCTCCTCTTAGACTCATAAAACAACCTCATTCAGTAGCCCTCTATTTTGAGTGGCTCCTGGGCCTTGCATTGTATGAACATTAGTATAAAAATAATAAAACACATTAGCACTATCAATAGTTTTTTAATGATTTTGTCTACTCAATTTCATTCAAAGTTTTGGGTCAAATTGTGATATGATTTTTCAGTCATTTCCTAACAGTGTCATACACTGGATTCATCTTTCCATGAAGATATCAAAAAGTCACATTCTTGACCATTGTGAAATTTGAACCCAAATCTCATGCTTAGAACACTAATGTACTAACCATTTGACCATTAAAACCAAATATTTCTCAAGTCTGGTTTTGTGCCACAATTATGAGTTATTTTTTAAGGATCAAGATCAATGGATTTGTGAGGTTGCAGTATTGTTGTAAGCATCCATAGCAAATCTTGCAAGCCATTGTTAGTAAATTCAGTTATCACTGCAATTTCAACTATTGGAGTCAATTGATGATAAGCTTTATAAATATTTATATATTACAAATATAATAGTAATATAAAGTAACCAAAAGTCATCAAATCAGAGAAAAATAATACATCTTTTGGGTTATAGATAATTTTCCAGGATTTCTCTTCAACTGTAATGAATTTGAGTAATTTAAACTTAAATAATACTAAACGTTTTCTTTTTCATTGTCTCACTATATACAAAAAATATTTAGATGAAACCCGTTTCTTGGTTTCATATATATATATATATATATTTTTTTTTTTAACATATGCTGTTAAATATGAGATAATGAATGTCTATTATGTTTAATCATGAGCCATTCTAAACCTTATATTTCAGGTGAAATTAAAGCCAAAATATGATGTTTAGAATGGCTCATGATGAAATATAATAGACATTCATTGTCTGTTATATTTAACCGCATATGTTTAGAAAATTATCTGCTGCCTCAATACACTATATGTATATAATAATGCAAAGAATTTGTCACTTTAACTGAGCAGGTTCATGCTGACTTTAAAGTTTTGTGAGGACACCATTATGATGTCATCACAAAACACTGAAGTTGGCATAATCCTGCTTGCTAAAATACCTTTTATCAGTAAAACTACTGAAAAAAAACAACAATCTAGGCACTAAACATCATTATCACAACTTGACACTAATATATAGTTCATATTTGCTTGGGGTCATGGCCACTGGCTATGATGTTTTAGACCAAAAATTCACTTATCTGTGGGCTTATCTAAACTTATTTATAAATGGAACTTTGTCTGTGTGTGTGTATCCGTTACCTGTAGACTCCTAATCAGCTGAACCGATTTTCTTGAACATTTACACAGTTGTACTATAAGCATCTGCAAGTGTTCTTAGCTAGGTTTTGTGTTGAGGTACTTCAGATAAATGTAAAAAATCGATAAAATCAGGTTATAGAAGGAGTGGTCCGATTTTAATAAAATTTGATACACTCATAGACAAAGACATAAGGAACAATATTCAGAAGTTTCAAGGTTACAGTTCTTACAATAGTGCAGAAAATTTGATATCGATACCAGGAAATCAAAATTTGACTTACATCCATTCATTTTTTCTTTCAGTATATGGTTTCGCTTTAACTGGAAACAACTATTGCCTTTTAGTCTTTTGTGCCAATGTCCAAAGAGTCTGATCTCCAGGTCCATGGATTAGTTTTAAAGCTTTCATTACACCTGAGCAATGCCAAGCTATACTGCTAGTAGGTAATGTACACAGTCATGTTGTTAATTTTGTGCTTCAGCCTCTGATAGGTACAAATCAAATATAAATTTATATGATGACTGTGTTCAGGAGGAAGTTTTTTTGAAAATTGGTTGTCAGAATTGCAGTTTATAAAACATTACTTTTACTTATGAATTTTCAACTTTTATCTTAGTTTCTATAGATTTTTATGACTACTCTCATATTGTTGTTTGAAAATAACTGACAAGGCTACATCTAAGATATTTAAATACTATTGCATCTTATATGACTAGTGTAATGTAAATAAAGATAGCTGAATATTTTTCCTCTTCTACTACTTCCTGTCCTTTGTAACCTTTTTAATTTTAAAATTTTTTTTACCATTCCTCTTTCGTTCTTGCTCTGCCATCCCTTCACAGAAGGTGTTTATTTGCTCTTTCCATCTCTCCTTCTCACTATTAGTTTTGTGAGTGTTAAATTTTACAAGTCTTCTTTTTTTTTATAAAACATCCAAAAAATTTCAGCTGTCTTTTTCCAATTTTAGGTATGAGTCCCCCTTTAGTTTCAGTTTTCATTAAAACTTCCTTGTTGGTTACATGTTCAGTCCATGTTTTCAGAGTTCATGTATAGCACCACATCTCTGTTGTTTGAGTCTCTTTATTTGTAAAGAAATTTGGATGACTCCTACAGGTTGGCCTTTTTTTTTTTTGGTTAATTGGTAAGACAAATTTCCAAGGATAAAGAATTTGAATTCATGACTTAGTCTTTTTCTTATTAATGATCATAGAATGCTGATGTGGGAGTTGTGATAAAAATGCAATTGAAATTAATATGAAAACAAATAATAGACAATGATTAATGTAAGAAACTTGAAGACTGTCATATTGTTTCCATGTATAAAACATTTTTGCTTGTTTTTTCTTTAAAGATTTCTTTATAAGTAGATGTTGAAAACATTCCAGCCCAACCCACTTTCCAAAATCCGACTACATGACCAAACATGAGATTTTAAGGACTATCTTCTTGGTTGAGCTGCCAACTTCAGTACCCTCTATTTTTCTTTTCCAATTTTTTTGTTACTATATCAAGTTTTATGTTTTTGGTTTTTTTTCTAACAGAAAATTATTAATTGTAGTTATTTCAGTTCAAAATTCTTTGCAAATTATCATAAGCTGTTCTTTAAACCAATCTTCTATGTGATATTGTATTTTCATATTTTTCTATAAAAAACATTCTTTTAGAAATTATAATTTTTAGATTGATTTGAGTAAACCAAAGTTAATTATTGAAATGGAGAAGAGCACGATTCTGTTTCTTCTGAAAAGAAAGACAGACACCAGTTGAGTATCTGATTTTTACAAAAAAAAAACAACCATCCATATTTGACCAAATAAGTTAGTAGATTTACCTGACTGTGGCCTGAGATGTGTTTGGCGGGGGGGAGTAAGTATAGTTGCCTCCACTTCTTAACACATACCACTGTGATATTTATGCAAAATAAGATGGCTGCTGTTTTTTCTGGGAATATATACAGCATAATCTTGTGTCTTTGTTAAATCTTTTCCTGCCCATGACAACATAAACATGACATATTCAGTAACGTCTGTGTGTATGAATGAATACCAAGCCTGTCAGTCTTTCTAAAGTCTTCTTTTTTCTTTGTTGTAGGAAGAACAAACTATTTTTATCTTAAATAAATTTGGTCTGAAACTTATGCACAAAATGAAGCAGTGGAGGGAGAGAAGCATTATAGAGTAGGGATGGAGAAGCATGAATCAAAATGTGACCCTAGAGACGGTTTGTGATAGATAATTTGGTGGTCTCATTTGAAAGCAAACAGTTTAAAAGTAGAATAAAGTGGGATAGTCTGACAATAAGGTGGAGCTACCTGTTAGGTTACCTGCTTTAAACTAGTCTCTAATGTAGTGAGCTTCATCGGTACACTGCTATTGTGGCCTTGTACCACACTAAGCTTAGTAAAAACCCTAGCATTCATACATAATTAAACGGAAAGTACGTATCGGAATATTATTGACTAGTAGAATAGAATGAGAACGTCACTTCTTTTCTATCTTGGGGAAAAGTAGGAAATCCCAGTTGTCTGCTCTAACACCTGTCTTTGGTCATCTTGATTAAAATATTGTCAAATGTATATGTTACAATAGTTGACTAGGAAAGTGAGAGGCTGTTTGCTATTATTCTTAATAACAAGCCTAAGTTTAAAGAGAAAATTAAGGTTAAATTGCTCCCCACCATAACTGGTTCCTTGGAAACCTGCTGTAAAGATATATATATATATATATATATATATATACTTTTTATCTTAAATGTTTTCAGTTATTTTGTAGGGGCTGTGAAACGTTGGACAATGGTTAACAACTGGGAATTGGCTAGAATGATGTAACATTTGACAATACACACAACAATGAAATTACTGTCTTCCTATTACAAGCATGCTTATATATTTGCAAATTTACTCATATTTTACAGAATAAATCAAAGCAAGTACATGTTTATGCATACATACACACATTATTTACTAGCCTACTATGAAGTATGTTTTTACAAGGGGATTTCATTTTTTTTTTTTTTTTTTTTTAAAGGATTACTCAACACAACTTATCCCCATCTTTTAACTGTACAACTTCAGACTACAATGTTGAACCCTCAATCCATAATAATTGTGCATTGGATGCTAGGTAATATTTGAGAATCTGTAATATGAAGAAGTGGTATAAAGTTTTGTGCCTGGCCCACCTCCCAAAATCTGATCAAATATCAAATTTTTATTTTAAATTTTGTAATTGGTCTGGTTGACAACTTCTTGAGACCTTCCTCGTGTGTGTGTGTGTGTGTGTGTGTATATAGTGTGTATTTTTTCTCAAGTGCATTTGATAGGCAGGTGAATATGGTGTGTTTGTCTTTACTGAATTAATTTTCTAATTCTTTTTTAACATTACTTGCCTGTTGAAGCTAAAGTTTTTTTTAATTCTTTCTTTAAAAAACTTAATTATTTGTGGTCACCAGTTTTTTAATAATTCAAAAATTGTTTTTTTTTGTTTTTTTGCATTACTAAACCTCCTCTCTCTCTCTCAAATGTTTGTTTTTGACAGCCATATTTGTACATGTTTTTTGTAAATATTTCAAATGGATTTCATTGTTCAAATACTATCAGATTTTTTAATTTTTAATTAAACATTTTTTCCAAAAATTTGAGAGGAGAAAAATATTCCCTCATATCCAAAGTTGTATTTGAAAAAAAAAAAAAACTGACCTATAAACAACTTTTTCTAAATATTCCTAAACCAAAAACTGACAATTTCTCTAAATTTCATTCAATAGGAAAAAAAAAGACAAACATCTTCCCTTTTCTGCTACTTTTTCTTAAAAAAAAAATTCTATAAAAAAAAATAAAAATATTAAAAACCTCAAAAAACAAAAAAAATGGAGAGTTGGACATTTTAATTTTTTTCTTTTGTGAAACAACATTCAAAGAAAATGTATGATCTTCTTGTTTGCCCCTTTGGCCCCTAGTTCTTTTCAGTCCCATTTTCTTGATGTCCCTTAATTTTCTCATTAAACGAAGAAATCAAATATTTGAAGACTGTGTTCAATAACTCTACAGTTCTTTCTACCCCCCCCTTCCTTGCCCATGGTTTTTAAAGCACAGTTAATCCTCTCATTAATTACCTTAATGTCCATTTACTTCTCTTACTACCATAACCTCAGTCCTCTATCTTTCTGTAAGTTTGTGTCAGTCAACTATTTCTTAGACCAGATGTTAAACTGTGTCATAGTAATCACCAAACAAATGAAAATGTGATGTATCTTGGAACTAAAAACACTTTTTGTCTTGAATTAGTCATTGGTAAGTCAAGGGCACATAATTTTTAAACTACAGATGTTGGACATTTTAGACAATAGGTTAAAGGTTGCTTCTTGATATTTACAAATTAACAAATTTGAGGAGGATAGTGTTACTCAGGTAGATTATTTCAAAGGCTTTTCTTAACTTGACTTTGAGTGATAATGATAAAAATGTAGCTTCTTTCTGAGAATTAGTGTTTGATAGAAGAAAATGGTTTTCTAAAATTGATTCTCTCCTTTTCACTTGTAGTTCATTAATAATTTGCCATTTCTTTGCTGTGCTTTTTGCTAAATGTAGCCCCAGCCCCTTCTCACTTTTTGAAAAGATATTTGCCAGAATTGACTTGATAGGTAAATTATTAAATTACATATAAATTATCTCATAATAATAAATTAAGAATAAAGTGATTTTAATTTTCTTTAAACAAACCTTAAATTTTTGTTTTCAATTTAATCCCACATTGGAAACATAATTTAGCTTCATTTTGGAAGATGGAATTTTTTGACTCACTAGGCACATAAATTTAAAGTTGCAGTCTTTTCTTTAAAGTAGATGTCAATTTTTCATAATCTTTTAGTTATGTAAAGTTTCTTAAATTTTAGAACCAGAAAAACATCTAATATAGTCAAACACCATCACAATCAATTTTAGTGTTAAATGTAATTAAAGCATGATTAAAAGTTCTTGTAGATGTAGATCTGTCCTAACTTTATACAACACCCAGTTAAATATGAATGACAAGGAAGACCTTACTAACCAATGCTTCCTTTTTAAGGAGGAAAGTATGCCGGGGAAGGAAAGATTACTAAGTTAGGAACATTGCCTGGCCAATTGTAGATGAAGAGTTATTGAGCTGACATCAAGGTAGTAATGGTTATTTTCTAAACACAACTTAGATGTGGCACAAGGACGAAAGTATGGGGCACATAGTGAGGATCAAACTCACTACTCAATTGCAATGATTCTAGTGAGACAAGCTTGCTAACCATTACACCACATCGAGGTGCACATCAAGGTAGTAATGTGTGCTAAAGCTCTTCAAAGCTGCTCTCAAAAGGCTACATGTTCGACAAATTTTTTTGTTAACGTGGTGCATTGGATATCGGCGCGGAATGAGAAATCGGGGAGCCGAGTTCGAATTCCAGCTAAATTCATTGCATTCACTTATGTGCAAATAACCTTGGGAAAGGTATTAATCCGTCTATTCCTTCCAGTTATGGGTTAAATAACAGGACAGATTGGGTTCTATAGCCTTGGTTGGCAACCAGTCTACCACAGAAAGCAATGGTAACCTACTGCGGGATAATCTTCTGCCCAGTCAGTCATGTCTCTTTCGAGACATGATCACCCAAGCGTGTATCACGTATGGCACTTAACTGACTGATCTTTAAGATGAAAAATTTTATTTTCTAGTATTGACTTATTTTTTTTTATCTATCACTACCACTATTTTTTTTTTTTGTAACCTCTTGACTTCTTGTAAAATTTTGTATCAGTTTCTCTCCTTGGATTGTGTGACTTTCTATCCAAAGTACTTGGTATTCATTTTCTTTTGATGTTTTTTCATGCCCACCTCCATCAAAGACAGCCAATTGCCAAATTACTCGACACTCCATCTTTCATTTTACACACCATAAAGTTTCTTTAGAATCTTGTTCTTAGAATTTGTTTACCTTTTTGAATTTTTATGAGGGAGAAGCTTCCATGAGGTTTTTTTTTTAAAGACATTTAAAAGAATTCACAATATACTTTGTACATTTGTTTTTTATTCTTCATTATATTTTCATTTTAACTTTTGCCAAACTGTTGTAAGCAGGAAAACTAAGAAAAAAGTCTCCTCCCTATTTCTTCCATTGCTATCCTAAATGATAAACAAAAGGATAAACTTGCCTTACAAATCTTTTTTTTTTCTCGTTCATATTGCTGTTATCAACATTTCCACTTGTTTCTAAGAATAGCACAGCACTCAACCTCATGTTCTTTCTAAATGCTTCCATTTTCAAATTTCTTTCCTCTAAAGGCCTTTCTAACATTTTGGGATTTGATTTTAAATAAGTTATATTACGCGTGCATCTTAAAATGATAAACATGCAATGAAGTATGAGCTGCAACTGTTATCTTAGTTTCTTGAATGTTGTTTTTGCAAGAAAGTCTTGATTGAAAAAATTAGACATCAGTTTGTTTGGTTAAGTGGTGCAAGTGAAGAAAATCCTTAAAGTTGTCAAATGCCATCACTATTTGGGGAAACCAAAATTAATTTTATCACTTGCCAGTAAAAAAAACAAAAACAAACAACCTATTTTGGCCTTACTCTTTCAAGCCATTTATCTTCAGTAAGTGCATTTGTAAGAAAGTGTTTTGTGTGTATGTTTTGAATAAGACTAAGCTCCCCATAACAGTGTTTGTATCTTTTCTCAGGTAACTGCACTGTGATCCACTTTATATGTAAGCCAGCAATGTTTTTTAGAAAATGATTTTAGTAATTATCAAATTAGTATTAATGATGGGTTTTAGAAGCACAAAAATGTAATCATGTTTTGTTCTCATATTTATAACACCCACCATCTCCACTTACCATGATTCTCTAGTAGAAATGAAAAACATTCTTTCAGTTCTTTATATGGAATTTTAAAATAATTGTCTTCATAAATCTAATATGAACAAAATTTTATCTTGCACAAATTATAAATTTAAAAAAAAAGTCTTCCTTCTCATTTTTGCAATTATCCTAATGACAAACCAATGTAAAAAAAAACTAGTTTTAAAACCAGTTTCATCTTAATTTATTGATGCATTTGAGTTTTGAGAGTTATCTCCCTTATTTGTTCTTCCTTTAAAAGAACAAAAATGAGAGGATGCATATCATACTCAGTTATCAAATTAACCCGTTTTTCTAAAATTCTTTCACCTGAAAAAAGTGGAAACTTAAATGTTTAACCCTTCTCAACCCAACTTTTACTTTGATACTTAACTAATAAAATATTCTATAACCTTATTCTTTATATTTTCATACAATATTTTTTGTGGTTGAGAAAGAAATATCTTAATAAATAATAGCATTTTAGGATTGAAGAAGAAACAATTACTTTTTCTCAAGTGCCTTCCATAGCTAAAGTATTTTGTTTTTTTATTTGTAAAGACTTAATTGAAACTAGAAAACTAAAACTTTTTTTTCTTTTGTCAGTTTATTCTTAAATTATCATCACTAGAAGCCCACAACCAACCATTGTATTTAATGTCAATGTCATATTTTGTTCTGTGATAAAAAATGAATAGCTCCTTAATGAACCCAAATTACACTGGGGTTTGACATTCAATTCAGATTTTTGCATATAGCAATAAATTAACTAAGAAAAACTTGAAAAATATTTAAAATTATTATTTTTTTAACTGCTTACCTTCTCTCCATAACAGGATGTAATTGGAATTAAGACAGGAAAGAAACATTAAACACTAGAAAAATTAAAATTTTATTTGTAACCACATAGTTTGCATTTGAGTATGCTTGTTTTGATATTCTTTGGGTGATAATTTCTTTTAAATCCCTGAATGAAAGATATGGTGTTTTATTAATATTGTTAAATTGGGCTTTCTTCCCAACTCCTAATATTGGTCATGTTCATACAATTTTCCTGAATCAGCATTAACATTTTTATTTTAATATAAACTTCTCAAAATTAATAAATATTGCTTTCTACCTTCAGATTTTTGTTTATATCATTGTTCGACCATAACAGCACTGGATTTATTTCAATGTTTAAAAAAATAATGAAAAAGTTGTTTATATATATTTTTTTTGTCTGAATTTGCTGGATGCTGTCCTCCCTCCTGGTTTCAGCAGTTGTCCATTTGCCATGAAATTAAGAGGTGCTGTTTTTTTTCTTAAGGTGTTCCTTTTACAAGAGCACTTCACATGACAAATCAAACAGTACCATGATGTTTTTTTTTATGTCAGTTTTACTGATAAAATATATTGAAATTTTCACCTTGTTATCTTGTCTTTTCTGTGTACAAACTTTTTACATATTTTTTGTCAGAAATTTAACAAGCACCACACAAATCAGAATATTGTATATATGCTATAAAAAATTATTGAAGTTATTTCACTATAGTTTCAACCCTGTATTCTTGAGTCATATATATTATTTTTGAGTGTCATATTATTCTTGAGTGACATTTTTTTTTCTTTTAAATGAAGAGCAATAGAACAAATAAGGGAGATAATTCTCAAAACTCGAATGCATCAGAATCAAACTGTTTTTTACATTGGATTGTCACGTCAAGATAATTGCAAAAATAAGAAGGAAGATTTTTTTCTTTTAAAAAGTATAATTTGTGTGTAATATATATATATATGAGACACTCAAGAATAATATAGATATATCTATAACACCTTATTGTTCCTGACTTGACTCTATGCATGAAATTTAAACAACACTTAAAATAATATACTGCTTAATATCACATTTGATTTCCTTTCTCACCGTTTACAATAACTCATTAAATCCAAGATTTCAACTAACAGAAATTTTTTTCTTCCTATATATATATATATTAGGGTAGGTCGATTTTGGAACTGTAAAAAATCGCACTTGAAGAAAGTTGCAAAATAATTCAAGAGTTACCACAAGAAATTTTTTTCTTCAAAACTTTGTATTTATTTGAGCATTTAAACTTAAAGACGAAATAAATTGGGATTTTCATCGCATAGGTGTTACCGAAAACATGTGTCGGCTTATAAAACCAGAGTTTTAACAATAAGAAAAATACAATATAATAGATATTTTAAGTTTAGTATTCTTTTTTTCTTAAAAAATTAAATGAAAACATCAAAATTAAAAAATACTATATTAGTTTAATATGAAAATAACTATTTACGTATGCCGTTTTATTGGACTTTTTATATTCACCTGTTGAAATTACCTCCCCCTAAACGGTTGTTTTTACTTTGTTTACTCTTTTAATTATCACGAATATCTCTTGTATTTTTTTAATAGTTAAGTCTTATTTTAATGAAAAATTCAACTTTTATAATTATTCTGATTTATTTATATTTTTTAAAATGAATATTTATTTATTAAAAAACCTGTTTACGAGCTAATCTCGGAAGTAACTCTACTTTAAAGTAAGTAAACATTACTTCTAATTTAATGTATTTATCAAATTCATTTTTAAAATATTTGTGGAATTTCATTTCTGATAGTACATATATTTTTTTTTAGGTATTTCAGGATCGTGAATAACTAAAAGGATATTTCTGATAGTACATATATTTTTTTTTTTAGGTATTTCAGGATCATGAATAACTAAAAGGATCAGAGATCCAAATTAGGGTCTAAGGGCACTTTCCAACTTGGACCTGTTGATAAAAGTGCTATAAAAAAAGTGAGAGGTTAAGAAAAAATTTAGTTTCATCACCAACAACTTCAACATCAAATGTTCAGGCTAATGTTTCTTCCCCCTCCTACTCATCCTTCAAGTGAAAAACCAGAAGAAGAATATTTGCAGCCAAGGAGACATCCAAAAGGCCCTTATAATTTCCAAGTTATGCTTTCAAGTTAGTTAGGGGGGAGGGCATATCTTCTAATCTTAGAGGTTAGTTAGGGGGGAGGGCATATCTTCTAATCTTAGAGCTAGCCTTGTCAATGCCTTGCTTTTGGATTTGAAGGCTATAGACCTTCTTATACCAAATATTAATATGAAAGATATTATAGATAAATGCAAAGTTGATAGGGCAAAGTCTAAAGTGAAAACAACTGCCCAACAAAAACATGATGAAAGTGTGGAAAACCTTATATGTATTGCAGTTGATGGGAGAATGAATAAGGACACATTGCTGTATGAGGAAATTGTGGAGGAAAATGAACAGAAAACTAAGGAACCAGAACGCCATTTAACTTTTACAAAAGAGGCACCACATGAAAGTCAATATCTGATACATAGAGTTCTCCCTAATAGTGGTGCAACAGGTGTTGTTCATGCAGAGCAAGTAGTGGATGTTTTGCATGAATTCAACAGTGGGAACAGTATCAAGGCTATCCTTGTTGACAACACTAATGCCAACACAGGCTGTTAAGGTGGAATGGTTGCAATTCTAGAAAAAAAAAATCTTCATGCAATTTGCACCATAATGAACTACCTTTCAGAGCTCTTTTCAAAAACATAGATGTTTGCACAAAAGGCCCTACAGCATTCAGTGTTCCTCTGGGGAAATTATGCTCAAATGATTTACCACAAATATCATTTTCCACTATTAGCAGTCCTCTGCATTCAATTTTGAAAATTGGTGAAATACATGATCTTAGTTGTGACCAAAGACTCCTGTATGAATACACAGTAGATATTTCTAGAGGTAAGGTTGACTTTAGATATGCCTCCTGGAAAATTGGTCCTTTAAACCAGGCAAGGTGGTTAACTTTGGCCATCAGGCTTATGCGTTTATTGAGTCGTGGCACATACCCACAAAAGCTCACAACAAAACTTTACAGTTTAATAAGTTTTATTGTAAATGTGTATGCCACTTGTTGGTTTGAAATTAAAAGAAATAAGTTCCACAATCAGCAAGTGCACATTTTTAATATGATCCAGAAGATCAAGAAGCAGCCCCATGAAATCCAACAGATCACATTAAGAAATATACAAGGAAGTACGTTTTGTTTACTGTCTGAAAACCTATACTCCATAGTCAAATCTGATGAAGTTGAAGTAAGAGAAGAAGCTTTAAAAAGAGTTTTATCCATTAGGTAATTAAATATTTATTTATATATCAATGACTCAATTATTTATTGCAATTTATAGAATCATTTTAAAGATTTTATCTAATTTCACCATAATTATTATAGTAGAGACTGGAAGTTTTTAAATGAATCAATGAATAAATTTTTATATTCTTTCAGAAAAGGTTAAAAAGAATACCAACCATTAATTTTAATGCCACACACTGGACACAATCAATAGATTTATCATTGTGGCATTTTTCAATCACCAATGATGGAAGTTTTTCTGAATCTGAACTTCAGGAATCATTGTTAAATGGAACCAAGCTTGACTTGCCAAATTTGCCCTCACTTTTCCAAGGCATGGAATGGGCAGTCAAGTTAACAACAGAAGCTTTGCAAACTGTATACGGTTTTGAAGCAAGGCATCAACATATTACAGCCAAAGTTTTGAGTCAGAAATTGAGACCAGCATTTTTGTATAAGGGCTCTTATATGGAGCAATTTGACTCTATATATTAAGCACTATTAAAATAGTGTTTGTTTTTCCTTATTTGTTTGTTTGTTATATTTTTACTGATAACAGAAAAAATCATTTAAGGTATTCAAATGTCACTGCTTAATTCATGTTTTTTAAAGCAGATACTGAAAATTTGGGAGGTGGGGGGCAGATTTTCAATTTGAAGAATAGTCATCATTTCTTTAATTAATATCATTTTTATAAAATAAAATGACATTCCTTGATTTAAATACTAAAATTATTTGGTTTTCTCACTAATATTCAAGCCAAATCTTGTGAAAATGAGGAATTTTTAGCATATTTTTGTCTGCGATCTTTGATGCCAAACGCTCAAAAAAACCGTTGAAGTATTTGATCTAATATTTTGTATCAGTACTTAATAGGTCCATACACAACTTTCGGTAAGTGAGATTTTATAATATTTAAAAAGAAAAGTGAAAAATCACCCTACCCATATATATATAGCTTTAATCATAAATTTTACAATAGTCTAGTGTGCAAGCTCAAATAATGCATGTCTTATCAAGTTCTTTATATATATATATATATATATATATATATATATATACACACACACGAGTATAGGGTACATAGGGATAGAATAATATTCCGTATCCAAAGAAACACTATTCTTAAAAAAGTGCTCAATACAAAGTAGAGCTAATAATATTTATTCAGAAATTATAACATGAATGTTATAATATCACTACAAAAGTAGCTATTTTGTTTCGATACTTCTTGTGTCTTATCAAGTAATGAGGTTTATTTCAAGTTGAAGAGTTTTGAAAAGTTAAAAACAAGTAAAACCTCTTTAATCAGGGAGGTACTGTTGTATGTACAATATGGAATAATCAGTAAAGCAACTTCTAATTTGGAGAATATGTGAGCAAACTTAAGAATAATTTTGGGGGGCATTAGTATTAATATTTGATTAAATTGAGATCAGCATTATTGACTATTATATCTACTTTATTATTGTTGCAAAATTTAAAAAAGAATTTTTTAAGTTTAACAATTTAATATATGAATAACTTTCTAAATCTAATAAACGAGGAAGAGAAAGAATACACACATAAATAAACCTACAAACATCCACATGGAAAAATAGACGAGTATATTCACATACACTGACAAACACACACATATACAGATTAATATGGTTTGATATCAAGGCCCAAATCCCACACTTTCTGAACTATTTATAATTCCCGACCCCGTGAAAACAAATGTTGGGTAGAACACCCTACAACCATACAACCCGCTGACCCATGTCGGGTTGAACGGCTGGCAAAAAATCAGTATGACAACACATGGCAAACGGCACACCCAGTAAGGATCAACCAGAATGCCCAACATCCATCAAAAAGGTAGTTAAAGAGATTTTCCTTAATTTTTCAATATTACAACCCGGATTTTAACGTAAATGCTGAACTATGTTTACAAAGAACAGTGAGCTCATTCCTCTGGTTTAACAGTTTAACCTTGTCCCTAAATTTGATAATTTCTAATTTTTCGTTAAGACAGAGGTAGCAAGGTGCACGGAGGGAGTTACAAGTTCGGGCCTTTGTAAGGATTTTCCATTTAACAATGGGTGTTTTGTATTTTTCCTTTAAAAAAAATAGTATTTGTATAATGAAGTGCTGTATTTATAAGAACTATTGTTGAAAGACAATGTCTGCTGATACCAGCGAGTTTTAAACAGTTTTTTAGTAGAACCGATATAAATCTTTATAGTATTAAGATTTTCAATTGTGGAGATGGTACAAAGATAAACTAACTAGACAGTTCTTATGCAAAGGGCAATCTTTAGGATTTCTACATTTACATCCGCTGGTATTAGTTTCTTTGTCCTTGGTGCAATCTATTTGAGTATTATAATTTACCGTGTTTTTTGTATCATACTACTTGTTGAGGACTTTGTTTTTTAATAATTTTTTCTAGATTATCCGAGTGTATTATTATTGAATTTTTTCGCTAAGAGGGTTAGTTTTGGGAAAGTGTTTGCTGATTAAGTTTAAGAATTTTTGTCCCAATTTAGTTTTAACCATCATATTGTAGGGAGGGGCAAACCAGATGATTTTTCAAGATCTTTCTTCTTGCTGTTATTGTCAAAAACAGCGGTTATAATGCTACTAAGTGCAGAATTATAAAATTTGATATGCTGATCAAAAATTACTTTACTAGATGAGTTGTTGCTGAGTCTCGATTCAAAAGAAGATGGTATATGTTTAATGACTGATGGGGGATGGTTAGAATTAGGATTTATGTACATTGGGTTGGAGTTAGTTAATAATGCTGACTTCAATTTAATCAAATATTAATACTAATACCCCCAAAATTATAAGTTTGCTCACATATTCTCCAAATTAGAAGTTGTTCTACTCTGATTGGTCCACATTGTACATATAACAATGCCTCTCTGATGAAGAGGGTTTTGCTTGTTTTTAACCTTTTAAAACCCTTCAATTTGAAATAAACCTCATCACTTGATAAGACACAAGAAGTGTCAAAACAAAATAGCTACTTTTGTAGTGATATCCATGTTATAATTTCTGAATATATATATATATATAATGGTGGTACTTAAGCTAGATTTTGTTTTAGTACACAGAAATCAAAGCTTGAGGAATAGGGATTTGAAATTATATTATTAGATTTTAACATGTTTATATATAAAATTTACAAAATTATTTTTCTTAGTGTATCAGTAATAATTTCTCCACATCAAAACAAATAATAGTTGGTCTAATTGCATTTGCTTTGCCTTAGTAAATCTATTAAAATTATAATTTTGTTTACACTAGACTTTTGCAACTTCAAGTTTTACAAAATATTATTCAGTACCAATTTGAAGTTACGTAAAAGTACTCAGGAAAATTGATAATTTTTAACCTGCTTTTCAGGTCTAGGTGAATGTTGAAATAAATTTAAGCAGTAATAAATTTGACTGCAATGGATTTATTACAGAAGAGCTCCCCACTTTTTTGTTAATTTTAGAAAAATCTTTGCATCTTTCTATTAAGGGGATTTCAATCATGACAAATGAATTCTTCAGTGAGAACAGCTTGGGTGGGTGGGGGTGAATGTGGACATTAAATTATGCTAGCAAAAAAATTGTTTTAGTTTGTACTTTTGGAAGGAGCAAATAACCTACAAGAACTTTTAACTTACAAATTAAACAAACCCAGTTACTTCCTTTTTCATATTGGCTGTTTTTTTTTAAAGTTTTATCTTAACAGTAGAGAATTCAAATTTCAGAGTCTCTTCTGTTAAGTATTAAGTGTACGTCCAGAAATCCTGAAGGATAAATGATTTTTATTTACTATCATTAATGCACTCACTTTATTAGTGAACACATGTGTTTGAGTTGACGTGTGAGCATTTTTTTTTAAGCATGCCTTTTAACAGGAATTTCTTTAGCAGTACTTAAAACTGTACTGCTAGTCAGTTAAGTGCCATTTGTGAAACACGCTTGGGTGATCATGTCTTGAAAGAGACATAACTGACTAGGCTAAAGATTTTCCCACATGTGATGTCCATGCGAGTATAAATAGAACCCGCTCAGTGGAGGTAGGAACTCTTCAGTAGACAGCAAACCTGGAGACTAAGATGAGATAATTTGACAAACCTCGAATTAATGAAACATTACCCCCTTAACAGCAAAAAAAAAAAAAAATTACTCAAATTCAACAACAACATGAGTAACAAACTTAAAAAATTATTATTTTTGAAAGAAATGGCTCTCTCTATGCCAACAATAGAGCCCCTGTATTGGGAAGACTCCAACCAGGGGCAACCATGGAAAGAATGGAGTGAACATATTGAAGACGCATTTACAGCGTTTGATATAACAGATGATAATTGATAACTATCACTCTTGATTTTACGGGGGAAAGAAACTGAAAGATATCCTCCAAACCTTAACACCGGAGATACCACCAAGCCAAGTAGAGCCTACATACAAAACAACAAAAATAGTACTGGACGAATATTTCATCCAGAAAACAAATAAAGTCTTTGAAAGACATAAATTCAGGATGCTTAGTCAAGAAATTTGGGAGTCAACACATGACTATATCACCCATCTACACATACAAGGAGCAAAATGCAACTTTGGCGAATACAGACTGGACAAGGCTTTAGTGGACCAATTAATAGAAAAATGCTTGTCAAGCAAATTACACCGAGCATATTTGAAAGAAACTGATTTAACAGTAGAGGAAGCACTTCAAAGAGCATTCATATTTGAATCCACTTAAACACAAGCTAAACAAACAGAACAGAATGAAAGAGAGCACACAGATATCCACAAAATTATTATTATTATTATTATTGACGATGACAACGAGATAACAGTGGGTATAGGAAACTATCCAGGGATAACAACCCATTAAAACAGTTACAAAATGCTACAGGTGTGATGGCTCTGACCACACACATGGTTAAACAAAATGCCCAGCATTTGGGAAAAATGTAATTACTGTGGAGTAATAAATCCCTTTGAAAAAAAAAAACATGTTAAAAAAAAAAAAAAAAAAAAAAAAAAAAGGAATAGTGGTAAAGGGAAAACGAACTGGTCAGATGGACACAATTACGTATCAACAAATCTGAATAATTCAGACAGCCAGGCATTCGTTTTTCAGGTGAAACCTATTCATTCAGCAGATAATGAAATTGTCCATATTGATGACGTACCAGTCACGATATTAATAGATTCTGGAGCAGACATCAACCTTATCGACGGCAAAACGTTCAAAGAAATTCTTAAAGTACAGCCAAACTTGACATTAAAAGAAACAAATTGTAAACCAAAATCCTATGGGAATATTCCAATGCCATTAAGAGGAGAATTTTTCGCAAAGCTGACGAATGGTCCCAGAAGAAAAGCCCACAAAGGCATATCATGGTGGTAACATTAAGTAAGTGGGCCAGCATTGAACTCGGGTTTATCACCACCCCACAGGTGAAATCTATTACAACAAAAAGTATCCTGAAATCAACAAAAGAAATTCTACATCAACACCTACTCTCGTTGGAAGGATTAGGAAGAATGAAAAATTTCCAACTTAAAATTAGACTAGACAACAATGTTATACCTGTTGCACAACCGCCAAGATGGACACCATTTCATATCCAACAAGCAGTAGAGGAAAAAAAAAATCAATGAGAAAGAGTGGAAGGACCCATGGGTCTCGCCGTTAGTAGCAGTACCGAAACCAAAAGGAGAAATTAGAATATGTGTCGACTTACGCGTGGCAAATAAAGCAGTGAAACGCACCCGCTATCAAATACCAACAGTTACTGAGTGAAATTGGCGATGCAAACGTTTTCTCAAAAATCGACCTAAACACTTATTACCACTAAATAGAACTGGATCCTGAATCGAGGGACATCACTACCCTTTCATGCAAATCTGGAATCTACCGATATAAGGTACTGGTTATGGGCATTACATCCGCAGTCGAAGAAGGGCAACGATTGCTTCAACAAATCCTTCAGAAAATCCCTAACTGCCGCAATGGGGCAGATGACATTCTAATCTGGGGCAAAGACACAAGAGAATATAACAGAACCCTAGATATGGTATTAAGCACCTTGAAAGAAAAAAGAAAAAAACCTCACAATTGCAGGGCACAAAATTATATTCCATAGTGAAGAAATCGAATTCTATGGTTTTATAGTGTCCAATACAGGGATCAGACTGACTGACTCGAAAATAAAAGCAATCAGAAATTTCAAAACACTGAAAATGTCCAGGATATACGTAGTTTCTTAGGTTTAATCAATTACCTCGCAAGGTTTATTCCATGACTGACAACACTCAGTGAACCATTAAAAAGGTTAACACGAGCAAACATGGAATGGTGGTGAATGGAGGAAGAAGAAGAATCTTGTTTTCTCAAGCTGAAGAATGCAGTCATTCAGAGAAAATCGCTCATGGACTTTGATCCAAAACTGCAAACATCTATTATAGTAGATGCCATTCCTGTGGGACTAGGAGCAATAAACAAGGGATACTCATCCCCATCAGCTACACATCCAGAACTCTAACCAAAGGTGAACGCCATTACTGTCAATTAGAAAAAGAAACCCTAGCAATTGTATGGGCTTGCGAAAAATTCCACTTTTACCTTTATGGAAAGAACTTTCTTATAATGACTGACCATCAAGCATTAACAACTATCTTCAATCCTAAAAGTAACCCCTTTGCGTGAATTTTGCAACGGATTTTACATCTACAACAATATGATTATACAATAAAACACATTAATGGTAAAGATAACCTGGCGGACATACTCTCTCGACAACCTATGGAGTATCGAAAAATAGTCTCACCTGAAGAAGAGATTGCTGAAGGATTTATCAACACGGTTGTAGCTAACAGCATTCCAAAATTAATCACCTTATCGAAAATAATGGAGAAATCTCAGTGGGATCCAACCGTCACAGCAGTGAGAAAGGCAATACAACAAAACGACTGGACCAATAAGTTAACGGAAACCCTTTAAACACGTGAGGAATAAACTGACAACAAAATGAGGCGTAGTCATACGCGGAGCCAGAATCATTATACCCCAAAACCTATGGAAAGAATCCTGAAATTGGTGCATGAGACACATATGGAGATAATGAAAACAAAAGCCCTGCTTAGAACTAAAGTATGGTGGCCCAATATAGACAAAGACATAGAGGCTGCTATAAGCTGATGTATCCCGTGCACATTAGACCCAAAGGGAAACCACTGTCCAGTGCATATAGCTGAAATGAAAGGCCCCTGAGAAATACTCCATGTTGTGGGCCTTTCCCTAGCAGGGATTATGTAATCAGAATTATCAATGCAGGATCAAGATGGCCCGAGGTATTCATTACCAAATCCACCAGGGCTGATACAATCATATCAACACTCCAAAAGTGTTTATATATATATATATATATATATATATATATAATTCTAGTGATTATTGTTTCAGATAATGGACCCCCAGTTCATATCCTCAGAGTTTAAGCATTTCTGCAAAGAATGGGGTATCCAACACCGAAAGGTAACCCCTTATCATCCCCAAGCTAATGGAGAGATCAAGCGATTCTTTGCAACCATGTTGAAAGTTATTCAGGTGATGAACACAGAAGGAAAGGACTGGAGAAAACATCTAGGAAAATTCCTAATGTATTACCGGAATAGTCCACATGCCATGATGGGAGAAACTCCAGCTAAGCTACTCATGGGTAGGGAAGTAAACATCAACATACCAGGATTACAAAAGAGGCCTGAAAATCAAGCTTGGAGAACAGCACAGCAAAAAGACAAAAAAAGGAAAAAACAGATTGACAAATCGCACAGATTAAAAAAAAAAATAAAGCTAAACAAACTAACATGGAACCCAAAGATGTCATACTACTTAAACAAAGTAAACACAACAAGCTAACGCCAGTTTACCACCCAGCACCATGGAGAGTAAAAGAACGCAAAGGTGAATCTGCAATTATAACGCAAGGTGATAAACTTATTTTACGACACACATCACAAATGAAAACCCTTTCAACGACGACATTAGGGGGCAGAAAGATGTAGAGTATGAGAGATAGAGAGAGCGCAAGGACGAGGAGAAAGAAGCAGATATCCCTATAGCCCTAAGACAAACGAAATGCTATATAAGAAAACTCCGAAGATATGCAAGCAGCAGTTTGGAAGAAGAGGGAAACTATCTGAATACAAAGGAGGGAGCAGATGTGATGTCTGCGAGTATAAATAGAATCCGCTCGGTGAAGGTAGGAACTCTTCCGTAGGTTGCTATTAGTTCCTGTGGTAGACTGGTTTCTATAGCATTGGTTGGCAACCAATCTGTCCTGCTATTTAACCCATAGCTGGGGGAGAAGCGACGAATTAATACCTTTCTCAAGAGTATTTGCACGTAAATGAATTCAACTCTCTAATTTCCTGTTCTGAGCCGATATCCACTAAATATGACTTATTTTCTCAAGCAGAGCATTAAAATGAATTCAGTTAGGAATGTCTTTAGAAGAAAAAAAATTACAAATCTCAAATTATAAAGTAAAAATTGGATTTCAGTTTGAAAAACATTTACATAGAATATCAATATACCTGTTGATTAGATGAAATATCAAAATACCTCCCAGCCTCAAAAGCAGTGTGGATAGTTATCTTGACCTCACAAAGATGCCCAGACTGACACCTAATGTACACTGCTCATGGCACGGTGCTGTCAAGTATCGGCATTCAGAGAATCATTCCATTTTTTAAATGATGTGAACATCTCCCAATCCTGAGTATATTGCAAATATATGGCAAATGTGTATTACTAGTATTTAATGATGAGGAATCTGAAGCAATAGATAAGCAATACTGACTCCCATAAATTCTGATGATTACATCTAGCAGGTCAGTTGAGCATTCTTTAGCCTTCTTGGAATATGGGAACTGAAGACCCTATAGCCTTCGTTAGCAGCCAAGTCTACTGCAGAAAGAAATGGCAATCTACTGTGGGAAAATTTTCTGCCCAGTCAGTCATGTCTCTTTCAAGATGTGTTAGCCCAACTATCAGATTGCAGTTACTAATTGAATCATAAAATACAATTAATAGAGTATGACCATTAAAAGAATCTGTATCAGTAATGAATCCAAAGTTTGGTATTTGGTTTTTCAAGGGTTTAGTTAATAAAAACTATTGAGAGACTGGATAACTCCTGCCTGCTCTCTTTAGGTTTGATTACTGTCCAGATCGCACACCTCTTCAGTGTTTTGAAGTTGCCATTGTTTCCAGTTTCTTCTAAAGTCTTATTTGCTTTCACTTCCAGGAGCAGACACCCCACCTCCCCACATTTTACTTGGGATAAAATGATTAAAAGAAAAAAAAATGTGGTTGGTTATGGGGTAATATTTTTGGTAAGTGAAAAATAAATCAAGATTTGTTTTTATGAATCATAGCAGTTTTTATTGGGCATGTCCATGATCCACACTTCCAAGTTTTCCACTCACAAGAAAATAACAAAAAGATTACACAGACTTGGGGGAGTTTTTTTTTTTTTTTTTTTTTTTTGCCCTCTCTTTCTCTCTCTTTTCAAAGGAGAGAAAAAAAATTATTTAAAAAAAAATGTATTTTTGGATTAAAAACAACAAAGAGAGAAAAAAAATGATTCTTTTTCTTTCCTTAATTATTTTGTCATCTTGCAGAGGGAATAGGACCCGAGATGGAAGGTTGCAGGGAGAATGGGACCCAAGATGGAAGGGAGAAGGAGAAAAAAAAAAAAAAAGAGAAAGGGTTACTTTCTCTGTCCTTTTTTGGCTGTTTTGTTTTAAATACAACTTTGAAAGACAAACTGGTTGAGTGGCAAGTACGGATGAGAGAAAGCGAAGAAAGAGTTGCAGTCCAAAAATGATTCCCTTCCCCGCCACATCCCCTTTAAATATAAAAATTAAAGTTAACAAAAGAGAGGTGAGGTGGTTGAAAATGACATGGTGGAAGGCAAATCCCTCTCTGTGCATCAAGTTGCTCATGGATAAGAATTTCAGCCAGAATAATTGCAGCAGCAGCAGCACAGTTAACAAATGCCTAAGAATCTTGAAGAATAAAAGCCTAGCCTTTAAAAAAAAAAAAACTGTGCCTGGAATGATTAAAAAATAACAGCACCAACAAATCCAAAAATTACGACAGACCATTTTTTTTTTTTTAAAAAATATGGATGGAAAGGGGACAGGAATATTACCCGGAGGTGCTTTGGGCTTAAAAAAGTTGAGTTTTGGGCTTAAAACAAATTGTATGTAAGACTAAACAGGGGAGGGGAGAATAAAGGTAGGAAAATGTGAACTGAAAAAGGAGTTGCCAGTATTTGTTGTTTACTCTCAAGGAAGCTTCAGTTCAAGGCAGTGTATGATGGTGACATGACGAATCTGATGTTCTTATAGAGTAATGCCAGGAATGGAGTAAAAAGAGATCTTGCATGAAACAAGCTGAAGAAGCTTGTCACCAGTTGTGTGAAATTTGATGTAGAGTCTTACCTTAATAAGTTTTTCTATATCATAGAGAGTTAAAAGTGCCACGAGTTAATTCTCTTTTGTTTGTTTTAGTATGCAGAAAATGAAAGAAGCATTAACATTATATTGATGCACAAAATGGTTTGAGGCAAAGTATATGGAATATCAAGAAAACGAGGAGTGTCCTTTTGTCTGCAGGCCAACAAAGTAAAAGGGAGAGCATTAGTCGAAGGTTTGTGGCAGAGATTAAATGTTCTGGAATAGGGAAAGAGGTGGGGCATAACAGAGCCTCTTCTCTTAGGAAGATTCACAAAAGCCAACTGTTTTCATTTTCCTCATCAATCGAAGAAAAAAAGAAAAATGGCAAATAGAAATCAAAATAATTTTCTTCTCATCCCAGCCACATATTTGTAAAGCTCTTAGCAACCAGTGTGCATATGTGCATGCCTGTTAAAAAGTGTGTCTGTGTATGTTGCATTTAATATGGTTGTGAGGAGGGTTCAAGGGAGTGGATGGGGGAAGGGGAATGTGTGCCGGGAGGGGGGTGGATTGGCTTAGGTTTGATAAAACAGCAGAAAGCAGCTTTAGAATGGTCGATAGGATTTGGGGTATTTGACCAGCAGGGAAGTCTCAAAATATTGAATGCAATGATCCCACTCCAACTGTTTAAAGACCTGCAAAGAAAAAGAAAAAAGTAACAACAAATCATTACAAAATAAATGGGATGGCGAGCTATGAATCTATGATATTTTTAAAAATAACATTCATGCCTACTAAAAAAAGCAAAAGAGAATCACTTGGCTTTTAACTAATAATGGATTGGAAAAAAAAAAAAAGAAAAGATCCCTTCAATCTCGGATCGTTACCAATGAGTTTTTCTTTGCTGGTTGTTTACACGACTAAATACAAAGGATTGATCAAAAGTTATTTACAGCTTAAAAACATGAAATCACCTGGTGTCTGCCTCCCACAACAACTGAGCCATACCATGGGCTACACATTCTGAGTCAGGAGAGTAGTGGAAGGGAACAAAAGAAACAAGTTGCCAAGCAGGAATTTAGAGTACTTTAAAAATTTTAGGTTAACATAACACCCCATGTGGCTATATAACAACATTTAACAGGGTGTACGGAGGGAAGAGCTAATTAATTATTTTATTTGTTTTTAATTAATTACAGATGAAAAAGATTTAATTAAAAAGAAACATTTATTTTATTCCAATATGAACAGAGGAGAAAAAAGAAAAAGAAAAAAACAGACTTTTTTGTTGAAAAGAAATTTGCTTTCCCAAAATTGCAAATTGGCTAAAAATAGAAATGAGATAAAAATTGCAATTATGATTATTTTACCTAGGATAAAATAGCTGGGCTATGTGAGGTCAGATGTCAGGCAGCCCTGTTGAAAGAAGTAACATTGCATATGAGTGATACACAATTCAGAAAAATCTTTGTTTTTCTAAACCCTTGGCGAAATGTAATTATACTCATCCCTTGTTCCCTGTTTAGGATGTGGTTTCCAACTTTCTCTTTTCCAATCTTTCCACTTTTCTCTTTTGTTAATTTTTTTTAATTAGAGTAGATAGATCTATCTATCGCCCGGTTCACACTCCACCCACATCTATTGAACAGGTGAAGAGGCTCATCCCTTGTTCCCTGTTTAGGATGTGGTTTTCGGCTTTCTCTTTTCCAATCTTTTCACTCTTACGTAGCCCCCTGCACACTAGTGGCCTTACCGCCTTGCCCGGGGTAATATGATTTAAAAAAAAAAAAAAAAAAAAATACTGTATCTCCAGTGAAACGTAGCTGAGAGGTCAGGTGTCAATCAACCATGTTGGGAGATGTACCACAAGACGCTATCCATGGCAGAAAAGAACAATTGAAGAAAAAATTTTTTTTTTTTCCTAAATTGTTGGCGAAATATGGCCAATATAATTAGTAATCAAGTGTCAGAACCACCAGGTTGAAATACAACCACAATCCGTGGCGAGAAAAACATTTGGAAAGAAAATTTTATTTTCTTTATTCCCAATGAGATACAAGCCAATACGCATCTGCATGATAAGGAGGCCAAAATGTTAGGTTTGTCTTGTTAAAGATTGTAAACAAGGTGACTAAGGAAAAAGATTTTATTTGTATTTCACCAGATTGGGAATTCGGTCTAAAGCAAAGGGGAATGATTTCATCTGCAGGAGTTAGCCTTATCATTTGCTTACATTGCAATATCAATGCTGATATTTACAAAAAGCTTCTTCAGCAGCATGTGGTACCAAGATTACACCATAATCTTTATGAATCTCCTATTTTCATGCAGGACAATGTACCTTGCCACAAGGCTCAGAAGGTTATGGCTTAATTAGAGCGATTTAAAGTGGCCAGCCCAGAACCCTGACCTGAATCCAATAGAAAATATTTGGAAGATAATAGGAGAAAGGGCTCAGAAAAGAAACCCGAAAAACCAGGATCACCTATGGGAGTTATTGAAAGACGAATTGGAGGGAATTACTGCTGATTTTTGCAAGAAATTAATTAGATCATGTAGTCGATGATGCAGAGTAGTCATCAAAAATAAGGGGATGTTTGCCACATATTAAATTTTGTTGATATTTTGTTCACAATGAAGTATTAACAAGATCGTTCCTTAATTTTTGTCCAGTAGCTTATTTCCTTTGTTGTATTTAATCTTTATTAAAAAAAAACTATTTTGTAAATTTTTGTAACTTTGTATAATATTTATGCATTATACCCTAATCTTTATTTGGTAAAAATTTCATTGCTAATCATGCATTACTTTTTAAGTAATACACATATTTATGTCTTTGTTGTTTCCGTTCCTTATATTATGGCCACTACTATATATATATAATTAATTAACTTAACCGAGCACAAATCAACTCCTCCACAAAAAAGATATTTTACTCTGAACTAAAAAATATTAAGCAGATTCATTAATAATGACTTCCCAAACCACATTGTAGATGAAAAAATGAAACAATATTTCAAAAACCTCAATACACATCAAACAAAATATGATACTTCCACAAAAGACCCTAAACATATCAAACTCTTCTGTTGTAAGCAGATGCATGGTACAGTAATTTTTAGCAACAGTTTTTCGGTTACATTTGTTATACCATATCTCACAGCCTACAACCTCTAGCCTCTTCTTCGATAAACAGTATGGTTTCCGCTTCACCAGCTCTACTGTTAATGACCATCACAGAGTATAGATACGAGTCTCTCAATAAAAACCGCGAGGCTAGAGCTATTGCCCTATATATCTCCAAAACATTTGACGGAATCTGGCATGCTGGCCTTCTATGCAAACTACAGGGCTACATTATAACTGGACACTTGATTGATCTAATCAAGTCATTTCTTTCAAATCATGTAATGAAGGTAGTATTGAATGGGCATGCTTCCAGATATTATATGAATGCAGGTGTCCCTCAAGGCTCTATACTACACCACACTTTTTTTTGATCTTCTTCAACAATTTCCCTGATGTAATCAGATCCCAAGTAGGCATCTACACTGACAACTCCACCATTTACTCCCATCTCAATAAGAAATCTGATAAGGCTGACAAAGCAAAAACTCACTGCAAATCTTGAAAAGGACTTCCAATCTGTGGTGGACCGTGGTAAGAAATGGCTCATAAATTTGAATGCTTCCAAAATGAAGTTGCTATCCCTTAACCACCACAGACAATTGCTCCTACCCCACCCCATCAGAATGGACCAGGCTAGTCTCCATGAAAGCAAAACACTGCACCTCCTCAGCATAACTGTCAGCCGACCTCAAGTGGAATGACTACATTGAATCCATAGCTAAATCTGCTGCGAAGAAGGTTGGTTCACTGTGTAGGGCCAGAAATCTATCTTGCACATGTATAAATCTAACATCCGCCTGTGCATTGAATACTGCTGCCACATCTGGTTGGGTGCCCCTGCAGTTCATCTGGGGGTTCGTGACAAGATCCAAAGGAAAATCTGCAAAGTAATTGACCCTGACCTGGTACCTCAACTCCAGTCACTTTCTCACCGAGGTAATGTGGCTACCTTCTGTCTCTTCTCCAAATACTTTCATGGCTTCTGCTCCGATGAACTTAGTTCTCTAGTGCCACCTGTGCACGAATTTTAGTCAAGTTACTAGACTAGTTACTAGTTCCCAACCTTTTACAGTAAAACTGATCAAATGTAACTGCAAATTCTAGTCTATCAGTTTCTTTTCTTGCACTTCCCACCTGGAGAATTCCATTCTGTATACTTGCTTCCCTGACAGCTACATCTCCAAGAATTTAAATGCAATGTCAATTGTTATCGCTTATCTCTTTGAATTGCATCTTTCCCTGACAACTCTTGTATCATGTTCTCCCTTTCTACTCTACTCCCATGCAGCCCTCTTCACACCAATGTTCTCATCCTTCTCTTATCCATTCTCTGATGCCCCCTGTAACCTGTTCCTCTTTCTCGTTACTCACCTCTTATGCAACCCATTGCAGTACTGCCTTGCTAGGGGTGAAATGATTATAAAGGAAAAAAAAAGCTGATGAGCTGTTATACACGACTGTATGACATTATATATATACACACACACAAAAGAATAAAAGCAGTCAAGTATACTTACTTCTATGCAACGTCTTTCTAACTGTTTACTAGGTTTCTCTTCATTCTGTTTCAGCAAGAATCTAAGGGCCCTTCCATATAATTTATGCACAAGGGCGTGACGTATACTGAATTCAATTACCTACCAAGACAAACAAACAAACCATTAGATAAAACTTACCACAAAACAAAAAGTGACATGCAAACTAAAAACAAAAGTTAAGTATTTTTTTTCTGCTGCTCACATTTTTGACCATCACCAAGTGAATGTTGTCGGTAGTCAGACTATCACCAATGCACAACATTCACTTGTTGAAGGCTGAACAACTGAAATGCATTGACAGAAGAAAAAATAGTTAAACAAATCAAGTTAATAAATGTACCTACCTCAGAATTTGAGATAAATTTACAATTATTAGTAATTGACATTTCTTATATATATAAACCTGTGTGCGTGATAAATTATTAATAAAAAGTAAGTTTTATATTATATTTTTGGGGACTGACAGAAAATGAATCCATTTTAGTTTTAGTAAATTTGAAAAAAAAAAAAATTTTTTTTTCAGGTAACCAACACGATCAAACCTGATTTCAATTAAATCTGCAGCTAAGTCAGCATACATTCAGTTCTAAAGATGGGCATTTTTCTTTTCATCTATATCACAAGAGTACATACATGTATGCAACTCATTAGACCCAGTCTTAAAAGTAAATCTTTTAACTGAAATCATAGATATACACACCTACCACTTTTTAATATAAATTCTATATCATATTTCATTTTTGCAGGATCATGATCTTTTCATAATTTAAAACTAAGTATTTAATTTTGGAGGGGTGGGGAGAGGTGATCTGATTTTCTAATAACTGATTTGTACAAAATGCCAATTTTTCAATTTTTGATTAGCATTCTTATATGTGCTGTTTTTTAGTTTTTTTTACAATGACTTGGTAAAGGTAAAGAGAGAGAGAGAGAGAGAGAGAGAGAGAGTGTGTGTGTGTGTGTGTGTGTGTGTTCCATTTTAATACCAATTAAAAATTGTAAATAATTTAACAATTATGCGTATTTGTCTATATTTCTGAGATGAGGTAGTATTTACACTATTTGGACTACTGTCCTCATCTTTGTTGCCATTTGTACGATGCTTCGGCTGTTGTATGCTCTGGCCTTCAGGTACTAGAAATTTTGAACCAAACCCTTTATTACAATCACTGGGTTATATCATTCTCATTCCTTGCTGTAGTTGTCAACAAGTAACTTAGGGTGTTAGAGGGAGATAACTCATGACTATCAAAAGAGGCTCTATGCAAGGAACGAGAATGATATATCCCAGTGATTGTAATAAAGGGTTCAGTTTGAAATTCCTACCACCTGAAGAAGGCCGAAGCATACAATGTCTGAAACGTCGTACAAATAGCAACAAGTCTGAATAAAGTAAATAGTGTAAATTATGTGTATGTGCGTGTAAAAATTTCAAAGTATATATGTAAAAGGACAATATGAATAAAGACAAACGGAAAACTTATCTTAGTTGACGTGTTCAATCTTCTGAGGGACTTTTAACAAGAGACTTTAGTAAAGATTTTGAATCAAGTATTTATATACAAGAGCAAAAACATTGGTTTTTAAAAATTTTTAGATACAGGGGTGGTCATGAACATTCATCAGATTAATGAAAAAAATTAGCCAAGTTAATGGATGTGACACGATACAATTCAATGTCTAATAAACAAAAGTGAGTAAATCTGCTTTGATAAAGTCCTGTGTTAATCAAGAAAATCTTCCTTGTCCATATGTGTGTGTATATATATATATATATATATATATATATATATATATATATATAGATGAGGTACCTCCAAAGAAAAGTGATACCTAAGGTTTAAAATGAAAAGGGGCAATAAAAATCTGATTTTACAATGATTTCAGCACAACATAATTATCTTTATTAAAATTTTTCAAAAATAAAATATACTTTCCTGAAACTTTTTTAAGGAAGATTAGCTGTTTTAAAGTTTAATCAATCTGATTTGAAATAAGTATTACTTACTTTTAGTCTAAAATATTGCAGAAAACCATTTTTTTTTTTTTTAACTGAGAGGTGGATGTTTTTATGAAATGTTGACAGCTCTATTAACAGCCCGATTTTTGCGAAATTTAATTTTTTTTCTATGGGAAAATATATCTGTGAACATTAATTTAAAAATTATAGTGTGAACACCTTTTGCTATGATTTCTTAATTACCCAGTAGTCTTAAAAATTTAGAAAAATATTACAAGTAATCTAATATTTGTTGAAGGTTAGGTACTTTTTAGATTTTAAATTTTCTATAGTTACATTTCTTTTTTTTGTTTTTGATAATATTGTATATAGACTTCCATATTTACAAAAAGCAGCATATTTATACACACACACATTCACAGATACATACAAAATAAAATTCAAAATTATTTTTAAAATACTGGGGAATGGGGGGAGTCATTGAAATGTAGTAAGCTTTTCCATTTATGATTAGTAAATATAGTTTTCACTTAATAATGATATCACTTAACCCATACAAATTAATAGTTTTAAAAGATTTAAAACTTTATAAATTATTCTAATTATAATATTTTTTTAAAAATGAAAACAATTCTTGAAAAATTTATTGAAAAAATTTTTCTTATGACAAGTGTCCATAACATATCTTATTGATAAAAGCAATTAAAAGCTTTTTCTATTAAATAATATCTTAGTTTTATTACATTTTTCTATTTTGTTATACAGAGCAGATTTTCAGTAAGTGGAGATCCTGCTTTAGAGAGAAAAAAAAAAAAAAAAAAAAAATTAAACTCTCCAAAGACTTCTGCTTATAACTAATATAAACATTAAGCTATACAAAAATGAACCTCTTGATATTTTATAAAATTATATGGGGAGTGGGTAACATGTGTAAAAAAAAAAATCAAGATTTTCTATAAAAAAAAAAATGAAATATTTCTAGAATAATTTCATTCATTTTTGACTAAGTCCCGAAAAGTTTCATTAAAATCTGACAATTATTTGATTTTTGCAAAAATTTCCAAATCAATGTTTTTCACTGGGGGGGAAAAAAAAACAAAAAAAAAAACGATAAAATTTCTTATACTAATGAAAGAAAAAAATCTTGAATGTTCTAAAAAAAGATTAAAAAAGTATTTAATAATAAAAAAAATACTTTGGTCATTCCTCTTAATAACAATGTCTTCCATGATAAAACTTTATTTTTAATTAAGTTTGGAGCAGTTTTTTATCATGTATGCTCATTTTTTAGCGAATCCTTGGTGGTACCCATATATCTAGTAACTAATATACATATATAAAATTTGCTAATAAAGTATTCAATATTAATTTAAATATAATAATGTTCAATACTTATCAAAAGCCAACTAAGAGTTTTGTAATTTTTCAATCACTCAATTGGACTTTTGACAAGATTCTTGATGAAAGACCTTATGAGTGAATGAAAAATTACAGAATTCTGAATTGGCCTTTGATAAGTATTGAACATTATTTTCTCTAATATATATATATATATATATATATATATATATATATATATGAAAAGTGTATTTATATAATTATAAATATCAATATAATTTGTAATATATATTATATTGTTTACATATTATATATGCGTGGTACTTATTTAAAAGCGCTCAATATCAGTGATAGAGCAAACATATTCATATAGATAGGTGTGAGTTTGTAACCCTGGGTTTTGCGCTCTTGCGATCGTCAGACAAACTGATTAATTTTTTGAAAAAAATTGGTTATATTTGTGCATTTTTGTGGAAGTGAGGGAAAAAAATCTGTCGTCACGACAGACGCAGACATACACATATATACATTTGTACACCCATCAATGCACGCAAGGACACACACACACACACACATACGCGCGTTCGGTCACTGAGGCTTGCATAAACATACACATGCGAATCGTGCGGGGTTCGGTATATATGTATATGTGTGCCATTGCACATATACACACTCATTCGGTTGGCATATTCGAATGGTGTGTAGCGATGTCAACGTGTGAATAGTTGTCGATTTCTCATACGTACACATGTACTGTTGATGGGTTCTGTGTGAAACTATGGTAGGTAAGAATTGCTATTATTTTATTTAAGGCTGTTTTGTTATTTTTGTTTTAAAGTCGGTTATTGGCTTGTTTTATTATTTTTTGTGGTTGCGTATATTTACATGGTGGAAATTCTAATTTGTAGTGCTTGTTAGTGTTTATTAATTATTAATTTTACTATGGCAGAGATGTGTGATTTTTTATCTGTTTGGTATAAATTGTGATAATAGGTATTTATTTTCATGTCTGCATTTGGAAATTAGTTCTGATCTCGTGTTTAGTAAGTTCTTTTGTGGGGTATGTGATATAATTGCTACTTTCTCATGTAGACAAAGTAGGCATTTTTTTGTAATGTTGTAAGCAGGTGCTTTTTTCAGTATTTCCCAGCTTATTGTTGGTGAAATATTTCTGTCTTTTAGACGCCATACGTATGCTGATAGTGTAGTGCTGTTCAAGTATTTTCTGTTGGAGAATGAAAGGTTGTGGTTGTTATTTCTTTTCTTAAATGGTCCCTCAGTGGCACCGATGTAGTACATTGTGTTGTTGTTTGCATTTACCTTGGCTTTATATACTATATTTGTTTGCTGGCAATTTCTCTGGAGTGGGCATGTAGTTCCGTTTCTGCAGTTGCATTGAGTTTCTTTGATTGCATTATTGTAGTTTGTTAATTTTTTGTTGTGGCTTTTTATTATTTGTGTAATATTTTTTGTGCAGCTGTTACTAATTTTGACGTTGTTTTGTTGAATATTTTTGCTAATCGCAAAGCCGTCAAAACAAACATAGGTAAGACATTCCTGAATTTATTAGAAAAACACTTCCCGGTGACAAACCGATTAGCAAAAATATTCAACAAAATCGTCAAAAGCACCTGCTTACAACATATGCCAACCGAATGAGTGTGTATATGTGCAATGGCACACATATACATATACTGAACCCCGCACGATTCGCATGTGCATGTTTATGCAAGCCTCAGTGACCGAACGCGTGTTTGTGTGTCCTTGCGCGCGTTGATGGGTGTACAAATGTATATATGTGTATGTCTGCATCTGTCATGATGACAGATTTTTTTCCCCCCACTTCCATAAAAATACACGAATATAACCAATTTTAAAAAAAAAATTGGTCAATTTGTCTGATGATCGCAAATGCATGAAACCCAGGGTTACAAACTCACACCTATCTATATGAATATATATAATGTGTGTGTGTAAAGATAATCTGTTGAAAAAATTTAACTAAAAAATGTTTTCTGTAAACAACTAAGAACATTTTTAAGTACCTCAGTGATTTTATTTTAAAATTATTTTGGGAAAGCTTTATATTAATGGCATATACATTGTTGAAGGAGGGAAAATCATGTGCAATTCCTAAAACAATTATGAAATTAAAATTGGTTGCCATGTTTTCAGAAATGCAAACAGAGGTACAAGAAATGTGCTTATATACTTATATACTTAACAAGCAGATAAAAGCGTGAACTTAATCTGCTCTTGAGTTGACTTAGTTTAATAATTGGCAACAGAAGGACAACATCAAACAATGTTAAAATGATACAGACAGTAGATAAACTTGTTAAAAGATCATTCAGGCCCAATACTCACAGATAAAAGGTACAGAATTTTTCTGAGCTACAAAGCTAAATGATTTTTTTTTTGTAAACAAAAAAAAAAAAACCCCAAAAAAAAAAACAGACATTTACAGTTTGATAAGCATTATAACAAGTGACTTGTTTTTTATGAGGTAGCAATGAATTTGATTAATAGTTTGTCATTTTAAATGCCAACAACCATCCTAGTTTAGGCCAACTGGAAAAAAGTAAAGTATTTCATTTTTAGGATGACAAACAAGAGGAAATATGTTAACTATCAATATTTGTAACTAGTTTAAACAAATATTAAAATGGTAAAGTCAAAACTGATTAAAGAAAACTTTGATTTTTATGTTTGAAAGAATGAATCTGAAATTATTTTAACTAAATTTAAATATTTTAAAAAAAGTTTATTCAGTGATTTTTTTTTTTCAGGGTGTAGATTAATGAATGTTATTATTTAAGAAAAATTTGTATGTTGCAATCAGATTTTCTCAGTCACCTGTACAGTTTCACACAAACACCCACACAAAAAAAAAGAGACAAAGAGAATAGTTTATTTTTTTTCTAATCAAGATGCACAAGATGCCAAAACAAGATGGCTGAAATATAAAGATTACATACAATCAGCAAAGATGTAAACCCAATACACACACACACAGGTGTATTAAAAATACTTTTATAAACTGTGTGGGTGGGTTCTTCACACCAAAACAAGGACAAAATTCCATATAAACATATGTCCACAAGTTCTTTGTTTTGTGTTATTTAAAGAAAGTTTATAGTAGATAGCACTGCATTGGAATATAGACTAGTGTTCATTTGGTATTCATGTACATCTGTGTCTAGTCTGTCTTTGATGTTTAATTTGTGTAGTTGTGAGTTAACTGAGAAGTGTTCCATTTAACAATGGCAAGATATTCCTATCATGAGCAGGCAGATATGAATCATAATGGACACAAGACTGTATCAGATTGCGTTTCCAGACCAAAGGCAGTTGAATCATCCAACCTTTGCTGCTGTTTATCATTGTACTGCTGAGACAGGACCTGTGAAACCACAAACAATGGATCAAGGAATGAGGCAACATTTGGAAAAGATGGAATAATAAATTTACACAACCAACATTTACAAGCAGATCGGAATCCCCATGGTACAATACAGATTAGACACCAGCTTCAGCGTGTGGGCTGGAATTGTAAGTAACTGTCTGGTAAGTTCATATGTTTTTTCCAACATGTCTTACAGGAGCTATCTACAGGGATTTTATTTCAAACACACTTCCAAACATGCTAGAGGATGTAACCCTGCTAAGATGAAGACACATGTGGTTCATGCATGATGGGGGTTCCAGCACATTTTAATCACATTGTCTGCGATGCACTGGCCGACAGACATCTACCATCAAAGATGGATAGGTAGAAGACCGGCATGTTACCCAGATTCAATCCTTTTGTTTTTTATATGTTGGGCCACCTAAAACAATTAGTTTATGCAGCAGGTATTAATAATGCAGAGCTGCTTCATCAACATGTCATAGGGGGCTAGAAAAACCATTTGACACCATACAGAAGTATTTGAAAGGGCCCACTAGTCAATGATTTGATGGGTGTATGTATGCATAAAAGCAAGCAGCAGACATTTTGAACATTTATTATGGGTTGCTGCATCGAGGTAGAACAATATCATTTTGGACATTTTCCCTTGTTTTGGTGTAAGAAACCTGTCTCCAAAGTCTGTAAAAGTATTTTTTATACACTATATATATATATATATATATATATTTTAATTCAGATACTTCAATCCAAAGGAAAAAAGCAGGAAGGTAAATTCCAAAAAACCCGATCCTAATTAATATTAAAAATTTATTTTAATATTAAAAAATGATACAGGAAGAGAGCTCCATGTAATAAAATATTACAGAGCAAATATATCTCCCCTTTTTTTTGCAAACCCAGACGATGTCAATTTTTTTTCTTTTCTTATTTATTTGATTTTATTCTATCCTTTTCTTTTTCTTTTTCCTTTTCTTTTTCTTTCCTTTTATTTTTATTTTTATTTTATTTTTTTTATTTATTTTTTTTATTTTATTATTATTTATTTTTTAATTTCTTTGCAATCTATTTAAAAAGGAAAAGTAGACTAATTTTTCTCCAGTTTCTGAAAGGTTTTTTTCTGTTGCTGAGGTGATGTGTCGCTCCCCGTGGGGATCGTCATATCGAAATGGCCATTCAACATCTTTGAATTAATCCTTTTTTAATATATATATATATATATATATATATATATATATACACATACATACACACACACACATAAACAAAATTATTCATTTTGACTTTTTCTTTATAAAAATATACATTTATTTTCTCTAAAATGAACAGAGCAAGCCAAAGAAAAGAAAAAAAATAAAAGATTTAATTATCTTATCCAATTTTATGATTTGATGAATATTTAAAAGATGAATTTTTGAGAACTAGTCTCCTTACTGATGTCAATTCAATATTAACATTCAGATCCAAGAATTTAGTGGAACAATAAATCTACAACGGATAACAACACAAGCTATTTGCTTCCTCTTATAGATAAAAGCATTGTCAGCCCCACCCACCATGAGACATGAATAAAACAAGACTACAACAATAAAACAACAGTCACATAATTTTGAATAAGGAACATCTGATAGTTGTTCAGAAGCGACAACATCGATCATGTATCAAACATTAGGAGAGAGAGAGAGTTACAAACAGTATATAACCAACCACAGAGAAGGTTAGAATAAGAAGAGAGAGGAGGTGCAGGAGAGGATGCAAAATGAAGAAAAATCATCATATGGTACCATCATCATCATCATCATCATAACAGATAAGCTTAATTTTATACATGATTTTTTTAAAAATTTGTAATTAAAGGTTATTTTCACTAATATTGAAGAATATTATTGTTATTTGAAGATATGAAGGAAAACAACACTTATAAGAAATTAAGAAAAAAAATACAGAAATGGAGGTTTATGAAGTGATGGGAATAAAAATGCAAAGAGGATTTACAGTCATTATAGTAAAGATTAGTATTGGGGTGGGGGAGATGGTCAAATTCTCTCTCTCTCTCATACAATTTTCAAACTGTTCTAAAGCAGATATTATATAAAAATTATCTTTTAGATTCTTTGAGCAGCAATGTAAATAAAAGAAGTGTTACCAAGATCTGTAGGGAAAAAATGCTCCAAAAATTTCCAAGATAATGAATTAGCATAATTATTATACAATAATTTATTCAAAAAGGTGTTCTAATCATGTTGTGTGCTATAGTCACAATATTTCAGTCATTGTATCTGCTGGTATTTTACAAGTTTCTATTGTATCTGGTAATCTTGAAGATTTCAAATTGAACCCATTATGCAATCCATATTCAAGGAATATATTTTATTAGAGAATTCTTTTTAGTGAATTTTTAGTTAATTAATAACATCCGTATGTATAGGTTTTACAAGGATTGAGCCACAGATAAATTAGCAGCCACTCAAACACCTAACTACTGGACTTTAGGGCAATGAGGCCATTTGATTTTGAAGCCTTAACTCTAAAGTCCATTCCTGATTAAAAGATCCAATAAGATATACAATTCTATGTTAAAAAAAATATTGCATGGAAAAAAAAAAAAAAAAAAAAGGAAAAACAAAAACATTTGTTCGTCTAATATGTAAACACTTTAACAGTTACATAAAAAAAAAACTATCCTAGGATGTTTGATAAATTCCATCAATATTTATTAACAGCCAACATTATATTTTTAAATATTGAAGTTGAAATATAAAGTGGAAAAAGAGTGATAATGACCTGCAATATTTTGTTAATTCAGTTCCAACATGAATTATTAGAATAAACCTTATATACACACAAATTTGTGTGTTTTTTTATAGGGTGTATAAAAGTATCCAAAACAAAACAAGCGATTATAAAAAGTGGAAAATTTTTATTAATGATGCATTTTACCAGAGAATCTGCTCTCTTTGGCTTCCTCAGGTTAGAAAGATAAAACTGTGTGTGAGGAAAATGCTTTGGGATCACTGAGGATAAGTGGGAACCATAAATCAACTTAACTACCTGAGCTTATCACCTCATGTCCAGAATTAGAGAGTCTGTATGCCAGTGTGTTTGTTATATATATATATATATATATATATATATATATATATATATATGATGTTTTAAAGCAGTTTGGTACTATAGGATTTTAAAATATATACAGGAATCCTTCAATTAGTGCAGCTAATGTATAGATCAATAACTATAATAAAAAAAAATCAATATATCTTGTCTGCTTATTTTTAATAAAATCCATTTGTAATCATGGATAATCTTTTGTGTATTATAATTGAAAGATGTAAGAAATGCACCGTAACTTTGACAGTTGATTTTATTATTCATTTCTCAATGTTTCCAAGTGCTTTCAATCTCCTTACAAGATAATCTTCAGGGGAATAGGTTATGGTAACAAAAAATAACCACAAAAATGTTGCTAAAAATTACTGTAAATTTTCTTGCTTCAAATGTAATGGTTGACAAATTGCTTAGTGTTCATTATAGAGGTAAAAAAACAAAAAAAAAAGAAATAAGGTAATTAATTTGATTTCAACTTATCCTCAGAGATCCAACATGCATCCCTTCACTACTGTCAGTTTCATGCAAATTTTGCAATCCTTAGATTGAAAATATCAAATTGTAAGCTCTGTCTTTTTCCTATCTCACCAACTTTCTTGAATAATTGCATATATGTGGAGGTGCTGAAAATTTGTTTTGCCTAACCCACTTCCCAAAGAATGACTTTTCAAAAAACATGTGGATTGTTTTGTTAGTTTTAATAGTAGAGGGATTGAATCCTGCATAAATATTTGAGACAAGAAATCTGAGCCCAATCTCTCATTCAGCTCCCAGAAACATTTGCAGAAATGCCAGAAAATTCTATATTTCATGGGGTTATGTTCTAAATAAGGCATGTCAAACATGCGTTCCAGTCTGCAAGCAGCCCTTTACAAGCGCACTTGCGGCCTGCACAAAGGATACTAATTTAGTCATTCAATGGCTCAAATTGCAGTTTTTATGATCTAGAAATTACAGTATTTCAGAAAATAAATCATGTGTTTTATATTTTTATTTAATTTAATAGAATATTAAATAAGAATACCATTTACTGCATAAACATTTAAAATAACTTCAATATTATCAACAAACTAAGTCATTATTTTAAAAATTGTAGTAAGTATTCTTGGTGACTGAGAAAATATCGGGAAAAAAAAAAAAAGATCTCTAGTAGTCATGCCATCACACAATGAAAACAATATGGCATCTTATTAACAGTTGTAAGCAGAAAACTTTCTTCCAAAATTTCAGAACTTTTTGCTTTTGAAGGTGAAATATCAGCCAAAAATAGTTTTAGAGATGTTATCAAAATTGCTGTATCTCTTTTTTAATGTTGGCTGTAGTTTAAATGTACCAGTAATTCTTTAGATTCCACATCATCAATTTTGAAAATTAGTTTTTTTTTCTTACTACTTCAACCCGAAAAAAGGCTAGTGCTCCTCCAGCAAAGAGAAAAAGGAAAATGAATGAAGAAGGGTGACACTTTCAAGAAAAGTTGGAATTATTTTTGCACAATGGTAAAAAGATATATTGTTTATTTTGCAACAACTCCATCACCACACTAAAAGAGTAAAACCTGAAAAGATATTATGAAACGAACCATCAATTTGGTGATAAATATGAAGGCCTGACATGTGTTTCAAACCTCAAGGAATTGAAGACTAACTTAACACAACAACAGACCTTTCTTATGAAAATTCAGAAACAGAATATGTTGCTTCTGTTACTGCAAGCTATGAACTCAGCCAAATGATAACTATTTGGGAAATCTTACAGTGAAGGAGATTTCGTAAAGCAATGCCTTGTAAAAGCAGCTGAAATTGTATGTCCAAAAGAAGGACACTTATTCAAAGACACTTCATTAATCAGAAACACTGTTGTTGAACGGATTGGTGAAATGTCAGGTGATTTGAAACAACAGTCAAAGGATGTGTCATCAATATGCAAACATTTTTCTATTGCTATTGATGAGACTGTTGACATCACAGTGCAGCTTGCAATTGTCATCAGGGCCTGTGACAATGAATTTAATATTTAGGAAAAGCTGATTGGACTGCTCCCCATGCATGATACTGCAACAAGCTAGGACATCTCTGAAAGAGTTGCGCTAGTTCTACTAATGGTGCTGCTGCCATATTGCAAATTCATCATTTGCATATTTTCAACGTATTATTCATCAGCAAAATTTTAAAATTAGATCATGTGCTTAGCTTGGTCACAAAGACAGTGAACGATATCAAGGGCTGTGCTCTCAAGTTCAATTAGTTGTTGGAAGATATGGATAATCGGTTTACTGATGTTCCATTCTATAAGGAAATCCACTGGTTGTCATGTAACAAATAACAGGGAAGATTCTATCTATTGAGACAAGAAATAATTATCTTTTTGGAGATGAAAGATCAAAATGCAGATAAAATAAATCCAAGAACATTTCTTAATATGTATGAATTGTCTTAAAAAATTTGTATGCACATTGTGTGTATTCTAAATATAAGTAACAAAAATATTCTGCAATAATTTTATTAAATGACTAATTAGTTGTAATGTGCACAACCATGTGGCTCCTCAAGGGACCTTCAGTTTGACATGCCTGTTATAAATAAATATTGTTAAAATGGAATATTCTTGTTGGGGTGATTGGGCAGGACAAACAGTTGGAAATGGAAAATGTGCAATGGATAAACTTATTAATGTCTAAGGCATTCGAGATAGTCAAAGATTTAATTAGATTTCATTTTCTTTTACATAATAAAAGCAAAATAGAGTTTATGGAGGATACTTTTGAAAACGATTTTGTAACGTTATTCATTTTATTTAAAATATCCAAGTTCTTTGATCAATATTTTTCGTCTGGCAAAATATTTGAAATGCATTTGTGGGATTGAAAATATAAAATAAAAAGTAAACAGTTACAAGGCATAAAAGCTGCTAGAAGTCAAGACAAAATTCTCAGAAAACCTGTAAAAGGTTACTATTGCCCCTAATCATTTTATTATTAGTTTACATCATGTATATGAAATCTACTTGTACATAGCCATCGAGACATTAAAAACAAAACGATACATCTATGAAAATAAGAGATGATTAAACGAAATTGGAAAATAAAGATAAAAAGGAAAATAGTAATAGGTTTACCTCATTCATCGTTTGTTGTTGCAGCCGGGCGCTCACCTGCCATTTACATAGACAATAATAAAAATACTGCCACCCACCAGAATTATGAGTCTTTCTTTAATACAAATAAATTGAGAATTTGAAATGACTGGATTAAATGCTTTCATACATATCGTCATAGACTTTTCAGTTATGCCTACAAACATCCAAATATCTCAAAAACAAAAACATATATCCATATGTAGACAGAAAACATTAAGAAACTTTCTATTTACCTAGCAGCCTTTTTTTTTTTTTTTATTATTTGTCCAAATTTTATTTTCTATATTTTTTGCACATGTTTATAAGACTGCACACAATGCACATATACAATAATTTCGAAAAAATACCTCAGACATAATTGATTTCTATTAAATTAACTTAAATGCATCAAATAATGATTTGTACAGCAGACAATCAGAGCAAAGTGTTTAATTAGTCAGAAAATAACAGGATACATGCTTGCAGGTCTACATGTATACTTTTTCACTACCATTACCATGCTTAAGAAATATTACTGCATTTAATAAGTGTAATTTCAGGACATTTATTTTTCTTTTCAAATTTGTCCACCACAAAAATTGACCAATGAATATTGCAACAAAACCTATTTATAATATAAATTTTACTTTTCCATGTCTAAACAGTGAATGCCTTACTACATATATACATAAATATAGGATATATGTATGCATACGGGAGATATTTGAATACATTTGTACACAGATCTACAGTCTATGCACCAATTAAGATTGGCAGAACTTTATGAGAGCGCTCTTTGGCCAATTCTTGCTTATTTTTTTATCTTTATAGAAGACAACAAAAAAATAACAAAAACAAATGAAAATATGCACACACATAAAAAAAGAAACAAAAGAAAAGGAAAAAATGAAAACAGAATCCTAAATTTGTTTATATTTTGGGAACAGAAGGCGGGGTGGGGGGTGGGGGGCAAGATGTGACGTTAATGTTCTTGTCAAAATAGATATTTTTCAATAGTGAGTGAACATATTCTGATAGTATAACATATATAAAGTAGCTGGTAATGGGACCAGCAACCACCTTATGCAATTTTTCAATCTCTCCTTAATGGATCCCAACATCCAAAACTATTGAATTATTATTATGAATGTGCATTTAATGACATTGAATCAAACAGCAAGACTTCAAGTTGATCATTTCAAAAATATGGCAATAAATAAATAAAAAATAATTAGTGGTGTGATGTGAACTGCAGGTCAAATAATTTCTATTTAATTCCTGATCAGGAAATTAACACTATATTGTTTTGAGTTTCTGGAAATTTTGCTTGATTTTCAAAGTTTTTTTAATTTGCTGATACAGTTTAGTTCATTTTGGATGGCATTTTGTAAAAATGTTTCAAAGTGGTGCAATACTATTAGCAAATGACAACAGAAGATAATGATAACTCACTGTAAGACAACTTTGTCAAAAGGGATAATATAAACAGACCATCTGTTAACAATGAGTAGTAAATCAGAGGTGGCCAACAGGCAAGTTATTTACATTGAGCAGCAATTGAAGGCTCCTCTAAGTCTGTTCATCTCCTTAAACAGTTTTTGGAGTTTCATAAGACACCTTTGATAAATTCAGGTGTAAAAGGTCATTGCCTACTTGTAAAAGCCTTACCCACTGCTCTCTAATTTCAGAATGATCTTTTTTTTTTGTAGTTTGTACTTGAGACATAAAAAAGAAGAAGACTGTCTCAAGGAGTAAAACAATCTGTGATTCTGGGGGAAAAAAAAAAACTCTTTGCAGTTTTGTTATCCTAGCCAAAGGAGAGGATGATTGTTATTTTATGGTAATTGGTTACATTTTAGTATAAAGTAATCAACATTGAATAAAGCCAACTGAAACATTCAATATTTAAGAACAAAGCAGCATTATTCTCACTAAATATGGTGGATACTTTGTTTCAGCTGATGGCTTCTCTATGCATTAAAGTGAGGAAAGGTGTGTGTGCCGGGGAGGGGGGGGGGAATATTGATTAGTTATCAATAGTGAAAATTGTTTGAAAGTCACCTGTTACTTAGAAGAACCTCTGTCTTTAAAGTCAAAGAGAAATGGGTTGGGGAAAGGAGGTTTAAAATAGAAATAGTATAAATACACACTGGAGATTCTGGTACCAATTTGGGACAATTCAAAAGATGCAAATGTGGAGTGAATAATAAAAAAGCCTTATGTCATGTGAGAAGAATGATATAAAAATGATAAGCAAGCATACATACACAGGTGGGTTGTGTTGGCTGTGGATAAATAAAGCAGAAATTAAAGCTGAATGGTTATGATGTGGGGTGGGAGAATGAAAAGGTTCAAAGCTGGCAGAAGAAATAAAGAAGCTGTCAGCCTGAAAGTTTGCAGATTTAAGATAGAAACAACTAAATTTACAGCCAAGATCTGGAAAAAAAACAGCCAGACCAGTAAAAGTAAACCGTGTTTACATATATTTATTTTTCAAAAAATTGTTTGTAGCTGAGGCCAGTAACCAGAGATTTGTAGAATCCAACATGCACACAAATCTGACACAAAAAGGTACAGATTACAACCTTTCGTTGCTGATAGATTCTACATCGACTTGTGAACTATAAACATTTTTAGCCTCATTGCCAAGAATCTCAGCAGAAAGCATCATTTGTCACTTAGAAGCAAAAGAAAAAAAGACAAAAAGCCTTGTTGCATATGGATATAGACATTGGTGCTAACAATCAAATCAGATGTTTTCCTGATGGTCTGACAAGTTCAACATATATAACTCTGGTTACTTTGGAAATGTCAATTTAGCAAAAAAAAGTGATTTAAAACTAAGCAGCAGTATCTAAGAATTGTTAGAGATCTTTTATAATCTGAGAAATGAAACTAAAAAGAACAAAAATATGGTTTTCATTCTGTTCAAACACACAATACTATTGGATTGTATTAAATCTAAAATATAAAACTACATTAGATTACAAATAAACAATGGGATTTGCTTTAGATCATAAAACAAAACATTTTTCATTCCCCACTTTATTAGTCTTGATGAACAGATGGAAGCATTTTCAACCTACAAGCTTTTAGAAATTGTGAGCAAAAGCCAATGTCTAATTAGAAACCTTAAAAGCACAGCCTTCCATTCTAGCCAAGAATAAAACAATTAGCAAAAAATGAACAGCAAGGTATAACAAAAATATTTTGTGTTTTATTAAACGAAAACATAAAATTAAGGAGGTGTTAAAAATGTGTCAATAAAAATTATTTCCTTTTATAAATTATTTTGGAAGCCAAATGAGAAATCAATGTAAAATTATGAAAATTGACAGCAATCTTAGTGTCACAATAGTTTTAACATTTGTTTGCTTGAGAAATTACCCTTTTCTGAATTTATAACCTTAACCAGACCAACGAGGTCGTTTTAATGGCATCTCATGTCTCTCAGCTGCAAGTTGGCTGAATTTAACCCACAATTATAGAAAGGATTCTACATTAGATATAAAATCAAATCATTAAAAAAAAAAATGCAAGTATACATATTTTTCTTTTAAAACAAAAAAATGAAACAAATTTTAAAAAAGATTAATAAAATACTAACTTTGATGTTTCAATCTAAATAAACCAGCTATAGAAATAATTGTATCCATAAATCAATTTTATAATTCTCATATTGAAAAGTTTATATAATTAAAAGAAAAAGCTAAAATTGTTCAAATGTATAAATTATAGCATTCCAATCCCACAAAACCTCAGACTTAAATGGTTTTTCGAGTTCTCAGAGGACTATTTCATTACAAAAACAAAAAGTTCAAATCAATTATTCTAAAATAAAGATGATTAAGGAGTAACTAGTAGAAAAATCAGTCTCACTCACTTTCATGTCAAAAGGATCGACCCATTTGAGCAATTCTTCAAAGATCATGTCAATCTCTTGTGTTGGCACCTTGGGGATGACATGTTCACAGTCCTCCTCATCCTCCACTCCAGTAACAGGAGCATCATCACAGCTGGCTATGCTGGTGGACGTTTCAAGACCTTCTAAGTGAGTATCAGCCTGGGAACACCCAAGTTTCACATAGGTTTCAATCAGGATATTTTTCTGTTTATCCATATCTCTGGAATTCAATTAGACTTTGATAGAATTGGCATTTTTGCATTTTTGTTTTAATTCAAATATCACACACATACAAGAAAGATTATTTGTTTTAGTGACAAGAATGAATAAAATGGCGTACATTTTTATGCTGGCTGAATTTGGTCGTGGATCGGACTTCATGCCATAGTACGCCAGCAAAGCATCCTTATCAATTTGATTGAGGATGTATTTGGCAATTTTTGTGATTTCTGGCAGTTTCTTCAATCTGTCCTGTTAAAGAGGAAAGAGAATAAAAAACTTCTTTAAGAAAAAAAAGAAAAGAAAAATAGATAGATGTAAAATTTTGAGAGCACACCTTAAGTCATGAATTATTTAAACTATTATTCTCACTTTTTGTTTTTATTACAATATTTTGGATATGATTGTCTGCATAATTCATGGACTGATATTTTTAAAACTCAGCTGGCTTTCTTAGGACCAGGATTCTTTATTAATATTTATACTAGTTGGGCTCCCCTAAACCTACCACACCCAGTGGAGCATAGGGTATTGGTAACCCTTTGTCATCGATGAAGGGTTTTTCAATACTTCTATGTTTTTGTTTTTTTTTAAACAGGTAGGAGTGTTGACCTTATGCAAACCTGTTTATCCTCTGGGCAAAGTAACATTCAATTAAGTGCCATATGTGGTACATGCTTGGGCAATCAGGTGTTTTTTCTTTCAATCCATGATTGACTAGGAAGAAAATTTTTCCTGCAGTAGGTTGGCATTTCTTTTGGTGGTAGACTGGTTGCCAATCAAGGATATAGAAACAAATCACTCCTGCTATTTAACCTATAGCTGGAGGGAGAAGAGATGGATTAATACCTTTCCCAAGGGTATTTCTGCATAAGTGAATACAACGAATTCAAGTGGAATTTGAACTCAGTTCTCTGATTCTTCGTCTCAAGTTAATATCTTTGCACCACAATGCACATCCAATACTAGTTGGGTTCTCAGGAATTTTACAAATGTGATAAATGATGTTTTGGGTTGGTTAGTTGATTGTTTAGCCGTATATCAAAATGGGTTATTTAATGCCAAAATCTAAATGTTTTAAACACAATTGTATGCTTTCAACCAGAGATAAAATGTATTGTTGGAAATTCTTTATTATAAAATGTATTGGTAATTTTTACTATATATGAAAAAAAAAAAAATGTATTTTTATACTTTCATAATTTTTTGTTTGGGGATTCACTATTTGCTCATAGCTCAGACCCTAACAGGTGCTACAACCTCAGGTCAATGTGGACCTGAGAACAGCAGCAATTCTACACTTCTCAAAAACTCCAATCTCCAAATCAAGGTGTTGCTACCAGATGTAGTTTATCATCATACCCAGGACCATGGTGATAAGGGATTTTATAATTTTTGCAAGTATGATGAAAGAGTAATGTAATGGACAACACTGATCTTTTTGAACAGAACAAATTTGTTAAAGAATCACTTACTCAGTAATTTAAGAAGATTTCGGACATTCATTCTAAATTAAATAACATGAAATCATAATGCATTTATTATATGACTGCCAATTAAAAATCAATGTTTAAAATGTTCAATGACTTTCATTTAATGAAAATTGCTTGCAAATTTGATCAGTTATCTCTACTCTTCACTGAGATTTTTCCAATTTGTGTAGCTGCAGTTATCCAGTTAAATTTAAATAAAAACTAACATCTCAGATAGCATTTCTCATTAGAAATAAAAAAGATTTTATTCTAAAAATGGAATTTAAGTGCTAACCATTTGCATCATTTCAACAGCAAAGATTGGATAAAAAGCAATTATTATGAAAGTTTTTGCCACTTTTTGATAATTGAGGCTGGAGTTTAAGAAAGAAAAAAAAATAAATTAAAATGAACCAGAAGGAAAAAAAAGTTCATTTTTAATTTACCTTATCTGAATCTAATGCTTGCAATTTGGCAACATGAAGTGGCAAATAATCCTTGTATTCCTTACAAAGTTCTTTATATAATTCATCACTTTCATCTAATCTGAAAAACAAAACTTTTTGTTAGTAATCCAATATTTAAGTAGATTAACATAATGTCAATTTGTTTTCTACTCAAAGGTAAATGTACAAAAGATTTTTAGTTATTTCCATTAAAGCAGAACAGATTAGAAAGAAGGGAAAATACTAGATTAGAAAAGACAACATTTAACCAACATAATTTACAAGTATTTCTCTATATTTCTGAGATGCAGTATTTACATTGTTTGGACTGTTGTCCTCATCTTTATTGTCATATTCACGATCTTTCAGCTGTTGTACACTCTGGCCTTCAGGATGTGTCTATATTTCTGAGATGAGGCATTGTAACTATTTACACTATTTACATTGTTTGGACTGTTGTCCTCATCTTTATTGTCATATTCATAACGTTTCAGCTGTTGTACACCATGACCTTCTCCAGGTGACTGAAAGAACACATGGTCCAGTGGATAAAAGCATTGGTTGAATCCAGCAACTTGTCCCAAAGAGTTGTGAATTCAATGCCTAGTGACATAGTGGCAAACAAAAACTTAGAGAGTTGAGATAAATAGAGATAACTAAGACATCTGGAAATGGCAGGACACACGGAATGAGAACAATCTACCCCAGTGATTGAAATAAAGGATTTGGTTCAAAACTACATCTGAAGAAGGTTGGTGCATACAACAGCCGAAATGTTGTGAATACGACAATGAAGATGAGGACAACAGTCCAAGCAATGTAAATAATAATTTACAAGATTTTTTTAAGGAATTTTTCTGTGAATTTCTAAGAGGAGTTATCATTTACATTTAGACTAATATCTTCATCGTTGGTGTTACCACAAATTTTCAGTCATTGTACCCTTTAATCTTCTTCAGGTTTCTGTTGATTTTGGTAAACAGAACCCTTTATTTAATCCCTGGGGGTAAATTGTTCTTTTTCTGTTTTCCATGTCTAGATATCTCATCTTCTTGTTTTATTTTGTTTAATACTGTTCAGTTATTGATTGTTCTGTTTTCAGTGAGTCTAAGTCTGTACTACCTGGCCCAGGAATTGAACTCACAATTATTATGCTACCAAATTCATAAACCACTGCTTTAATCTACTACCCCAGAAGTTAGAACCTTAAATCTAATGTTCTTAATGTCTGCAATTTGAAATTCCCTGATTGTGACTCAGATTGACAGACATCTGAAGAAACTCAGAGTGTGCAATGACTGAAACATTGTGATAAAGATAAGGACATTAGTCAAAATGTAAATATCTTATAAGGAAGAACTGCTTTTAAGCAACTATTTTCTTTGCTTTTTACAAATCTATGAGTTGAAGAGAAAGGCTTTATTATATTTTTTTTGTGAGGAATAAAAGAGAAAGAAAGAAAGCATTTCTCATTAGAAATAAACATAGAAAATGATAAACAGGTTTACTTTGTAATCCAAGAAATTCTTAAATCACGAAGTGCTTCTTGATATTCTTCTTCTGGGCTTTTCTCTTTGACTTCTTTATTTTTACAATTGGTGCATTTGCTCTTCTTTACACATTCTGTTAAAATGTATTTGAAAGGCACAGAGGTCTGGAAAGAAAAAAAACCAACATATTAACAATTTCAATAAGCTGATGAATATCAGACAAATTATTAAGCCTAAATTGTAAAAGAGACATTTTTTTCAAACAAAGTGTTTACATTTAAAGAGGCCTAATTAACAGATTTCTAGAGAACCAATTATCTTTTATTTTTTTTTTAATACAACATCTAAAGAGATGTTGCCAAATCATAATTAATGTATGAATTAAAAGTGTACTTTGAGCTTGCACAATTTTCAGATCACAAATTAAAAACACTTTACATAAACAAAGTATAAAAAGATAAGAAAAAAAATTATAGAAAGTATTAACTAACTTTTCAATTCGTATACATTTAAAAAAATAACCAGTTCATGCCTTTAACTGGTTAGTTTGTTCATTAAAGGTCTGAACTAATAGGCAAGAAATGTTTTGTTCTATCTTTAGAGCCAAGTTGACAATTAGATGAGTTAGGCAGAACAAAGTAAACTGATTTTAGACGAGGATAAAGCACTAATTTTTACTGAGAATGATTAACATAAGGATTACAGCATTTGCCATAGAGTAATTAATAATGTTTAATGTAAGCTTGCAAATAATTGCAAGCAAGTTAAATCCTTGCTAAGGGTTGCACTAAGTAGAACTTGTGCTAACAATGCTCAAGTCAAACAAAATATCCAAATAGCAAAGAAGAACTCACAGATTTTTTGACTGGCTCATCTTTCAACACAAACAAAGATCCACTGAGGTAATTGCCAGGACCATGTGATTTGGGGAGTCTGGAAAAAAAAAAGAAAAGTTGTTTCCACACAAAAAATTACAATGAGTAAAAAAAGTAAGTAACAGCAGTCAATTTGCTTTATGCATATAATTTTCTGACTAATTTTTAATCTTTTAATGGAAAACAGTTTTAAATACTCAACACTAGTTTTTTGGGGGAGTTTAAATAAAGAGAATTTTTAAGTTCCTGCTACTTTTTAATTTTTCAATTCAGAAACCTAATTTTTAAAATAAAAAGGAATTTATTTTTAAACCTTTTATCAAATTTGTTTGAATTGTTTTGAAAAAAAAAAAAAAAAAAATTAATTTTTTATTCTTAAACCAAAGTTTAGACATTTAATTAAAAAAAGAATAATTCCAAAAATAAATCAATAACCCAGATAACTTATTTTGTGTAAGATTTAATTGCTTGTAAGATATGCAAATTCTAAAGATACTTACTTGTCATCTGGCAATGGACTAAAAAATAGTGGATATGTAATGCCTTTGTGAGCACAAAGAGAGCACAGTTTCTTGCCTTGAGAGGAGAGGGCACTCTGCCAGCTTGTGTGAATGTCCAAGTTTATGGCTGTCTGCAGACGGTGATGTAACACAAGAACTGTGTCCTTAAGTTTTTCAACCATTTCACGGTTGTCGTGACGGATCTGAAGAATAATGCTGTAATCTCCTTTTTCTAGTTTGACACTATACTGAAAAGGGAAGTGAAAAAAATTACTTAAAATATGAAATCTAAAATAACCAGAAGTAAAAAAAAAAAAAAGAATAGTAACCATATTTTGTTTGAGATTGAAAATTCCAAGGAAGAGGATTATGCCAATGCAAGAATATCTGTATTGCATCACAATGTGATAATGTTAAATGCTGAAGACAATGAAAAGCTACAGTAGATTCCTGCAAATTTCTGAGCAATTTGTAATCATTTAAAAAAAAAAAAAATTGCTGAAAAATGAAATTTTAAAGTTATACAACTTGTAAATTTATTGAAAAAGATTTAAGATGTTGAAAGAGAGAACATAATCCTTGATACAGAGTTCTTTTGTTTCACATTTGTCACTCACACAATTATGAATTACACCAAAGAGACAAGTAAACATTGATTGATTAGTTTGTTTTCTATGACTTATCAACCCTTTGTGGTTATTTAAAGCTAGAAAATATTTTTAGATTGTAAAAGTTTTTTTTTTTAAATTAATAATGGTTCAGTGGTATAAGTTACTAATTAACCCATTGAAGAGAGACAAGGTTTCATACCTTCTTAAGGAGATTTGCATATAAGGGAATATAATGAACCAAATGGGAACTGGAACTCGCCTCTGTTTAACAATTCCAAGCAATTATTTATTACACTACCCACATACAAAAGCTTACAGCACCTGGTATTTCTAAGTGGTCACCTGTCTCTAGGTACTGACTAGGCTCGACATTGCTTAGCTTTGGTAATGGTATGGGTTTCAATGTGATTCAGCTGTAAACCAGAGAAGCAAATAATTTAAGGAGAATTAACTGAAGTTTTAGAAACACGCTTATTAAAATGCAAAAAAAAATCCATTTGAAATTCTGTACCGTTTAAGAAAACTGGTTTATCACAAATAATATTTTCTATAAAAGAATTCATAAGATCAGGTAAGAAATAACATGCATTGAATATTGCTGCCACATCTGGTCTGGTACTTCTGCTACATATTTAGAGGTTCATGATAAAATAGAAAAGAAGAATCTGCAACATTATCGGTTCTGAGCCGGCATCTCAGCTTCAGTCACTTTTTCACAACCATAATGTAGTCTCTCTGTTTTTTTTTTATAAATACTTTTATGGTAATTGTTCTGATGTACCTAGACTTTTGTATTGATAATTGTTTTGATGAGCTTTCTTCTTTGTTACTTTGACTTTATGAATTTAAGTGCAGTACTAGATTAGAAGCTCATTTTACACTTAAAATTGTGAGATGTAACTGCAACTTTTATGCTAAGTTTTTTCTCACATTTCTCACTTTCTTCTGGCTTCTTGTTTTCCAGTTAACTATGATCTTCAAAAATTTAAATGCAATGTCAATTGTTATCTATGTCTATTTAATTCATATTCTTTTATTGGATTCTCTCCTTAATGTTTTTTTTCTTATCTTCTTTCAAACTCAGTAACCCCCTTGCATTTTAGTGACTTTATTGCCTTGCTTAGAGTGAAATGATAAAAAAAAAAATCATTGATAAAAAGAAAAAAAGCTAGCATATTCTCTTGTCAAAGAAGGAAAGGAATGAAAGTAGCAAATAAAAAAAAATTTACCCTGGAAGGATATGCATCTCCAGCACTGATGCATTGTTTATTGGAATCAAACAGCATCCACAATTGGCTCTCATATTCAGACTCATACAATAAATCACTTAGTAGGGAGCAGTCAGGGGTTACTTCTTCACCTTTGTTCTGAAAGAGAAACAAAAATAAAATTAAAGAAAATTCTAAGAGAGGGAAGAAGCTTCAGAAATTAAGAAAAGAGGAAACTGAAAAATGCATATTTACATTAACATTAAACTTTTCTATTGCTCCAACAGTTCTTCTAAATCATGTGATCCACAAACAAAAACCAAAGACATAACATTTGAGTACTTTCTCATTTTATAATTAGATACTTATATACCCACTAAGTTTTTGATTTCTTTTCTCAGATAAACACAAAAATAAAAATAATTGTTATAATAATAAACAAGATAGTCATAAAAAAGATTGGGGAACACAATCATTAATTGTGCATATTTTTTTATGCAGACAATTATTATAAGGCTCAGAATTTCCTACAGAGGCAAATTAAGATTTCTAATAAAAAAAACTGAGATTCAGTTTCTAGAATCAAAAGAAAAAAAAAATCTATATTGTAGATTTTTGCAAATAATACTTGTAATGAAAACGTAAGTAAAAAATGTATGAAAAAAAAATATTAACTCAGCATTCAGGAAACATTGTTTCTTGAAAAATGCCAAAACATTTTAAAGCTGCAGAAAGAATCACTTGTATGAAAAAATATATTTAGCCTGGCTAAAAATTTTTTATTCCAAATTTTACAAAAAAAGAAAATAAAAATAATAAAAAAAGTAATTTCATAAAATATTGAATATTCTACCCATTCATTACTATCTCATTAAATATGCTCAAGTAAGATTGTTAGTTTAAAAAAAATTAAAAAGTCAAATATCCAAAGAGGAAATCAAAAGCTATTGAAGTACTTACCAAGTGGAAATTATAAGTTAACTCTATGGCATATATTTGACGACCTTCAGGTAACAAATCTCGGAGCCCATTTAAACTGCGTAATTTGTGTTCAACAGGTCTGCAAAGAAAATAGGTATTTCATAATTCAGAAAAGTTAAAATTTTACTTTGAAGATTTTATTCATTCTTTGTACTCTTTCCTTCCTTTTTCATACAAATCGGAATTTCTCCTATTTTAGTAGACAGCATTACATTTATTCATGATTACATTTCGTATTGAAAAAGTAGGATTGTTAGCAAGAGATAAGACCAAAATGTGAGATGTCAACATCAAATAGATACAGAAGTTTAAATGTCTGGGAATTGTTTTAACAGAGGATGGAAAACAAGATATCAAAATCCGAATGTGTGTTGGATTAGCAAAAGATGCATTTCAAAAGTTAAACAAAATACTAAGAAATGGGAAAAGTTTGTTAGAAACAAAGGAAATAGTGCTGAACTGTTGCATGATATCAATCCTTTTGTATGAGTGAATGTTGGATAATCTCACCACAGATGAAGAGGCAACATAAATGCGGTTCTACAGAAGGATACTGAGAATTCCATGGACGTAGCTAGTAAGCAATGAGGAAGTCTTAAAGAAAATGGTAACAAAAAAGAAAACTCAGAATTGGAAAATTTTTTTGAACACTTAATCAGGAAGGAGGTCTTGGAAAACTTAATCTTTACTGGGCATTTTGAGAGGAAGAGAGATCAGAGAAGGCAGCAGGTCACCTACCTGACAAGATTACTTGAATGAATGGTGGAACCAGAAGGGAAGGCTTACCAAAAGAGGAAATACTGCTAAGGGCCACTAGAGATAGGAATTTGTTGAGTTATGATCGTCCACGTCCTTAAGGGACATGGCACCGTAGAAGAAGACTCTCTTAGTCAATGTGAGAATTGTAAGAATCAATACAAAGCAATCATAACGAATTTCGAAGAGTTAGTTTTACAATTATATTTAGCAGGGTTCGAAATTAACATTGTTCATGAGATGATAAAACTAAGTTTCAGATAACTGGTTAGTTCTTTTTAGGGTAATTTCAGGCCAATACAAAATCTTTAATTAAAGCTCTATTTTTTTTTTTTTTTTTACTCATTTCACCTCAAGCAAGGTAACAATGCCACTAAGATGCAAGGGGTTACAGAGAGTGAAAGAAAATGAGAGGACATTAGTGAGAAGAAAGAATAAAAAAAAAATTCAGAAAGACAGAAAATGGCAACTGATGTTCCATTTTTTAAGTCTGTAGTTAGCAAGGAAACAAAAAACCAGAAGAGATTTCCACAGGTGGGAAGTGTGAAAAAGGAAACTGCTAGAATAAAACCTATGGTTACATCTAGCTAGTTATCAGTAAAACAATGAGACCTAGTTGCAATCTAGTAGTATGCTTAAATTCATGTGATCACGGTAGCAAAGAGGAAAGCTTGTTAGAACAATTGCCATGAAAACATTTATAGAAAAGACTCAAAAGCAACTAATTTCATAAAATAATTGAAAAAAATTCTCTTTCCAATAGTGTCTTGCAGTTAAGAAATGAAACATGCACATAGAAAAAAGAAACAATTAAAATAAAAAAGGTTCCTTTTTTTTAACTGGTGAATGAAATCGGAATGAAGAATGAATATTTATGAACTTAAATTTAGATATTTGTATTCTCTATAAATGTGAAAAACATTAGGATCTAATTATAAAAAACAATTTTACTTTAATGAAAAAAAAAAAGCAAGAAAATAAGATTTTTCTGTCAATATTTGGGTAAAAAACCTTGAGTGATCCCATAAACATTTGTGTCATGTTTTCTGTTCATCATAAACCAAATTGAAAAGACGAGAGAATTTTAAAAATGATAAACAAAAAAACTGTAGTCATAGCATGAAACAGATAATTGAAAATATTCTGATAAAGTCTTTAAAAACTTAGAATGTATTAATAACATCTATATAGAAAATGAATGCTTAGAGCAGTAATTCTCAACTATTGTGCCATGGCACTCTAGTGTACAATGCGATCTTAAATAATGTCATGGAGTACATATTTGTGTATGTATGTGCATGGAAGTAGTAATGATACAGTGTTAGTATTTGAATAAATGAATAAATATTAAATTTTATTTTCAAATAATTCTTTTTCACTATTCTTCCATTATGCTATTTTAAATACTTTGTTTCAATATTCATTTTATAAAATATCACTTAAAAATTTTACTAAGTATGCTGTGATATTTTGATTTGCTCCTTGGTGTGCCATTGCTTAAAAAAGGTTGAGAAACACTGGCTTAGAGTGTAATTCATAAAATTAAAATATGGTAAAAGTTAGTGAGCAAGAAAATTAAGAAAAATTATTCAAGGTTATTTTACAGAAATGTTTAAATAAAAACGAAGTTGTGATTTTTATAAAATAAATTACAGTAAAATGTAACTAGTTTGTTTTCCTGTTTATTTATTCTTAAAACTAATACTATTTTTTTCCCCTAAACATTTTAATAGTGTATTTATTAAGCTACTAACACCCATTATGAAAAAGTTAAAAAAATAAATGAAAACATTTTTGATTTCAGGAAGGCTGAATATTTTTTCAAGACAATTTTTTTTTTCTTTGGATGACTGTACATCAATAGTAAAAAAAGTTAATCTGAAGTTCTGATATCTATCTAGTACGTTTGTCAAGAGCTTCTAAAATCATTGTTTGTTTTTTTGCAATTAAGTATAGCAGGAAACAAATTTGTACTGACCGGAGTGGTTGTGCCAAGAACTTGAGACAAACACTGGGGCTAATTTCTTCATGTTTTAGAGTTGCCTTCACATTACAACGAGCAATGCCATCAGCAGCATGCTGGCAAGACAAAATAATAAAAGAGTTACAATGCAGTAAATTAAACCAATATTGAGAAATGTTTAACCTTCATACCTGCAAAAAAAAAAAAAGAAAAAATGATACATCAAAAGGATGGTTATTCCCTTGAGACCACTATTACTGTATACACTTTTGACTCCCTTCGCAATGTTTATTAATAAGATTATAAATATATCTGAACCAAGTACAATGTGATATTTATTATTTACCTTTTATAAAGACTTATTTACTATTTTATAAAAAAATTTGAGAAGTATTTTTACTTAAAAATTTTAAAAAATTACAATATTATCAAAATATGTAAGCCAATGACGATGCAATATACTATTTACTATTTTATAAATAACTATGGAAATAAGATTTTATTATATCTAATAAATAATGTTTAATAGCTTTGTTAATTTTCAAGAATAAAGAAAATGTATAAATCCATTTTCATATAATTGAGTTTTATTAAAACATTTCAAGTGATACATTGCTGAGGGAGCTAAATGTGTATACGGTAATAGAAGTGTCAAGGGGATAACTGACCATTTCGCACACCAGTTTTATGCAGGTATGAATGTTAATTGCCAAATATTGAAAAGAAAATTTAACAATATTTTTCTGTGTATACATGTTTAAGTTGATAAAGAGATTCTTGTTTTAAATTTTTTGTTTTATTTTTTATCTTATTTTTCTGCTTAGCTTTCAATGAAAACAAATGTGCAGACTTGCATTTTAAGATTTTAAGCTATGCAATCAAACATAGCACCAATTTATAACAACTATAGAAACAAAATAAATTTAAAAAAATAAAAGCAATAATGGAAAATTCTAAATAAGTTCAGTTAAATAAAGCATGGAGTCAAGTATGAATTCCAGTCGAATTCGTTGCATTCACATATGCACAAATACCCTTGGGAAAAGCATGAAGCCATCGCTTCTCCCTCCAGCTATTGGTTAAATAGTAGGATAGATTGGATTTTATAGCCTTGGTTGGAAACCAGTCTTCTACAGAAAGTAATGGCAACCCACTGTGGGAAAATCTGCTTAGTCATGTCTCTTTTGAGACATGATCTCCCAAGTATGTATCATGTATGGCACTTAACTGACTGAAATAAAGCATGAAGTGATCTGTCTATATTTTTGAGATGAGGTATTGAAAATATTTACATGCTTTACATTGTTCGGGCTGTTGTTCTCATCTTTATTTGCACATTCAATATGTTTCGGCTGCTGTAAAGTTCTGGCCTTCTTCAAGTGATATTTGTTGGAATTTTGAAACTGAACCTTTTATTTAGTCCATGGGAGTAGATTGTTCTAATTCCATGTACTATACCTTTGAATATCTCAGTTTTAGTAAATCTTTGATAAATTTTTGTTCTCTTTGCTGAGACCAGACATTGGACTCTTTAGATCAAGTCACTTTTTAGGAACAATCAACCAACACTTATCCAATAGGCCATTTGTCAAATATCACCTGAAGAAGGCTGGCGCCTACAATGGTTGAAACATTGTGAATGAAACAAAGATGAGAACAACAATCCAAACAATGCAAATAGTGTAAATACCATGCTGTGATAATTAGAAATTAATGAAAAAATCCTCATACTTGACACCAGTTTGACAAAACTTAAAAAAAGATAACCGGGTGTGATAATAAAACAAGGAGCATTTATCAATCAACATTTTATCATGCATATTAAAGTTGTTGGTATCTGCAGCAAACGTTTATTCATCTTGTTGGAGGTGAATATCCTTTAGCAAGTCAATAATCACCATTTCACAGTAATTAATATTAATGTAATCAAAACAACAAGGACGCTTGATTATTTATGAGGCACAAAATAGCAGATTACAGCTCTCTTTACTTCTGAATTATCAACTTTCTAGAAATAGGAAGAAAAACAAAGTAACTGGGCTCAATGGAATTTGCCTTTTTTCAAAAGCAGTGTCTTATCAAATAAATAGATAAAATATCTACTCATTCCAGCGTTGTAAGAAAGCATATGATTCATTGTTAGCAATCTTTCACACATTACAACTGATAAACTGTAACAGTCCTGAAACCTGTGAATAATGACAGTATGAAAACTGAATTCAGGAACAAATTTACACTTTTTGCACATGACTGGGTGAGTATATATATATATATATATATATATATATATATATATAACAAAAAAACCCCAAACACTGATCATTTTTTTGAAAACTCACCATCACTATCTGCTTGGAATCAACATGAATACCACGAAAAGTGACAGAGTAATTGAGGGAAACTTCACCAAGATTTGCCCACCATTTTGCTAAGCAAACTTCTAAAATGTTACCATCCTGCAAAAGGCAAAAAAAAACAAAAACAAAAACAGAATTAAAATAGAGATGGAAAGAAGAAAAATGGAAATAAGAAGGTGCATACATGGTGAGGAGGTGGAAGATGTGCAAACACAGAGTGGGAGAGAGAGAAAGATGTATATTTAGTCTGCGGTTATGGGGTAGGTCGGTTGTTGGTTTGTTTAACCAGCATATCGACCTTCTTTGGCTCATTTAATGATGAAAATCAGTTGTTTTTTTTATTAAATTTCAAACTTTTCCATTAGTTGGATTTTTCAGAATTGTGACCTGGTATTATATGTAAGTTTACTGTCTTTCTCAAGAAGGAGAGAATGTCGTCCATGTGAGCATTCTCAAATATATCTTTCATATTGTTGGTTTTTAAGTACCGCTTTCTAGCAGTAGCAAGGGCTCTACATTCCACAAGAATATGTTTGACTGTACAAGTTGTCTGGCATGTCAAACATTGTGGTGGCTGTTCTTGTTTGAGTATAAAGGAGTGAGTGAGACATGTGTGGCCAATACATAATCTTGATATAACAACTTGTTCTTTCCTTGACCTTTTAGTAACTGGTTTCCACTCTCCAAAAGTGGGCTTGATTTGAAAGAGTTTGTTGTTGATGTTATTATTCCAGTGTTTACTGTCATTTTACGTAAAATAATTGGTTGATTTTACATTTCAGGTCAGTATAAGGGATGTTGAGAATATCATAATTCAGGTTTAAGGCCAATTTGGCTGCTGAGTCTGCTCTTTCATTATCTCTCACTCTGATATGGTTTGGGATCCAACACATAATTATTTCTTTATGGCTAGACAATTCAGCAGTTTGGTGATTAGTGGGTTCTCAAGCTTTTTATTACTGAGTGATGTTAAAATGGAGAGTGAGTCTGAAAATATTATGAATTTTTTATGTTTACTTTTTGATAGGATATTGAGAGCAAGGTCAATGGCACAGACTTCTGAAGTGAAAACGGAGCTTTCTATTTAGAGAGATTTTTGTGGATTGTTTTATTCAGAACTGCTCCACACACTGCTCTACTGCTGCCCTTGGAGCCATTCGTAAAAATATGTAAATGGTCGGGGTAGTCCAGGAGAATAGGGTATGGGGTAGATGCACATACAAACTGCAAGGGAGACACATACAAAAAATGGAAGAGAGAGGAAAGACGCACATACACAGTGTGGAAGTGGGTGAAAAGACATGTCTACAAAGTGCAGGAAAGAAAATATTAAATTATACTGATAAGTATTTACAAAAAAAAAAAATTAGAGATTAATTTGGAGTTTAAGATTAACATTGACCCTGGGACAATAGAACATTTTTTAAAATAATTGCTAGGATTTTGGAAATGATGCTGGGATAATACAAAATGTTAAACTAAAACTATTGTTTATTCTAAAAACAACTAATTTCTTTAAGGAAAAAAATATACTTCTTGCCAATAGTGCTATTTCTGGGGTGAGGGGTATTAAAGTTGTTTTTAGAGACAGTTCTGGGATGATGTTGGGAAAAAGTTAGCCTGGAGTCCTGAATAACTGAAAGATATGGAACTGAACTGTTTAAACCTCAAATATACTGGTGACAAAATAATAATGTATTTTTGTACAAAGAATTGTTTGTTGTACTGGCGACTGAAAATCAACTTACCAATACTGGAAAGGTTTGAACAAATTTGCCTTGATCTGATAATGTGACCAGTTTATCAAATTCATGTTTCCTATATTGACATTGCGGCGATAACTGAAGTGTGTGTAACAGGAAACGACAACTTTTTTCACTATCTCGTGACTCAATTTTCAGAACTGAAAAATAGAAGGGGAAAGGTTTATGCAGTTTTGGTCACTTAAGGACAGCTTCTACCACAACAATTACTCATTTATTTTGTTTTTAGAAGCATATATATGTTTTTCAAGACACTGTGAAATGCTGATCCCTAGCAGTTGCATTATAAACTAACAAGTACTTATAGTGCTATTTCCAAATCAACATAAACATATATTAGTATAAAATAGGACCGCTTTTGGAATGTATTTCTATTATAGTGCATTGTTTAATTTATTTTGTACTGCAGCGTATCTAAGTGAAACCAAAATGGTGCAGTCCATAAGAAATTATCGTCAGCATCTTTATAGTCATTTATTACCAATAAATGACAATATTTTCCTTTCAAACAGGCCAGCACAGCCAGGCAACAAAGAAAGTGTCAATTATACTAACAACAAAAATACTTATGTTCCACTCAGATCTGTAACCTTATTTTGATATTTTGACTGGCAATAGAACTTGTCATTTTGAAATGAAATTTTAGATAAACTAAGGGTACAGAATACTAAATATGCAAATCATTTATATATATATATATATATATATATATATTAATGAATTAGAGGTGCTTGGAATAAGAAATCAGAGCTGAATTCAAATTCCAGTTAAATACATTGCATTCACATATGTGCAAATACCCTTGGGAAAGGTATGAATCCTTCAATTCTCCCGCCATCTATGGGTTAAATAGCAAGACAGGTTGGGTTCTATAGCCTTGGTTGGCAACCAGTCTACCAGAGAAAGTAATGAAAACCTACTGCGGAAAAATCTTCTCCCCAGTCAGTCATGTCTCGTGGAGATATGATCGCCTACGTGTGTATCACATATGGCACTTAATTGACTGACTGACTCTAGCCTTCAACATGCCCTATGATTGTCAGATCCTCCAATCATGTTCTAGAAATTTCAATTGTGTTTCTAATTCTTAGCATCCTTTTCATATTCATTGTCATTAAAACTTTCTCATTACTCACATGTTCACTCCTTAGCGTTTAGTTGAATGTATAGATGAAGCAATGTTTATCTTTAATTATATGTAATTAACTATATGCTTACTTCTTTCTTTTTAGTCAAATATACACTGAAGTAACATGATTAGGATATTTTAGTACACAGCCCATGAATTTACAACCTTACACAAAAGAGTTTGAAGTGATTGATAAGTACACACAACATTTTTTATTAACTTTCTATAAAAATAAAAATACAATGAAAACTCACTGACTCACTCCAAAATTTGATTTTTTATAATTTATCATTGTTTCTTAACATGTTGGCTAAACGTTTTACAATTCAACATTTTTATAACATTAAATAAGGAATTGAGAATATAGGGAATAAAAATAAAAACAGTTATGAATTATGATTAAACTAACATAATATGTCTGTAGAGAGACACTAAAATCAGGAATGGCTGAACATATATGGATGGAAAAAGACTTATCAGCTCCTGTGGAATAAAGTAAAAGTAACAAAAAGAACAACATCAAAGGATAAGATGAGTGAAAGAATCAGTGCAGATCTTAGATTATGACAGCCTCTTCAACAGGCTCATCACAGAGATGAATACACTCTGAGAATCTCTGATTAAGGGAGACTCCTTGAAAGTTTCTATAATCTGAATACAGACATTAGGTATAAGGCTCTAGAAGCACACCATTAGATTGTCCAAGAGACACATAGACTAGTGGATTAAAGTATTAGCAGCTGCAAGTTCAATATCTGGGTTGGATAGTGCAGAAATGCCATATACTCTGGTTCAGTGATATAAAGTTAAATAAAATGGAAAGTTAACTGACACGAGTTATCTCCCCTAAGCATAAAAAGGTGCAATGAGAACAATCGACCTCCATGGATTGAATAAACAGCCCAGTTCAAAATTCTGAGAAGATTACCAAGTATAACAGAGAGAAGGCCAAAGATGACAATAGCCAATTAAAACAAAGTCTAAATAGAAAAGCATATAATAAAATTAGAAAAAGAATCCTGCCTTGAAGAGAGATTTGAATGAAAGAATTTTTGAGTAGCCATATTGTATTCATTGAGAGAAAGAAAAAAAGAAAAAATCTTACCTCCAAAAGTGGCTCCCTCAGGAACATGAATAAAATGCCTCTTAATCTGGCCAGGTTTAAATTGGACATTGTTAAAAGCTACTGAATGGTGCACTGTGTCAGTTACCCTGCAGAAAAAAAAGCATTTATATCTAAAGAGACTTCTGATGTGATGTTACAAGCATAATATAATACTCTTGGTACAATTAGATTTTAAACCACAAATTATGTGATGAAACTTGTAATTCATGGTTTAAATTCAATGAAAAACTAATAATTCCTGCAATTCAAACTGACAATGCAAGAATGAAATTGACAATGTTTATATTTCTTCAAAAAGCACATGTCTAATTGAGGTGTTTAGAATTAGGTACTTTCCACCACAAAATAAAAAAAAAATTAGAAAATTGTGTTTAAAGTTTGCTGATTTTTTAAAGAAAGCTAAAAACCATCTACTTTAACATACAAATACTTACACATTTGATTTTCATATACATGGCAGAAAGTACATTCTTGTACTGAAGGCCTCAATTACATAAGACATGAGAAATTTTGTCAAGAGTTTTGCAAGGATTGGTTTAGTCATTGAAAGGTGTTAAGTGTGAGTAAGAGATTTACTATCTCTGTTGGTGTATTTATAGATCAACTCAAAGAAATCTTTTGAAACTTTGAGATATACCAAGTTCAAATATTGTCTCAGTCCCAGCCATCTAAGCCTTCATGGTGCTATCGAGGAGGGGTAGGGGCTGGCTTCACTTCTGACTTTGTGCTAAAACTGAAAACTAAATATATCCTCTTGGTTTCAATCTATGACAATGTTATTGATCTGAGTAGCATCATTTGCCTAAAATCATGACTGCCTTTAAATTTAAAAATAAATTAGAAAACTTTGTTTTTCTTTTTTGCCTCCCAAAACATTAGCTTCTAAAAGCTTCAGGGGAAAAGTCTGTTTTCAGAAAAAAAGCAAGAGAATTATGTATTTAAATGTTTATATATATATATATATATATATATAGGGATCAGATTAAAAAAATATATGTAGAATAAGAAATCTTTAAAACGTAATATCTGATATATTTCCCTGCCAACCACTTTAAACATCCAATTTAACCATCTGACACAAACATACACACACATTCCTTTTACTGTAGCACCCTGCTTCTCATGAGACTGGTAATAATATTCATTTTAAAAGACTGTAAACTTAATTTTGGCATTTAATTGTAATAATTGATGATATAAAAAGATAAGTTTTAGTTGGTCAACTTAAAGTTATGTTTAAAAGAAAACCAGTTCATTCATTTTGTGTAAATAAATCATGTACTTTGTTCTCGGATGTGCATTGTGGTGCGATGGATATCAGCTTGGGACGAGAAATCGGAGAGCCAAGTTCGAATTCCAGCTGAATTCCTTGCATTCACTTACACGCAAATACCCTTGGGAAAGGTTATTAGTCCATCTCTTCCCTCCAGTTATGGGTTAAATAATAGGACAGACTGGGTTCTATAGCCTTGGTCGGCAACCAGTCTACCGCAGAAAGCAATGGCAACCTATTGCGTGATGATCATCTGCCCAGTCAGTCGTGTCTCTTTCGAGACATGATCGCCGAAGTGTTTATCACATATGGCACTTAACTGACTGACTTTGTTCTCATTACTACCAAAATGTCATATATTAAAAAATATTAAAGGAAAAGTTGACATACTCTTACATTAGGAAAACCTTTAATTGTATGAACTGTAAATCATTTAATACTAAGCAATATTATTTTTACTATTTAACATGAAATAAATTCAAAGAAGACAAACATAACTTACTTTATTGGTACAATAACAGTAATGGGTATTCTGAATAATGGACCTTTCTCAAGACAGCTCACATCAAAAGCTTTTACCTGAAAGAAAAAAGTTGTTACAATTAAAATATATGTTGCCAAAATCTGGGCATGATTAAAACTAATACAAGCTGCAAAAATATTTAAGATAAAACTTGCCTCTGTGTAGTGAGCTCCATGGGGTAGTCCCCGAGGGTCAACTTGAACTCCAAAGGATCGTGATGTGTTCATCAATTCTAGATGTGAAGGAATATCTACCCAGGAGGCATCACAGGTCATACATAACTGCATATTAAATCTTATTTTATCTTCTTGAACTGCATTAAAATTGATAAAATTAAAATACAATTGTGAAATGATTAAAATTAAAATACAATTGTGAAATGATTAAAATTAAAATACAATTGTGAAATGATTAAAATTAAAATACAATTGTGAAATGATTAAAATTAAAATACAATTGTGAAATGATTAAAATTAAAATACAATTGTGAAATGATTAAAATTAAAATACAATTGTGAAATGATTAAAATTAAAATACAATTGTGAAATGATTAAAATTAAAATACAATTGTGAAATGATTAAAATTAAAATACAATTGTGAAATGATTAAAATTAAAATACAATTGTGAAATGATTAAAATTAAAATACAATTGTGAAATGATTAAAATTAAAATACAATTGTGAAATGATTAAAATTAAAATCAATTAAACAATTGTGAAATGATTAAAATTAAAATACAATTGTGAAATGATTAAAATTAAAATACAATTGTGAAATGATTAAAATTAAAATACAATTGTGAAATGATTAAAATTAAAATACAATTGTGAAATGATTAAAATTAAAATACAATTGTGAAATGATTAAAATTAAAATACAATTGTGAAATGATTAAAATTAAAATACAATTGTGAAATGATTAAAATTAAAATACAATTGTGAAATGATTAAAATTAAAATACAATTGTGAAATGATTAAAATTAAAATACAATTGAAATGAAATTAAAAGAAAATTAAAAGAAATTAAAATTAAAATTAAAATACAATTGTGAAATGATTAAAATTAAAATACAATTGTGAAATGATTAAAATTAAAATACAATTGTGAAATGATTAAAATTAAAATACAATTGTGAAATGATTAAAATTAAAATACAATTGTGAAATGATTAAAATTAAAATACAATTGTGAAATGATTAAATTTAACAGAATGGGAAACAAATGTATACAGATCATCAAAAGAGCATGAAAAAGTGATTGCAAATTTAAATGGCCTAAATATAACTAGATTCTATAATTTTACATTATGGCTGGTTCCCCGCCCCACTCCTAAATTTTAGATGTTCCATAAAAAAAATTCCACTCTCTAGAAAGTTTCATATTCTTTGGATAACAAGTCTGTATTAGTAAACTTATAAGGTTACAAAGTTATTCACTTTGAATTTCAATTTTGCAAACACAAATATGAATTAAGTTAATAATTTGGCTTTCATTTTACTGAATAACTACTCATTTTTACAAGACGCACAGAGAAAACAAGACGTATGAAATATATAACTTTTTGTACACTTTGTATTTGTGTCAGACCAGGTCATTTTATATGTACAAGATAGAAAAAATTAAACAAACTGAAGTAACTTTTGCTCCCGGATGAATTTTAGCAGTCATTGAAAGAGAAAAGGATGAAGAATAAAAAAACAAGGAACAGCATTTTTTTTATATTTTTAAGAGACCTCAAGAAAATGCTAGCAAGAAAAAGAATAGTTTAAAAGTATCAATTAACCAAATTTGTCTTTTTGATGTTTGGCTAGTCATTTTCTAATCTTCAACAAATGAAACTTGATTTGATTTGAATCTGATATTGGCCTTTCTGTGAACCCCCACCACTGGTCTTTCGCATCAATGCTCAAAATCTCTGCGGCTGATTGATAGCTGATCACTTTATTCCAAACCAGGCTCAGTCCACATTGTGTTCGATTGATCACAAATCTGGTTTGGGTTGAAAGTTGCTAAAATTTGCTGTATCGACGATATAGGCAGCACTGGGAGCCACAATAAAAAAAGGAAATCTTTGTAAAATTAACATTAAAGAGTTTATATACATAAGTTCTGTTCAGTAAAGTATGTGGTTAGAGTTTATCACTCTTGCATGCAGACAACTATAACTGCAATCCACAGTTTCTATAGGATGTAACACTATCTAAGTCTGGCACCAGGCTAAAGTCAGAGGTTCTTTTAAGGCAGGCAGTCATGTGACAACATGTCTCATGTTAACTCACTCTGTACCAGTTGAACTGTACTGTACTCAACTCTCAAACTGTTGAACCATGTTAGAAGAAAGTCTATTCCTCAGACAGCTGTCATTTTATCAATAGTTAAATTTTCCAATAACAAAAAAAATTCACTTTTCATGATAATGACCACTAGAACTTTGTAACAAGAATCTTCCATCTGAATTTGTAGCCAGCACTCAAGAGTCATAAAAAGAACTATCTTGTAATTTCAATTATCTATTTTACTTAGGTGGTCTTACAATATCCCTCACCTAGCTTCTAGTAGATGATGAAGAAAGAAAAAAAAATTCAATTATTATCTCTTCTCCTTCCCCTTTCTTGATACTAGAAATAGTGTTACATTTCAAATATTATCAAGGGAAATGGTGGCTAAGTAACAAAAACTAAATTGCCTTTTGATAACATCGCAGTCACACACTTAATGTCAATCACATCAAAATTACTCCTCTTAAAATTTCAGAAAACCTACTGGAGTAAATTTTAGGATGAGAAATAAATTCTGGGAGTACTTACCTGTTTTATTTTCTAAATAAGCTAATTCCACAGATACAGAAATCTCATTGATCTTGTCAAGTTTGGAAACATCTCTTATATATATGCCCCTGTGGCCACTTGGAATAGTCACCAGGAATTGAACATTACATTCTTTCACCTTTGAAAAGTTTGTGAGGAAGTCATAAGCCTTTTCAACCTGAAAAACAATTTGAAAAGCATTATATATCATATATATATATATATACGACATGGATGGATTCTCCCGTTAAGATTGATAGATAAGATTCTGTAAATTCTAATTTTTACTGACCAATCTGTACAAGTGAATTGTTTAAAGAGGTAAATTGCCTGTACCCTGCAATGCACTCTCTCTTCACATCATAGCACAGTGTCTTGTACTGTTGCACTGTGTGCCACATGTCAGCTGATGCAACAATTACAGGATTTTTCAAAATATTTTTTTCCATCTAGCTGCACGTTGACTCCTATAACTTTGTCCTCTCTAGGCTGGTTTAGATTCAGAGTTTTCTTTCTAGATTCATTGCTACCCAAGGCTATAGGACTCAGTCTGTCTTGTTATTTACCCATAATTAAGGAGAGAAGAAATGGATTCACATCTTTCTCACTTTGATAAATATCTGTTCAAATGAGATATTAGTCTTATTTTCATTTTTGCATAATTTAGAGAATTTATCCATTGCACCATGTATGTCATGTAATAGGGATTAGCTTAGAGTGAATTGATTGGTAAGGCAAAAAAAGACTGTGTGCTTCTGAGAAAGCCTGACTTAAAGTAGAATAGTGTTGTTTTTCATTTGTTGGAAGTTTTAACAAAGATAGGTAATGTATGTTCATTGGCCTCCACTTTTTTGTTAATTCTCAAACTTCTCTCTTGCATTTACTGCTTCCCTATTTAGAGAGAGTGAGTAAAGCTATCTAACAATGTAGAAATATTTAGCTTACATTTTTATTTTTAAAAAATTTTATTTTTCTTCTACATAACCCACCACAACATTTTATCAACTGGCTAACATACTTTTTTGTCATATTAAAAATTTTGTTTAGTAGATGATGTTATATACTAACACATTTTTGTTGGTGTTGAATCACATACTAATGTATATTCTTGTAGATATATTTACAGCCACTCTTTAGGAGATTTGATTGTAAGAGTAATCCAGATAATATGTTATTGCTAGACATCAGCATTGTCTACGGCTATATCGTGTTGAATACATCGGTTCCTGTCCGATCACCAAAGTTAAGCAACATCAAGCCTGGTCAGTACTTAAATGGGTGACCATTTGGGAATACCAGGTGCTGTAAACGTAAGAACCAAGAATGGTCCACCGGTCCTCTAGGTTTGGGGGTTAGGTGCAGGGCTAACAACCCTGTCCCGTAAAAAACAGTTTGCTACAGAAACAGCAACAAAATGTTGTTGCCCTATGCACCGTCTGGGTGTGATGGATAAATGACGATGATGAGACATCAGCATTGTAATTATAAAGACTGCTGGCCTAAAATGTGTCGTCATCCAGACACAATCCTGGCCAACTATTATTTCTTTTGTGAAACAATTTATGTTATTGCTATAAATTGTCATATATATCAAGTTATAGATGATTTAATCAGTATAAAAAGTAAAATATTCTATTTCAATGATGTATAAGATAATTTTTACTGAAAGCATAAAGCTAAAAATATGACATATAGGTTACATTTTTTTCTTAGGGAAATTGTTGAATGAATTTTTAATTATTGTCAAATGGGACAGTAAAATAAAATTAAAATTTTGCTTAGAACATAGCAAAAAGTGATAGAGTCATTACCTGTAGCATACCTGCACCCATTCCAAAAGGTTCACACCCTTCTATATGTTGTGCTGTGTTCATTAAAGCTCGTCTCACACTAAATGGGCTGTATCTTATATTATTAGCTTTCATACCAGACAGCAACAACGCTATATAAAAAAGAAAAAAAGAAGAAGCTCAAAACACAATTTACAATGAATTTATAAGGTGCTTAAAAATGAGTTTAAAACATTTAATGTATCTGATCTTTTAAACTATTGAATAGGTTAACACATTTTTAAAAACTTTTTTTATAAGCAATTTCCTTTCTAGTTAGAAAGAATACTTTTTGAAAGCATCCAAAGTTTTACATTTTTCTTAATTATTGTTTCTTCTGCTTCTTTCTTCTTTTTGATTTTAAACAAGTTTATTATCATCTACAGCTTAAACCAGTGATTCTCAACCACTATGTCACAGCATACTGGTGATCCTCTTAAGTGAGCCTCAAAATATTGTTCCAGCATGCATAAATATGTGTGTGTGTGTGTGTGTGTGTGTGTGTGTGTGTAAGTAGTCATGGTACAACATTAGTATTTGAATAAATGAATAAGTATGAATTTTTTTTTATCCCATATTAGCTAAAAAGGCTTTATCATTTTTATTGCAATTTTCTTATTTATGTGAATTAGGCCCCTCAACCCTAAATAACAAAAAAAAATAAGAAGCAAGAAAGACTATGCTCAATTGAAGAAGAAATGGGGGTCTGCTTATCACACATATGACCAAACATTGAAGAAATCGTGAAAAAGCACCAGGCACAGGTTTCACACTAAATAAGCTGCACAAATAGTTGAATAGAAAAGTTGAAATAAAGTAAGTTCATTTGTGTGTGTATTATTTAAAAATCTATGATTTTATTTTTAAAATTTTGTTAAGTGTGATGTGACATTTTTGTTTTTGCTCCTAGGTGTGCCGTTGCCCAAAAAGCTTGAGAAAAACTGACTTAAACAGTTCCTTCTTTTACTTAATGTCTATTATTTCTTTTCTTTTACATGATGGTGACTACTCTGATCAAATTTTAGTTACCTAATTACTTCCTGTTGCATTGAAAAGAGTTTGTAGGATTTAAGAGAAGATGTGTGCAGCTCATTGTGTAAAGTTCTTTTCAGGGGGCTGTATATTTGTTGTCATTTTTTTAACTTCTTGTAGCTTTCATAAACAGACTTGTCATACTTTAACAGAATTTCTACAAATAAATAAATAAATAAATAAAAGGGGATGCTAAATTGTTCTTGGCCTGCAAATCAACATGTTCTTGAGGAAAAAAAGAAAAAGTCTAAGCCACTTTCTAAAATAGGACAAAACATCAGTTTTTTTTGTTTTTTTTTGTGACTAAAAGTAATGGTGATAATTTTGAATGGAGATGCCTTCATTTCTAAATAAAGAATAAGAATAGATCTTGAGGGAGAAATTTATTTTATAAAAAGTCAACTGAGTGTATAATTACCAATACATCCACAAGCATTTGGGGAACTCATGCTTGTACCATTCATCAACTGACATCCTTTAAGAGTCCAATTAGGGACTGAGGCTATTGCACCACCTGGAGCACTGATACAAACACCCATAAACCCATCTGGACTGGAAACAAAGAAAAAATAAATAAAAAGAAAAAGGATTTACTGTTTGGTAAACAAATATGCAACAAGAAAATACATGTGCTTCAATTTCGAACGAGATATGTTTATAACTTTTGAACATTCAATACAAAAAAAAAAGAAAAAACTTTTACCTTTATATCTTCACAAATTAGGTTCAATATATACAAAGTCTGATACAAAAATATCAGAACTGTTACTATGGTAACAGAACTAAAGTATGCAGAGTGAAGCTGCTCAGCACACAAAGTTATAAATGCAGCAGTTTTTGGTCAAGCACAACATTCCCATGCTCTAAAAAACTACCATATTTCCCAGATCTTGCCACCTACAACATTTTCCAATTTTCAAAAATCAAATCCCATTTAAAAGCAACAAGATTTGAAGATGTTAAGAAAATCCACAAGTATGTGATAAGGCAGTAGTTCACTATCCTTAAAAAGGAGTTCCAGTTCCATCAAAAGAAATGACACTAGATAAAGTGTGTGGCTTCAGAAGAGGATTACTTTGAAGTAGATTAAATTCCAAATTGATATGTGTTGTAGTTTTCTCTTTATAGCTCCAGTACAGATACTTTTTGATCAGACTTTATCTAAAATAAAACAAATTAGGTGTGGGTGTTGTAGTGGTTAGCAGTTTGGAGAGAGAAATTAGTGAACTGAGGTCCAGTGCTAGCCAAGATCATTACAATCACTTCTGCACAAAAATACCTTTTGGTTAAAGTATCAGTCTAGGACAAGGACAGCACTAAATTCAAAACAGGATGTAATTATGGCAAAGTACATTCTGTATAGTCAATGAAAAGATCATGGAGTTCACATTTAACTGAAGTGTGGATATGTAGAATAAGATCTTATCTGAGATCAAATAAAGAAACATTAATTATGAACAGGTTAGTATTTCTCCAGTATCAACTGTTTTGGTATATTACTGGAAATACTGATATTCCTCCATTCTTTTTATATATTTAACTTTCCTAGTCAAACAATTACTAACTGAATTACAACAGGCATGAATAATTTAGATAAAATTAAGGGAAGGACGACTCACGCAGGTCCTCTTGAAGACCAGGGATACTGCATAACAGGAAGTTTTTCTCGGAGCGAGTATTCTGCCACCATCATAGAAGGACACACACAAGCACCAACACCTAGAGTAGACAAAATCATTAATCCTCCATTAGTACCAAGTACCAGGGTATGTTTGAACACCCCACAAAATATTTAACAAATAGTAAGTCAAATTTTCAGGATTAGACATGTAACTTTCGGAATACCTGTTAAGTAACTACATTAAGTTTCTGGTTTTAGTCACAATATTTTTGTGAATTACAATCACATGACTGTAAAAAAGTGTCTGTAATAATTATGGTAGAAACGCCTGCAAAATCAAGGTAACCTTCATTTCTTAGAATGAGAAAAAAAAAACAGTTGAAGTCAAACTGATCCTAAATTGTTTTTAAAAGGTCATACTGAATATAATTTAAAACTTATTTTGCATATTTTAATTTTGGAAAGTTAAAATTAATTTTTTAATACTGGTTTTTTAATTTGATTTTTCAAAATAAAAACCCTTTAATTTTCATTTCTATTATCCTATAAAAAATATAATAAATATTAAAGACACACAATGTATGCTTCTAAATTTCTGGGAATAGGAAATTATCTTTATTTACATTTGGTCTACTATCTTCATCTTTGTTGTTATCATCATAAGATTATGGTCATTGTGCTCTTCAGCCTTCTTCAGGTATCTGGCTATCAGAGTAAACTTTATGAAATTTCGAACTGAGCACTTTATTTAATCTACAGAAGTAGATTGTTCCCCTTTCCATGTCTAAGGGTATTTTGTTGTGTTCTTATTTAGTTCTGCTTAGTTATTGATTGTTAAGTCGGTACTACCTGGCCCAAGAATAGAGCTCACAATTACTTAACCACCAAATTCACAAACCAATATCTTTGTCCATTAAGCTATTGTTCTATGGAGCAATCCTGCACCTAAAAACTTACACCTAATGTTCTTGCCATGACCTTATGTCACGCTTGACTTTACTCACCACCGCTTCTCTTTTTTTTTTTTTACCACTTATGCTGAAGCCTTAGTGTCATTTCTCTTTATTAATGCTTTTCATATGGTATTTATTTCTATGCTAGGCCTACTGAGGAGGTCATAGCTTAGCATATATCTATATTTCAAATGGTGTGTTTGAAAACCTTGTGTTACTAATGATGGGTCAATGTCCTGCAGTACTAACAGAGTTTTTTTTAAAAAAAAGAAAAAAAGAAAGGAAAATAAAAATATCAATAAAAGTTATTGTCTATTACCTATCAAAATTTTCCTAGACTTGAAAAGACATAGATGATTTGAGGATATGTTAAGATTATAAGAATTAATGTATTTTGGTGGTCCTGTCCCTTCTGAGACAGTTTCATATGAATTGTATTGTTTTGAGATTTTATAAGGACCTTTGCAAGATGATAAAAGATAGGAAAGTAATAGACACATGAGAAGCAAGAGCAAAACATCAAACATTGGGAATAAAAACAAATCGACCGGTTCACACTCATCTCCATTTTTTAAAATTTTTTTATCAGGAGTCGAGGTTTATCCATTGTTTTCTGTTTAGAATCGAGTTTCCACCTCCTTCTAAAGTTTGCTTTTACTTTATACCACTAACTATACTTTTATTTCCTAATTAAATCTTGATATCTTCAAGTCAAGAATTAGATGTTATCTTTTCTGCATAGGGCCAAGAATTTTACATCTACTTTTTTTTTTTGCACTAATGCAACTCCACACAGTAGCCCTCTATCTTGAGTGACCCTTTGGCCTTTGCAGTGGGCAAACAAAAAAATCTGGATTGTCTAAGGAATTTATAGCTCAACAGATGTTGGTAGGTTTTGAGTAACAGAGCATTTTTAACAATTTACTTCATTCAAGATACTTATTTTGGTAAATTATTATATTTTATTATAATTAAAATTATTCTTAGATAATGGTTATTATTGTATTATTATAATTATAAAAATTATTATTACTAAAACAAATTACTAAACAAAGTTAATATAATCATAAGAATTATCATTATTATCTTATTATAATTAAAGTTATTATTAGATTATAATTTGAGTTTGTGTTTTGTTTAACGGCATATAAACCTCTGTGGGTTATTTAATGCCAAAAAGGTGGGGTTTTAAGGTATTTTTTTTAATGTTTGGTTATAGTGAGAAGGTTGATTTAGTGAGATTTTAATGAAAATTTTGTTTTTTATTCTTTTTTTATTTTAGAAAACTGAAAATTCCTTCTAGTTTTGTATTAAAAAATGTGTTGCTGAGAATTTTTTTTTCCCTTCAAAATTGTGTATTTTTATACTTTCATAGTGTTTTGACACCAGTTTGACCCCATAGTTGGGACCCTAACAGGTTCTACCGCTCCAGGTCAGAGTGGACTTGAGAACAACAATTAAGAGGTTGTGCCATGCTCCTCACAACCTCCCAGATATAGTTTACCGTCATGCCCAAGACTAAGATTATAATTCATTATAATTAAAATTTTTGGTAGATTATTATAATTTATTATAATTTGCTTAAATTTCAAAATATACACACACACACACACACACACACACACACACACACACACACACACACACACGTGTACCTCTGCTGTCAAAAATGACAGCAAAATATATACAAATTATTGTAACCCTAAAAGGTTACTGTTGGAATGATCATCAAAATGGAGGTTAGAAATAATAGTATATGAACAAGTATAAGGCTCGCATGCTGCGTGAAGTAAATACACTGCTAGTAAACTGATAGTATAATGACTTTCTCTCTACTTTACCATTTACTCCAATGGTGTCCCTGTATTTATGAGGATAGGAACATCCCACTCATGTATACAAGTAGGTATACAGCACAAATAAATACACAACAGTCTTTATCATAATAGAGAGGATATACATTTTTCACTACTCAATGACATTATTATTGTAAAAAAAAAAAAAAAAAAAATAAAAATAAAAATAATAAGGCACTGTTAAAGAGCAAACATGCAGCAAGGGCTTTTATAACTGGTTGTAAAGAGAATGAACTGAGCTGATGTGCTATTGTCTCTCTCTCTCTCTCTCTCTCTTCATGAGTGACAGGAGGAATATTATATATATATATATATATATATATATATATATATATATTTAATTTTTAAACGAGTTATTTTGCTACCTTGGTTTCTACCATGAGTGGTATCTTCAGGCGATTTTTAATAACTAAAAATAATTTTTAATAAGTTATTAAAAATCGCCTGAAGACACCACTAATGGTAGAAACCAAGGTAGTGAAATAACTCATTTAAAAATGAAAAATATTCAAAAGTTCTACAATATAATTGTATAGAACACTTTTTAACACAAATGTGTACTGGTCTAACCCTATTAGGACCAAAAACTAAGTATTAAACAATTAATCAATATATATATATATATATATATATATATATATATATGAAAGTGTAAAGCGAAATACTATTATTCATGTTAAAAACAAAGCAACCGGTTTCACTCCTGCTCTTCAGGCAGATGAACAATGTTAAAATAAATTATGGAATAAATGAAGGAAAGGAAAGAAATAGGAATAAAAAAAATAATGAGGAAAAGAAGTCCTAGGGGCTAATGATACCAAGTCCCAGCAAACATTCACACTGTTTACAGAGAGATGGTTTGTGGGGCCTGATATACAAAAACTCCAGTACTCTTAAATGAGATAAAGAGTGTGACTGGAACATGATTGTGAACCAATCAACACTAAAATCAGCAGCACACTATTATTTATAGGGTGCTTGTATATGGAGGAACAGGTTTATTATAAGCCAAGGTATGATTCCTGATCTTACTTGGAACGTGTTGTTTAATTCTCATGTCTAGAGGCTGAGTGGTTATTCCTATGTAATTGGCACTGCAACCACAATTATATTGATAAATTACAGAATTTACTTGATGAAGGAGGAGAATGTCCTTGTGACTAGAACAGAAAATAGGTTGGGTTTTAAACAAACCCTGACCTATTTTGTCATGTTTGACCATTCGTCCATTTCTAGACATCTACAACAACATTCTTGTCTACATTCACAATATAAAAAAAAATAATGATTGATAACACAACTATCTTACACCAAGAAAACAACAAAAGCAAACTACAGATCCTCGAGGCAATATTCATTTAAAAAACTTAGGCCGTCAATTAATAGAATCAGCTATGAATACAGTAGTAATGTTCAAAATGTTTATAAAAAGAACAGTTTTTTCATGCTTTAACCCATGCATGACCATGATATTACAACATAAAAAAATTCCATTTTTGTGGTACAGTGGATATTGGCTCGGAACGAGAAACCGGGGAGCCGAGTTCTAATTCCAGTTGAATCCATTGCATTCACTTACGCACAAATACCCTTGGGAAAGGTATTAATCCATCTCTTCCCTTCAGTTATGGGTTAAATAAGCAGGATAGATTGGGTTCTATAGCCTTGGTCAGCAACCAGTCTATCGCAAAAAGCAATGGCAACCTACTGCAGGATAATCTTCTGCCCAGTCAGCCATGTCTCGAAAAAGACATGATCGCCCAAGCGTGTTTCATGTATGGCACTTAACTGACTGAATGAACAGTAAGCAATTTGTCAACCATTATATTTGAAGCAAGAAAAAAATTTACAGTAATTTTTTAGCAACAGTTTTGCAGTTATTTTTTGTTACCAATACTCACACCCCTGAAGATAATCTCAGGAGATTGAAAGTACTAGGGAACATCGAGAAATGAATAATAAAATCATCTGTCAAAGTTACAGCTCATTTCTTACATCTTTCAATTATAATACACGAAAGATTATCCATGAGCATGAACAGAGTTTATGAAAAAATAAGCAGACAATGTTTGCAATTTATTTAATCTGTCATGTCTAAAAGAAAATTTGCTGTCTAAATACACAAATTTATATATATATATATATATATATATATATATATATATATATATATATAAAATAAATTTAAATGCAGCTAATAATTGATAAATTATGCTGATCTCTATTTTAATAAAATATTAACATTAAATAAACTGTTTTTAGAGTCTATTCTTATGTTCTTCAAATTAGAAATTACTTGTATTTTGATTAGTCACCACTGAATATGTAACAATGTCTCCATGATTGAGGGGGTTTGGCTGGTTTTGAACATTTTAAAACTCTTCAACTTGAAATCAATATCATCACTTGATAAGACACAGTGTGGAAACAAAATGACTATTTTTGCAGTGATAACATATTTTTGTTATAAATTCTAAATAAATATGATATTGCTCATTCAGTAATGGATTAGAGCACTCTGGCTATTGGGCGGGTATAATGACAATATACACACTAAAAAGTCTGCCTTCTTCTACCGAACGCCCATAGCCCAGAGGTAGAATCGCTGACTGACGCCAATTCAGTTGGGTTTCAATCCTGGGTTAAAAGCAATCGGAGTCTAATCGTACTGATGAGCTGTGATACAGCGAAACAGATCTGAGATGTGGATGACTATATATATCAGCAAGCAGTGTGAGTATAGAAGAATCCAAAGGAGTATCCTGTAAATACAGTGCTAGGATAACTCTCTAAGAGAGCTCTAAATATATATGTATATAAATACATATAGAGTAAATATAAGAAAAATTAAGGCAGACACGTTATTTCATGGTGAATTGGAAGTATAGGCCAATTTCAGGCGAACCATCATCAGCTTGCGTCTTTATTTTACAAAGGATTTTACACCAATCTGTAATTCTGTAATTCGTGTAAAATCTTTTGTAAAATAAAGATGGAAGCTGATGATGGTTCGCCTGAAATCGGCCTAGACTTCCAATTCACCATTAAATAACGTGTCTGGCTTAATTTTATACACACACACAAATACAAAACAGCCTTTATTATAATAGAGAGGATATATATATATATACAGTTTTGTAAATATTTTTCTTTGATTTTGAGTTTTGGTATAAATTTTAAAGTTATGAAATTTCATTTAATGTTTTTGGTAAGGATGTGGTTGTAGGTAGCATAACAGAAATTTGCTTCTGGGTATGTATTTGAAAATGTTGCCAAAATCCCACTTTCTTTTAATGCTACCTTATACTTGCTCTTTGCTTCCTTGGAAGTGCAGATAGACATTTTAATATTATAGATACTTTTTGCTGAAATAGGAAATTAAAATCAACCAAAACTGAATCCTTGTCTAACAAAAGATTTGAGAGGTTAGCCTAAAAAAAATATATTTTTGATTTTTTATAAAGAATTGAAAAAAAAAAAAAATACATACTAGGAGTTATGCAAAATTAAAACACTGCTTTCAATAAAAGAAAAACCAGGGAAAAAAAATCTTCTTTTTTTTTAAATCAAAATTGTAAACTTTATTTGTGCAGAACATTAAGTAGATTAAACAGGTGAGACTAAGTTGAAAATTAGAATCAAATAATACCTACCTATGATAGGTGTAGTGGTCCCACCTGGCACACCTAAAGTAGATAGGGCAGGTCCATTGTTACCAGCACTAGAGACAAAAATCACTCCGTATTTGTTCACTACCTCACTTAGTATATCACAGACACGCCTGCAAAAAGAGAAAAATCCAATGTTCAAAATCAATTCATTTTCTAAGAAATTAATCATCTATAATTTATATTAATTCCAGTTATGGCATGAATTAATCAACTAATTAAGGCTCAAAGGAATCTATTATTGCTTAAATGTTTGAATAAAAGTCAATAAAAAAGGCAAAACACTTCAGGTTCCATTCTTTGAAAAACTTTATTGTGGGTGGTATGTGTGTGTGTATATATATATATATATATATATATATATATATATATATACATACACACACACACTGCCCAATACATAAAAAATTTAGAAAAAATTTTTGATATTCTACAATTTCATGGGTAATACATATTTCACAGCAAAAAGCTGCTTATCAGACCAGAAAGATACAGCAGCTAATAATCTAATAATTATTAGCTGCTGTATCTTTCAGGTCTGACGAGCAGCATTTTGCTGTTAAATATGTATTACCCATGAAATTGTAGAATATCAAATTTTTTTTCTAAATTATATTACTCTGTTAAATTAAATAAATGAATTTAACATGGAGTTCTTTTGAGTTTGTCTCTATTGGAATTTACCGGATTTATATACCAAGTACTCTACTAGATAGATAGATAGAGATAAAATAACTGACTCAGTTCTTCATGCCTCACTGTTTCTAGTGTCTAATAAAACAACAAACAAAAAAAAAACCTCTCTGACATTTAATATCTTTGAATTCCTTTCTACAGAAAAAAACAAACAAAAAAAAAAACATATACACAAGTTGAAGATCACTGATAGAACAAGTTTCTTTTTTTTTTTTACTTAATTTTTATTTATGTTAGAAATCTATTAACTAGAACAAAAAACATAAATTTACTCAGGTGATATTTTTAGATTACTGCATCACTATTGATAGATGAAGGGTCTTCTCAATTATAAAATCCTTCATAACAGGTAGATCCCTGAAGGTAGTTATTTACAGCAAGTCCTCTGGGGCTCTGGCGGTCAATGCAGGAATCCCCAGAGGTCACTTCCCAGATCAACCCTCTTTTTGATTTATACTAATGATCTGTCTAAAAATATACTCAAATCATTTGTAAACATTTACACTGATAATACAGCTATATATGGGTGCATCTCTAAAAGACTTGATGAACAGAGTTTAGCAGATAATATCTCATCCAATGTAGCAATGATTACCCAGTGGGAGAAAAACTGATACCATTCAGTGCCTCAAAAACCCGAACTAGTTACATTACAACAATTGAACCCCGAACTACCACCAGTTATGATGAACTGATGTTCTCTTGGGAAGACTGTTTTTTGAGAGACTATTAGGTCTATTTTAGCCCTGGCATCATCTTACATACAATCCATCACCAAAGGAGCAGGAAAAAAATGGTTGGCTTCCTGTACCATTCCAGTAAGTACTTGACCCCTTATGTTATCCTCTAACTTTACAGATCAGGCTGGAGTACTGTTGTCATATTTAGGCAGGAGTTGCCCTGCCCTCACTTTCCAGTCTCAATAGAGTTCAAAAGCATCCCAAGGTCCTTTTGGGTGACACAAGGGAGATGTGGTGAGCCTCTCGCTGCTCTATCACTATTACCATAGGAAGTGCTTGCGCAAACTACTTTCCTTGGTTCCACCAGGTCTAACCTTCATGGCTAGAACCTGTCATGTCACTTATATTGTCGCAAACCACCTATATTTCCTTCGTATTCCATAGGTAAGAAGTCAGATTCACTCAAATGGCTTCTTCTTCCCACAAGCCATTGCTGTGTAGAACTGACTCCAGAGAGGATGTTTCCTTGTTCATTACAGTCTTAACCTGTTCAAGTCTAGGGTTAACTGTTATCTTTCTCTAGCTGTATAAACTGCCTTTTAATATAACCCACTACAACAAGTGGCCCCAGTGTGAACCTTAGTATGTAAAAAAAAGAAATTCATTATTAATTAAATTAAAAACAAAATTGCTTTAAAAATAGGTACATTAATTTGACAAGTGGTAAATCATGAATAGTTGATATGATTTTTTTACACAGCATATAACCATTTCATTAAAAATTAATAAAGTCCTGAATTTCTGGGATGAGAAGTATTGTCCTCATTTTTGTTGCTGTTATCACAATGTTTTAATTTTTGTGCCCTCCAGCTAAAATCAATAGCAAATTTAAAACTGAACCCTTTATTTAATCTACAGGGGGTAGACTACTCATTTCATTGCCCTAGTCTAGGGCTATCTTGCCTAGTTTTTTCTTTTAGCACTGCACAGTTATTTCTCAAACAACAAAGATGAGGATAGTAGTCCACATGTAAATAGTGTAAATAATAATGTATTGTCAGGATTAAAATAATCTATGAAATTATTATTCAACCTTTCTTAATACTTTTTATCATAGTAGTTAACAGAGACAAGTAGAATACTGGTTCTTTTTAGGCTATTCACAATTCGATAAAAATTTACTTTCTTTCAAATTTTACTCATTATTTAAGAAGCAAATTATATTATTGCCATCTTAGCAAGCCCAACTTCAATGCCAGAAATTAAAAACACAAGTAATTAACTCCTATTTAAATCTATATGACAACTGGTGTAGATATTTTTTATATTTGAAAATCATTGCTATTCTGGATGCCTCCTGATAATTATTGGTGAATTTTAAAATTTAAAAAAAAATTATATATATATATATATATATATATATATATATATATATATAAGGTAATAAGAGTTTTATAAGTCACAAGGTCCCCACATATCTGTACAAAAAAAATTCCATGACTGACTGACAGACAGACACACATACCTTGTGAATGGTCATCAATTTCAAAAACACAAAGTTTGTGATTTATCTTTTAATAGTTTGACAGATGAGATGTTCAAAGGAAAGTTACAGCTGGTTCCAATAATTCATGTCACATGGATCAGTTCAAAGCAGTGAAGAAATCAGTGTTAAAGGCTAAAATACAACTGAATGCAGACCTGGTTATGCTACACATTTTGCATTCTACACAGCTTGGAGTTCTACTACACTTGAAAATTCTGAATTAAATACTTTAATTTTTACTGCAACACATTTCCTGTGAAGTAATATGTAATGGTTTTAATGAACAGAACTACAAATAGAAATTTTCACAAAAAGATTACACATTTTAGCTACTCCTACTACTCATGGCTTTCATTATACACAGAACAGAACACGACATTTTTTTTTCAATTCATCTAGTTTGGCATTCAGTTCCTCTTCCAACTTGGATATTTCTATGGACTCGTTTTTTCTGATAAATGTTAAATTCTGTGCCTGTTCATCTTTCATAGCTGTCAGTCGACTTTAGCAAATCTTGTGTGCATCGTTCAAGTTTGTTTTTTGGTCTTCATACTTCCTGAAATTCTTCAAAATAATATTCCCAGCAGCCTCCTCCTCAAACTCTTTGTACTATCATCACAATTAAATTTGCTTACTTGTTTTTTGTCCATCATGTGGGGAATGTATCTTTTTAGGCTGTCATCTGTCACAATTTTTTTCTCCCCAATGGATCCAGGGTTCAGCTATGCAAGTGACCTTACCAGATGGTATCTAAAAGGAGACTTCGTCAAAACTTTCTCAATGATGATAATGAACATTGTCTTTGTTGCAATTCTGCTTGTAAACAGAACTTTTGTTGATACATTACCTTTTTTGGATAAATTTTGCATAGCCCTATCTGCCAGAAATCCACATCTTTATTCATGTTTGGGTTTTACAAAATTCTTACAAATTCATTCAGTTTGGAAAATGTAATTATCTTTTTAGTGTGCTCTTCCTTTACAAATCTTCTTAAGAGTTTCATGATCATGCTAAAAAGATCACCTTCAAGGAAAGGAAGTAATGGCTTATCACTGATATTTTATCAGAAACAATTCAATGTCTTTCAAAATAGTTTTGAATTTACTGGCAGTCATTAGAACTTTTTTTTTTTTGTAATCATTTCACCCCAAGCAAGGTGGTACTGCCACTGATGCGCAGGAGACTACATAAGAGTAAGAGTTTAGGCAGGAGGAGAGTGAAGAGAAAGACGAACCAGTTACAGTGTGTGTCAGAGAAAGGGCAAGAGAAGGATGGGAACACAGGTGTGAAGACAGTTGCAAAGGTAGAGAGAAAGGAAAAGAACAAGATATATGGGGTGATGTAGAAAGGACGAAAGTCAATTGGATAAGAGATGGGAATTGACATTGCATTTAAATTCCTGGAGGTTGTAGCCGTCAGGAAAGCAAGTATATGGAAGGGAGTTCCACAGGCGAGAAGTGGGATCATGTAATTCCAATATGCGTTCTTTTTATTATGATAGAAAATTACTACATCAGTTAGCAAACAATGCTATTATGTTATGAGTCCTATTTTTTAAAATTTTTTCTTTGTTTGCCTTCTTTTTAATCTAGGCACATTTTAGATTAGTCACCATTTTTTTTACCACTTCCTGTTTAGCTCTTAGTTATCACTGGAACAAGAAAAATAAAGCACAATACTAAAGCACACGTTTCCTGTTTCCTTTTCCGCCTAAATCTACTCCCCCACCACCATGATACCTTTCCAATCTTTTTCTCACTGCATTGGTCTCTTTTAACAACATATTATCATTTGAACATTTGTATACATGTTATTAAACTGTAGCTTCTTTACTGAGAACTTATCACTAGAAACTTTAATCCATTGGGGAGAAAAAAATTGTGACAGATGACAGCCTAAAAAGATACATTCCCCACATGATGGACAAAAAACAAGTAAGCAAGCAACTACTTGCTACTCTGCTTTATCCATTTAGACCCATGGTTTCACTGTTATGTCCAGTCTCTGCCTACCTTTCCTAGATTCTTCTTTCTCTTCCTGTTTAGTTTTTACCTTTTTTTATTTAGATACTTCCACTTTTTCCTTGAAAAAACAGCATAGAATGATAAAAAAAGGCCCCAAACATAATCAAAAAATAAGTTTTCTCATTAAAGTGTTTATGTTATTAAGAGGAAAGATCAAAATGCTTCTTTATTATTTTGTTAAATATTTTAATCCTTTCATTTGAAATTTTTCTTAAAATCTGTTTTTTTTATCAGCAGTCTATGTCAGTAATTTTGCACTTTTTTTCCAGTGAAAAACACACTGATTTGGAAATTCTTGCAAAAATCAAATAATTATCAGATTTGAATTAAACTTTCAGGACTTATTCACAAATGAATGAAATTATTTTTTAATTTTTTTCTGTTTAAAAAAACCATGGTAAAAAATATTTTTTTCCTTTTTTAATTATAATACCCCAACCACAACTTAATTTCATGAAATTTCGAAAAATTAAATTAAATCTGATAATTTTTTTATTAGTAAGCAGGACTCCTTAGAAAATGTAAATCCTCAATTTTCTTTCCCAAACTACTATACATTTCCAAAAAATCTGCTTTGAATTTTGAAAAAAAAACAAAAAAAAAAAAACAATAAAGCTATGACATTATTTAATTAGTAAAAAAAATTTATTGCTTTTATAAATAAGATTTATTAAGGACACTATTATCTTAAGAAAAAACTTTTTCAATGAATGATGAATTTTTACAAGAATTGTTTTCATTTTTTAAAAACTTGAATTAAAAAAATTTAAGTTTTAAGTCCTAAAATTTGGTATTACTTTCATTTGATTAGATGATATTGCTATTAAGTGAAAACTATATTTACTAATCAAAAATTGAAAAGCTTAATACAAATTATTTTGCACCAAGATTTGTTTATTTTATGTAGACAAAATATTATATAATATCCCCTTTCTTGAAAGTACCAGCAACCATACACATTACCTAATATAAATTATATAAGAGTAATGGCTATAGCAAATTTCAAGTCAATATTCCTAATAGAGTACTTAAAAAAAAATTAAAAAGATTAGAGAGTACTTAAAAAAAAATTATATAAAATTATAATCTTATTTGCTTTCCTGCCTGCTGAAAGTCCTCCTCTGTGGTTCCAATATATAAAAACACTGGTAAACCTTCTGACCCCTCTAATTATCGCCTTATCAGCCTCCTACTTGGCAAAAGCGTTTGAAGACATCAGCAACGCCAAGGTGGTTCAACATCCCACAGCCCACAGACTCATCTCTGACAAACAGTATGATATGCTCACGACGATCACTGAGTATATCCACCAGGCTTTCAACAAGAACGGCGAAGCCCAAACTGTTGCCCTAGATATCTCGACAGAGTTTGACATGCTGGCCTTCTACGCAAGATGCAAGGCTATGGTATAACTGGACAATTGTTTGACCTTATCCAGACATACTTTTCAAATCACACAATGAAGGTAGTATTGAACGGACATGCCTTCCAATACTATCATATGAACGCGGGTGTCCCTCAAGGCTCTATTCTAGGTTCTATGCTTTTTCTTATCTACATTAACGATCTCCCAGATGTAATAAGATACCAAGTAGGTATATATGCTGATGACACTACGCTTTACATTGAATACTGCTACCATATCTGGTCGGGTACTCCTGCTATCCACCTAGGGGCCCTTGACAAAATTCACTGGACAATCTGTAATGTGATCAATCCCGACTTGGCAGCTCAGATACAGTCACTTTCTCACCAACACAATCTGGCTTCCCTGTATCTCTTCTACAAAAACTTTCACAGCTTCTGCTCTGATGAACTTAGCTCACTGGTGCCCCTTATATATGAATTTACTTGAGCCACAAGATTAGCAGCTAGGTCCCACTCTTTTACTGTGAAACCAATAAAATGTAAACAAATTCTACTCCAGCAGCTTCTTTTCTTGCACTTCCCACCTGTGGAATTACCTTTTGTTTACTTGCTTCCCCAACAACTATAATCTCCAAGAATTTAAATGTAAAATCAATAGTCGTCTTCTATCTCACTAACTTGTGTTCTCTCTCTCATGCACTTTTCTCCGTCCACTCTACATTCACCAGTATTCTCACCCTTTTCTTACCCACTTCCTGACACCTCCTATAACCTGTCACTCTTTCTCAAAACTTTCCTCCTATGTAACCCCCTGCACACCAGTGGCAGTAATCTACCTTGCTTGGGGCAATATGATCGTAAAAAATGGGCTCACCTATTATTTTTATTAATTGTGTTTTAACAGATAAAGTCTCTGTAGAAATGTGTTAACACCTTTCCTTTCAGTTCTTGTTACGTGATTAACAAGTGATAAAATCATAAAAAGCATGTTATCCCTAATACTGTTTGTTTAAAAAATTCATTTCTTTCTTATTTTAAAATTAAAGTAAATAATTTTTTTCTTCAAATCAAATTAATTGTACTTTAAATCAACTAATGTTCTTCAAATAAAGTTTCAGAAAAGAATATTTTATATTTGGAAGATTTTTAAAATTGAGAATTAACTTTTGTTTACAAATATGTGAAAATGGCCAATTTCAATTGAAAGCAACCAAAAAAAATTGATTCAATCAATACAATTTTTATTTGAAATGCACCAGAGTATTTTGCTCACTGGCAATAGTAAATTTAATCATTTAGCTTTCAATTAGGGCTAAAAAGAAAGCTTTATGAATGATTTTTCATATTTAAAAATTCATTCAAGGTGTTGAAAATTGTGGAGGTACCTATTTTTATTTATTTATTTTTTTATCCAGACTAAACTAGTTTCACATTTGTATTTCTCTCTCTCTCTTTTTTTATTTCACCCTTTTGGCTTTCTATAAACCTGCTGATTAACAGGACTTTGTGTTTAGAGTTTTGAATGGCATAAGGCATTTAGCTGGCTGTATGCACATTTGCAAGATGAACATATACCGAGAGGCAGACCAGCTATCATTATAAATATAGATTTATTCTGCCACTTTTCGGATTCCTATACTAAAACAAAAATGCATGTGTATGATAGATAAGACTGAAAATAAAAATTTTTATTACCAAGTTTTATTTTCAATAAAAAATAATTTAAAATAGTTCTTACCCTCCATTGACCCAATGAGCTGCTTCACCATAACTGTAGTTGACTAAATCACATCTGTACTCTATAACTTTTATCATCTGTAGAAAATGAAAAATGCAATCACCTTTAAGTTTAGGTACATACAAAATATCGCTAAAAAACAGCATGAAACAGCATAGTATGAATAAAAAAGTTCATAAGCTTAATAAAAATAACTTTTTCCATCAAAATATTTATATTTTTATTAAGAGGAAAGATCAAAGCAATTTTTAATTATTTTTAAAATTTTTTGAATCTCTGCTAACATTTTCGAAATTTTGATAGAAAATGTTGTTTTATTTGAGTTAGCGGCTAAAAAAAAAAATTACGCCTTTATTACAATAGGTTACGTGGTAATGCTGATACAACCCACTTTTTTCACGGTAACAAACACATTAATTTGAAAATTCTCGCAAAAATCAAATTATAGTCAGATTTGAATGAAACTTTCAGTACTCATTCACAAATGAATGAAATTATTTTTGAAATTATTATTTTTTTAAATTTCTTGGTGAAAATATTTTTTTTTAACTGTTACCCCCCCTCTACGTAATTCCATGAAATTTTAATAAATTTTAATTAGCTGTATAAATTTTTTTTATTAGTTAAATGCAGGACTCATTGGGGCATATAAATCATCTATGTTTTTTATTCTAAAGTGGACAACCTGGCCGAAAATCTGCTCCGAAGAGTAAAATAAAAATGCAATAAATCTCTGATATAATTTAATTTGATAAACTTTTAATTGCTGGAATAAATAATAATTATTAAGGACATTATACTCTGAAGAAAAAAAATTTTTTCGTTTACTAATAAAATTTTGAAATAATTGTTTTTATTTTTTTATTTTTTATTATAATAATTCATAAAAGTGTTAAAAATATTTTAAAAACCTTTTATTAAAACGTTGTTTAATTTCTTCTTACTTAAGAATTGATTATCACATTGCCTATCGAAAATTGAAAAGTTTAATAAAAATCATTCACCAATTTTACTTTTAAAATAATTAAAAATAATTAAATTTTGGAAATTTTTATTAAGTACGGTGTTCCATACGGATCGAAACAAGTTTCTGTAGAGGTCGTATTGTTTTTAGAAGTTAACAAGTCTTTGGATGAATTCCCCTTACATCGAAAACTAAACAAACCAAACTTTGATTCTAATTTAATTCTTTTTTTATTAAATTAAAATTATTCTAAAAGAAATTTAATTTTTTCAGAAAGCATATTAATAATGTAAGATAAATATGTAATATCTAAACATAAAAATATTTAATATTTCAGAAAAATATTAATAAATAACAGTTCGGTTATTTTAATTTAATTCTTTCTTTTAAAAGAAATTTAAATTTTTATTCATTCAGAAAGCATATTTTTATTTATTCAGAAAGCACATTTTATTTTTATTTATTCAGAAAGCACATTTTATTTTTATTTATTCAGAAAGCATATTTTATTTTTATTTATTCAGAAAGCATAGTCTGGCTATAAATCTAAACTAAAATTCTATAAAATGTTATACTTGCTGAAAATATATTAAATTTTTAATTTTACTATTTAGTTAAAAAACAACAAAAAAAAAATTCAATTTCCAAATATTACGTTTTAAGCTACACGATTTTTTTGTCACTTACAGCCGCACACCTGCTACTTGTCAACACATAATGTAATTTATCGCCTAGATGCTGACAAGAGGGCTACTGTTTTTAAAGAGTGATTTATTTCATAAATATCAAGTCAGTAAGCACTTAATATTTGTTTGAAATCAGATAAAGGAAGGTTTCAATTATAAAAATCAATTTAAATAACGTGTCAAGGAGGTATATTTTTTTTTTGCAAGATTTTTAAATCAGAAATTTAGCTACTGTTTACATAATCTGTCGATTCGTCAATAATAAGGTAAATTTAAAAAAAATTTTTTTTGCAGTTAAATTTTTGATTCCGAGCAATATAATTTTGGTTTGAACTAAACCAGGGTATTTTGCTTATGATAATTAGTAAATTTAATCTCTTGGCTTTCAATTAAAGGTAAAATTAAAGCTTCAAGAAAACGTTTTTATTTTTAAAAATTAAATTTAAATTGATGTATTGAAAATCGGCAGTGATTTTTTGTACATACCTATTTAAGTTCAAAAGTTGAGTATATTTGAGATTATAAAAGGTAATCTATGTGTATGTAAGTCTGCATATTAAAATACTTTGTATGCAACATTTGAGATGTGAAATAGAGAGATAAAGAAAGGTTCAAATTTCAGTAATTAATAAATATGCAGAGAAGTGTAGTGGGAATGAATACATTGTTGAAAGATAAATGAAAAAAATGTTCTAAAATTTACTGTGCAGTAATTGATTAAATTAAGTTCAAAATCATAACCTAAAAATAAACAGTGTACAAAGTTAAAACATGTGAGTTCAATCAAAAAAGTAGACCTGAAGATAACAAGACATGGTCATTTGATTCTTAAAGAATTTATATGGACAAAGACAAATGGTTAATATAAAAGCAGAGTTTTTATTTCATTAACTATTTCTTCTGATATAGCATTTCTTTAAATTATTATCAGAAAATGATAATTCATGGTTGAAATTGAATATTGAAGCAGATTATAAATTAGTGCAGATAATATTGACAATATAGAATTATTAGGAAACAATACTTATTTCATTAACTATTTCTTCTGATATAGCATTTCTTTAAATTATTATCAGAAAATGATAATTCATGGTTGAAATTGAATATTGAAGCAGATTATAAATTAGTGCAGATAATATTGACAATATAGAATTATTAGGAAACAATACTTATTTTTTGTATCATACAAATCTTTAGATAAGGAATATCATTTCCAACATCACCAACAGAGATGTTTTTTTTTTCTTTAAAAGGTTACTGAAATAATTTCTTTAGATAAAAAACACATTGTGCATTCAGCTGAAATTATTGGGCTAAATGTTTAGCACTACTTACTGCTCTCACTAATGCTGACCCTGTTTCCATGGACTTTAAACGAGTGTCTCCAATCTTAATGGAAATGATCTGAGCTCCCGGAGCCACGCCATTTCTTTCAGGAGTGTCAGGAAAATACCCAGAAGCAATGCAAGCTACATGTGTTCCATGAGAACCTACAAATGAGAAAAGGTAATTGTTTTTAAGTGATGCAATGAATATGAAGAGGGATTCTTGAAAAAAAATAAACACTAAAGAGTTCAGTCTAAATTAACATTTTTGTTTCTAACAAATCAGTGAATTATGAAGGATTTATTGTTTCCTATTTAAGAAGTTTCTATGAAATCTATTCTTGGCATTTCTAAAAATAGTGACATGATCAAATCAGTTAAATAATTTTATAAGAGTAGAATTTTTATTGAAATTCCCATGTATCAACACGAGAACTTGTTTGATAAAAAAAAAATCATGGTGTCAGTCAGTTAAGTGCCATATGTGATACATGCTTGGATGATCATGTCTCTTTTGAGACATGACTGACTAGGCAGAAAATTTTCCCATTGCAGATTACTATTACTTTCTGCCATAGAATAGTTGGCAACCATAGCTATAGAACCCAATCTGTCCTGCTATTCAACACATAGCTGGAGGAAAAAGAGATGGATTAATACCTTTCCCAAGGGTATTTGTGTGTAAGTGAATGAAATGAATTTGACTAGAATAACAACTGGACTCTTCAATTTCTCATTCAGTGCCAATATTCATTACAGCACAAGGCACATCCTCATACACTGACTGACCTAATTATGAAGACACTATAAAAAAAAACAAAAAAAAAACAATGAAGTTACAAGAGCATTTTTCAAATAACTGAAGTGTTGAAATGTATTAGATGTAGTGGTGAAATAGACAATGCCAAACATTAATATACAGTCTAAAACAGAAATTTATAAAAATCTACTACACAAAGTTCAATCACTAGTAAAAAAGGTTATGTCTCCAAATTATTTTGGACTACACATGTAAAAAGTAAAGATTCTTCATTCTAACTGGTACCTTATTCAGTAACTTGAATGTGAATCTAGCTGGCAAATAATCATAAACCAGCTGTAATATAAATGGCATATTTCATGAAAACTTTTAGAGATATTCAATCATTTTGTATCTTGATTAATGTTATATTTGTTGCTATGACTTCAAAATGAGTCTTTTCATATAAACTGTTTTTTTGATCATGATATTAAATAGTGTTATGAGATGTAGGTTATCCAAACCAGAATATTAATATGGTTAGAGAAGTGCATGGTTTCTTTAGAAATCATTTAATATTTTCTTTTAAAGCCTTTAGATTAGAAATTTGGATAATATGTGCATGATGCATCAAATTTAGTTGAAATTACGTTTAACAGTTCTACAAAGAAACAGATGCAAGTCTCATTATTATAGAAATAGTAAAGCATAGAGACCAAAAGTGAGAAACAATATAGTAAGAAGACTCACCTGCATTGGTAACAATTTCCAAAACCGTTCCCTCATTGTGAATATTTATGGAAAAGTTTAACATATCTACAAGGAAATACAAATGAAATATTAAATAATAATGAATAGTGAAAAAAAAAAAAAAAAAAAAAAAAAAAAAAAATGAGATATTTTCATTTTATTCAACAATAGTATTAGGTTGATGCAAAAATTTTCAGCATTTTTTTTTTAAGCAAATATCTTTTATTCTTAAGAACTTGTAGCTTCATAATTAATAATTTTGTTGGTTTTCTATGACCTTATACTAAATTCCAGATATATTGTGTATTGGATCATCAGAACACAATTCTGGTTTTGAGTCGATGAATTTAGCTTTTGAAATGCTTCTTAAATAATGCAATTTATTATGATTTAAAAGATTTTCATTTTCAAAATTTATATGTTCAGAGAAAGAGTAGATCCATAAAGATAACGAAGGAATTTGTTTAACTTCACAGTTGAAGTTTCTATGGCAAATATAAGATGTTTATATGAACAAGGACTTTTGATAATTATTTTTTTTCTGTACTTTAGTCAAATATGATATATTCAGCAATATAGTATGGTGAAAAGAGTTGTGAACAAAGCTTCACAAATGGACATGCAAATAAAAAAAAAAAAACATGTAAGAAACAGTATGTCTAAAGGACAGTTTTTCCCTTGACACCGCATTTACTGCGTACTCTCTCAGTAATTCTTCAGTTAAGTGCCATACGTGATATACACTTTGGGCGATCATGTCTTGAAAGAGACATGACTGAGTAAAAGATTATCCCACAGTAGGTTGCCATTGCTTTCTGTGGTAGACTGGTTACCACCCAAGGCTATAGAACCCAATCTGTCCTATTATTTAACCCATAATTGGAGGGAAGAGATGGATTAATTCCTTTTCCAAGAGTATTTATGCATAAGTGAATGCAAATTATCATTCTAAAATCCTGTTTTTAAAAAATTAATAAAAATCCAAGCATATGATACTGAATCTATACATTTATATGCAAGTACAGTAAACAGGTAGCTCCTATTTTGTTTGTTGGGTGTGTTAGTTCTCTGCATGGGAATGCAGTTGGCTTATTCTTGCCCTATCCCCTGATAGGATGCCAGACTGCAACAGATAAGTGCGGCATTACATCCTGTTAAAATCCTCAAGCAATGAGCTCAACTAAGACAGATGATAATTCTGAAAGAAAGAGTAACAAAACATCTCCATAATCGGCACAAACGTTCAGAAGGTATAAGCAGGGCAAAGACGAGTTTGAAAATAAAAAGAAATGAGGACCTACCAGCATAACTGAGACGAGCATATTCTCGTTCTTCTCTATAGCTGGCCAGCAGCTTACATTCAGAGAGGTTACCCTTTTCACTTGTGTCCACACAGGCCCTACCAAAAAATTTAAAGTTGATAAAAGTTGCATAATAAAGAAGAACATTTAAAAAAATATGTTTAGATATTCAAAACTAGACATGATGATTTTCTCAAGAGTTTATAGATAAATCAAAATACACTGCTGAGGATATCACTCACACTCTCTCACGCACTAATATTATGCTTAAGAATATAAATTTCTATGGGACTGAGTGGTTAAAAGAGTTAAAATAATGAAATGTTATCCTTAGTTAAGAAAAAGAAAACAAGATGAAATATTAAACAAGATGCTATCAAATATGATGTATATATGCACTATTTAAGAATGAAAAGAAAAAATATCTCACCTCCAAGTAATGCCATCATGGAAGACGATACAATCAAAGACTGGGCCACAGTCATTGTGCTTTTTGTCTAAATTATTGAGTACTTCAATTTGATTATTTAAATCTTCCTTTATGTTCACTTCATCCTGGAAGAGTCAAACGGAAAAGGAAAGTTTAAAAGAAATGACATTCATCGACTTACAAACAAGTATTACCCTATTCTTGTTTTGTATTAGATTTTTATTGTTACCCAGTTTCAGTTCTGTTCAAGTATTCTGTAAGGGAAATACAGTGGTACCGCTACTTACGAAAGGCTATACATACAAAATTTTTTGGTTATGAAATGCTTTTTCGGAAAAATATTGCCTCTTGTTACAAAAGAAATTTCAGGATAAGAAAGGCAAAAATTTCAAAATATGTGCTGCTACACGCAGCTCCCAGAGTCCACTGAACGTAAACATACTTGTAGTATCTTGGTTTGAAAGTGGCGTGTCCAAGCTGTTCTGCCACTGGCTATCGCCCAGCATCTTCCTGACATCCCACTGGCTAGGAGGGACCTCTATGTGTATGTTCTTATACTCAGCATCCTCTTCATTTTCCTGTTGAGAACACAAAGATCACTGAAACCTCAGTCTCACGCTAGTGAAATTCAGTGAAGCACAAAGTGTTCGGACAGTTTTTTGTCAGCTTTTTTTTAGTGTTTATTGCAACTTTACGTGTGTGTATTAACTTTTATTCACTATGAGCCCCAAGAGAGTGATGGAGAAAAGTGGTGAGAAGAAGAGAGTTGTTTTGTCCATACAAACAAAGCAAGAGATAATAGAAAAGTACAAAAAAGGGATGTGTTTGGTTGATCTCGACAAAGAATATGGCCGTAACCCATCTACGATCGGCACAATATTAAAACAAAAGGAAGCCCTAAAAGCTACCACTCCTTCCAAAAGCCTCTATGTCATTTCAAAGAGGAGGTTGACGATGAATGATGAGATGGAGAGGCCGTTACTCATGTGGATAAAGGAGAAAGAGATAGCTGGAGACACAGTGACCGGGACCATAATTTGTGAAAAAGCAACCGCCATCTTTAATGACCTCGTGATGGAGAATGCAGGCAAGGGAACTTCAGCACAAGAAGAACATCAGAAGTTTAAGGTATCACGTGAGTGGTTCGAGAAGTTCAAAAGGAGGACTGGAATTTACTCTGTTGTTTGGCATGGCAAGGCAGCTAGCGCCGACCAGAAAGTGGCCAATGAATTTGTGAAAAAATTTGAACACTTGGTGATCGATGAAGGCTACATTGCACAGCAAGTTTTTAATTGTGACACAATGGGCTTTTTCTTGGAAAAAGATGCCTCGCCATTCCTTCATCACAGTAGAAGAGAAGAAAATGCCAAGCCACAAACCCAAGAAGGACTACCTTATGCTTGCCCTTTGTGCCAATGCCAGTGGGGATTGCAAAATCAAGCACCTGCTGGTGTACCAATCCCAAAATCCCAGAGCATTCAAGGCTCACAAAATATTAAAAGAAAAACTTCAGGTGCTATAGAGGGCAAATGCCAAGGCCTGGGTCACTCAACAATTTTTGTTGAGTGGGTCAATTTGGTTTTTGGTCCTGCTGTTAAGAGGTACCTAGAGGAGAACAATCTTCTCAAGTGCCTCCTCATTCTCGATAATGCCCCTGCCCACTTGCCTGGCCTCGAAGATGATATCCTGGAGAAAGAGTTCTTGTTTATTAAGGTGCTGTATCTCCCACCTAACACCAATTCTATCTTCCAGCTCATTGACCAACAAGTCATTTTAAACTTCAAGAAACTCCACACGAAACACCTGTTCAAGAGGTGTTTCAACATCACTGAAAACACCCAGCTTACCCTTTGTTTGCCTCAAGATAATCAACACAGCTTGGCAGGAGGTGACCAGACGTACCCTTAATGCGGCTTGGAGAAAGGTGTGGCCCAATGCTGTTGCCTCATGAGATTTTGAGGGTGGAGGGTGAAGTTGAGCCTGAAGTTAACAAAACTGTTTCGCTGGGAAAAAGAATGGGGCTTGAGGTGAATGACAAGGACATCAATGAGTTGATTCTGGAGCACCACGAGGAGCTTTCAACGCAGGAGCTGAAGGAGTTGGAGGCGATGCAATACACGGCAGTGCAGGAGGAGTTCAGTAAGGATGAGGCAGCCATTATCTCGACAGCCCAAATAAAAGACAAAATTCCATGAAGTTTTGGAATTTACTGAAAAGAATCACCCAGAAAAAGTTGGGCTATCGCTAACTATGATGATGTTTGGCTTGCACATTTTCGAAAGATTGTTAAAAGCCAACAAAAGCAAAAGTCCTTGGATCGGCTCTTTACAAAACGTCAGGCAAAAACCACTGCTGAGAGTGAACCTGAACCGAAGAAGGCGAAAGGTGACAATGATAGTAGTTAAAACAAGAGAAAAATGAAATGTAAAAAAAAAAAAAAACAAAAAAAAAAACAAAAAAAAACATAAAAGTAAAAAAGATAAACAGTCAAAAAAGTTGAAAATTAATTTCTTTTGAATTCATAATTTTAAGTGAAATTTATTGACGTGTGTAACTTGTGTGCATTCATACATACATTTTCTCTCAGCTGTCACCCTTTGCCTCTTCCTCAGTCATCTCCCACCAAGGCTTTCATCTCGTCTTTCACTCACCCTACTTACTGTTGTCTTCGTATAGTCACCCAACCCCAAAGGTAAAAGTATTTTTTATTCTTTACTTTATTCTTTGTTCTTTACATTATGTACAACTCTCATTTTTATGTTCATTGTGCAGTAATCTAATCCTAACATGTAATTGTTACAGGTTTTGATGCATTTTATAATTTATAAAAAAATTATGTCCACATTTTGGAGGGCTTTGACCAATTAGTGCATTTATAGGATAAAAATCGTCTCTACTTACAAAATTTTCACATTACGAAACAACTTCCAGAATGAATTAATTTCATAAGTAGAGGTACCACTGTAATACTCTATTGTTTTTTTTGGTGATGTGAAACAACAAAGAAACAAACAAAGCAAAAAAGAAACAAAAAGCAACAGTAGCAGATAGAAAATTGAAAGATTAACAGCAATGCTTATCAAATAAGTTTTCTATTTTGAACAATGTGAGCAGCACAACCTTTAACAGGAGACAATAGATTATGCTAAGCAGTACTACATAACTAGCTGAAATATCCTTGGACATGGACAGTGGGATGAAAACAATCAACTCCCATAGATTAAATAAAGGTTTCAGTTAAAAATTCCTGGAAGATTCCACCAACTGACAATCACCGAAACATTGTAATAACAAAAATAAACACAATAGTCTGCATGTAAATAATTACAGAATTACTATTACAGAATCTTTTACATTCCTAGAAAAGAAAACAAAATTGATTTTTTTTTTTTTTTTTTTTTTTTTTTTTTTTACTGAAAAACTTGAGAAAAGAATCAATGCTCAATTTTTGATGTGTCTGGATAAAACTAAATTCTCTTATTTCTTTCAAATTTGCTTGATTTCAAACAAGTCTGCAGTATTTTTTTTTAACTACCAATCTCAGCTACTTTGATCTAAAATGAATTTTCTTCTTGCTTTTTTATAAGCTGAAATATCTTCCTGTATAATCTCTACACGCTTCACAATCCATCATAATTTTACAAGAGTTTGTACTGGATTAAAAGATAAGCACAATCATAAGAATCAGACTGTGCAGTAATGAATTTAACATGATCAAACATTTTGGATGGAAACTCAAACTTTATAGTCTAGAGACCCTGGTTTTAAAACTAAATCACATTATTATTACTTTTAATACAAGCGTTTGAAAAAAAAATTCCAGTAAAAAAATAGTATGATCCTTTTAGACATTAGTTTGCTTCCAAATTCTATAGGAGCATATCACTGGTAGGTCAAAAAGTGAAAGAAAGCAGTAGAGTCTGGAATTTCAAACACACCTACTCAGCAGACAAGCTTGTTTATAAGGGAATTTTTTTTTTTAGTTAGACATGCTCCCTCATTTTTCCATACCACTGCATACTTTTGAATCCCTTCCCAAATTTTGATGAAAGCAGGAATGGGCACAGGAAATGGAGGGGTCTGACAGTGGAGGAATGCTTTTTTTTACTAGTAACAGAGTTAGTTGCACATCTGGCCCTTAAAGTCATAAAACAAAACAGAACTTGTATGTTAACAAAGATAAGTTATGATTCAGTGGTTAGAAGTGGTTCGTATCTCTTAAACCTACAGAAACTTATAATCACAAATTTCTCCTAGAGAAGGACAGACAAGTTGAATAATAATAAATTTAAAAACATTCATTTAGTTAAAAAAGAGAAACCTAGCAAATGAAAGTAAAATCATATTTAACAAAACATAAGGATAACAAAATTTTGGCTGTTAAAAACAAGAAAAATTGTAGAAATGGGTTATCACATCTCATGAAAGTACTCAAAATGGTGTTGAAAAGTTCAACCCAACCCTTAAAAAAAAAATTTTTAAATATCAAATGTCTAAAATAATGATTCTGAGACATGGGTTGGGCTGAGAATTTATCAGTAACACTTCATAGAATGAGATTTATTTACCTTCACTAACAGATCTTAACAGCTGAGAAAAATGTTAGAAATGATTTACAATCAGAAAAATTAAGTTTATTGTTGCTTATCTACACAAATAAGGATTATCTTTGCCAAGACAACAAAAACCAAAAATAAATCTGATAAAAAAATATCTGACTAAAAAGCTATAGTCTACATGACAAGAACTGGGATGTACCTTAAAGCATAGATTATTAAACTGAAAATATCATATTCATGAATATAAAGTTTAATTCACAAAGTATGATACAAGTATGATAGTTAATATGATTTATTTTCAGAGCTCAAAAAGGCTAGTTTTAAAAAATTCTTTGAGCTTTTTGAAGCTCTTTAATTATAAAAATATTTTTATAACAAAACGAAAATCATATACAGGCATGTGTGCATATAAATGTGACATCAATATGCAACATGAATACAGTCTATAATTTGGAACAATTCCATACAATATACAACTATATGCACACACATCTTCTACAGCAAACCAAGAACAAACTATTCCCTGGGGTGTTTATTTGTATCAAATCAAATGTGATATACTGGATGCTGCAATAAACATGAGTTACTGCTTCCATATTACGGAAGCATTATTCAGGTTTTCCTCTCCAAGAACAAATAAGCTTGACAAGTCTTCTTTTAAAATAATAATCAAATTAGGCATAGTGCATGTTTCAAGTCATAAATTATAATTTTATATAATAATAATGATAAAGTTTAGTTTCCATAGCTATTTTCCTCTACGTTATAAACCAAAGAGCATTATAGTGAATCAGTGTACAACGAATGATGGTAGACAATACAAACCAAGCAAATAAATCACACTCAAGCTCAAACAAAACAAATATAAAAAACAAAAAAAACAATGGCAAGAGTGGCTACACAGCATGACTAAGATATTTTCTAGTTTTAAAATGTCAACATTTTAGTTGTAGATTAACTAGTTAAAATGTCTAAGTTGGCCTTAAGCTTTCAGTTCACAATCTGATAATATTACATGTAGAAAAGAGATATTTTTTCAGTTTTATACTGAAAGATCAGAAATTACTGAATTATTTGTACATTTGTTTGGGTAGATATTAAAAACAAGAAACAAAAACAAACATTTCATAATAAAAAATGAACAAATTTATTTTTTTATCATTTTGAAGACTGAGGTTTTACAGTTCTGTTGGAAGATTTTCTTAAAAAAAAAAAAAAAAAAAAAAAAAAATAAAAAAATGAAAGAGCACCGATATAAGATTAAAATGAACAGATCCCACAGGCTCATTTTATTTGTTTTGTCGTTCCTATTTTTATGCATTTTATTAAATGGAAGTAAAATATTTCAAATTTTGATTTATTTTAACTTGGTCTGTGTTAAATAATCAGGTTAGTAGAAAGATAAGATGATTGAAAAAAACTTTTTTTATATCCTAAATCATTAATTTTGCTGAATTATCAGGCCACAAAATAAAGCCAGATTGCAAATACTATAAGAATTTTAGAGTAGCAAAAACATGTATGGGTTAATATATATACATTCTATTTTCTTATTTCCAGAATATTTTTGCTTTTAAGTTTTTTATAATTTTACAAAAAGTTTCTCATTTATTTTTTAAGGAAAAATAAAAGAATAACACAAAGAAATGTTAAAAAAATACCTGGTAAGAGTATTAACTCTAGACAAATATATTTAATTCTGTGAATAAATACTTAATCACAAAAGAAATTTAAAAGTTGTACTGGCTTTTATATACACACGTTTTTTTTTAAATATATAAAATATTGGGTAATGTTATATTAATATAAATATCTTGGAAGTTGAAAGCAGCTGACCCAAAAAGAGATCGTTTTAATATATTTGGTATTGTGCCAAGTAATAAGATTTAGTAGTAATTCATCTTTTGCCTTTTTTGTTCAGAACTGACATTCATCAAGGAAAGTTGTTAAATTACCATAAGTGTTTACAACAAGAAATTAAAAAAAAAATTGAATTTAATTAATGATTTAAATATTTTATAAAACAAGATCTAATTGGGGTTTAAAGATAAAGCACATATTTTCATTAGAACATTTTCATCTTTGTTTAAAATGTAAAACGTTTGGGAGAAGATTCAAATTCTATATGGCACAAACAATATTGCAATGGCATTTTAACATATCTCTTACCAAATAAAAGTGGATTTATATATGCTAATTTTTGATGGAAGGTAATTTCTAAACTTTCACCTTTTATCACCATTCAGTTTTCTCCTGATTCAACACTAACAACCCTTCTCCAAAAGATCTACGTAAACAGCAGTTAGCAAGTTAATTTCAGTTATTATTAACAAAGAGAACTAACCACTAGATTTAGTCTGATCAAATGGTAGTAATTTATACAACTTCTTTGCTAAAACAAATTGGTGTGTGTATGATGGTGGGTGGGGTATCACTGAGTTTTCAGTTATATTATATAGATACAGTCATTTTAAGAGAATCACAAAAAAAGAAGAAAAGAAAAAAGAAAAGAAAAGAAAAAAAGAAACAAAAAATGCATTGTTTCAGGTAACTGGAGAAATGATAGCATAATTATTAAAAATAAAAAAATAAAATCTATTTACATAGAATTATAAACTCTGAAGGTTTTATAGAAAATGTGTGCTGGCTAAAGGAGTGCTGGATAAAGTCCTAAAAAAAGTAGCAATCTTAAAGATTAAGACAGATGCAAAATCTATTAAACAAGGCTGAACACAAAAGAGCACATTACATAATCAGGTTAGAGTGAAGATTTTCAAGTAGATCATGTCTGTCATATGTACTTCATTTTTTATGGCACACAGGTATTTATCAAAGTAGCAATATGTCAAGGGCATATACAGGCTTGATGTGCTGAAATTACATAAGAACGTGTACAAAATTTTATTCTTAAAAACATTGATTTTTTTTTTTTGGAATGGATGGATCTGTTTAGACTAGCATCTTCATCTTGTTTGTTTTTTTTATTACACCTTCAACCACTATATGCATGCCTTTCTTTAGAGCACCATATCTTTCAAGAAATGTTGAATAGATCACTCTGTTTCATCTTAAATTGGTGTTATTTTAATTTTATCCTTTGTATTTTCTTATATCAAATATCTCCTACAGAATTAACCCCATTTTTTGGGGGGGGGGGCAGATTATCCATTGTACTGCTCACTACTTAACCCAACAGTTAAATGAGACTACTGCTTTCATTCATTTTAGTGTGTTTTGTAGAACATTCTACCAATAAGATTTAGCAGCATGAAATCTAAGCCATTTTGCTTTTCTACTAAGAAAATGTCATTATGCTCTCTTTACACACACACACACACAATATAAATATAATATGTATAATAGAATTGAACCAATGCTAATGAGAGATTTTTAGTACAGCATTTGTACTGCTGTTTTTAATCAGTTCATTCTTCAATATTATCTAACTTCACCCTGAGCTGATGCACACTTTTCATCCACTATACATGTTCAGCCAATCCAGATTTTGTATTGTCTCCATAGATTATAATTTTTAATATTTTTCTATTCAACATTTACAAATAGACCAGAAGAACAAAGTGGCTGAAGTATGATTAAGAATAAACAATGAAAAGAAGAATACAAATAAAAGTATTTACTTTTTAAAACTTTGATTTTCATCACATCTTCAATATTCTATGCAGTACCCAAGTGTTTTAAATGATTTCATTTTTAAAAGCCCTGAAAAGTCAAAATCACAATGACAAAGAGATTTACCCCCTATTTAACATTTTATTACATTTTAAATATCAGAATTCTATTTTTCCAGGGCTTGAAATGTTCAAATTACTCAATTTTTTCCACTTTTCCAAAAACATCTCAATTGGATAAATTGCATGATACATGAAAGAAAATAATGAAAAATTCTTAGTTTAACCAAAAATCCCTTCTTATAAAAAGAGAAAGAATTCCATTGTTTGTTATAGTGTTAAGACAAACACTTCTTATAAATTTTATGACAAATGTGAACTAAAACATTGATCCATTCTGTTGTTCTCATCTTTTTTGCCATGTTCATGACGTTTTGGTTGTTGTATGATCTGGCCCTATTCAGGTGCTAAGAATTTTGAACCGAACCCTTTATTTTGATCATTAGGGTATATCATTCTCATTCCATGTGTGATACCACTTCTGGTAGCCATGTCGTTATCTCCCTTTAACTCAACTCTCTAAGTCATTTGTTCACGACTGCTGTAGCCACGTATTGAACTCAACTCTTTTGGGTCAAGTCACTGGAACTAACCAATACACAATATCCAGTGGATATAGTGTATGCATTTCTGGGACTTATAAACCTAATGTCTCAGTAACCATTTTTTACCAGAGCTCATATTGCAATCTTTGATGCTAATGACTTTTTCTAGCACTCCATATTACTGATTCTCATATTGTATTCATTTATATGCTTGGCTGGCTTAAGAGATTTTTGTAGCCTAGTATATGTGTTGATTCCTTAAGTTTCCACTGGTCTTCTCTATCCATTCTTATTCAAGATGATTAATAGAGGGGTGGGAAGCAAAATACTTTAACTAGTTCATGTTTTGAAATGTTTTTAACATTTTTTAATAACTATCAAATGTTTTTTTTTATATTGAAAAAAAAAAATATTTGCAATAAATTGTACTTATAAAATATTTTAATGAAATTTCTGTGCACAAATAAGAGGTATGAGGGTTACTTTAGTGAACACTGTAGAAACTAAGTGTTTAGGTAACAATTTTTTTTTAATAGTCATTTCCAAAACCTTTTGGTAGCATGCTTCACATAATACAGGAACACACACACACACTTTAATTTTTAATAAAACTTGTTTCCTGTTTAGGATTAGATTTCTGGTTCCTTCTAAAGTATTTTCGTTTTCTTAACCTCCCATTAGCATTTTAGTGGCATTTTTCACCTTGCTTGGTGGTGAATTGATTAAAATAAAAAGAAAATAGAAAAAAATTTATTACTTCCTTAACAGAATAATCAAATTGTTTTCTTTAGAATCTACAATTGCCCACTAAAAAGGTTAATGAAATAAAGCACTAACATAAAAAATTTTATTACATAAAATATTTGATCCAAGAAAAACTTACAGGTGTTGGACAAGGATAAAGAGCATCAAATTCTTCTAATTTGCGAGACACTTCAGCCAGAGCCAGTCGGTGCTGGGGAGTCCACAGACGATCTGTCCGTTCCTTGCTGATTCTTTCCTTAAGAGCTTTTGGATATAAATCATAGGCATTTTTGATTCCTAGATGATACTGCTTAGTTGGATTAAGCCAGGTTTCAGGAATCTGAAAAAAAAAGAAATTACAAAAAGTACTCAATAATGTCGAGAGAGAGAGAGAGAGAGAGAGGAAAAAAATTCATAATTACAAATTTAAAACTAATATAGGAACTGTTTTCAAGCAAATAGTGAATGAAAAGTCAAGTGATGTGAGAGCATATTCTGGAATGTGACTAAAGCAAAAGTTGTGAATTAAATTTGAACAGGTAGTGGGATAAATTGCCATAAAAACTAATAAAAAAAATCTAAATTAGTTGCAATAAATGAAATTGTGCAAGAATCAATAAAAAGCTATGGCAAATGTTACAACTAAGGAAATCTTTAATTTTGCATGTATTCACTTAAAATCTTTATGACTAGAACATTTTACAAATAAAACTCTTGACTGTCAACAAGTGGACATCAAACAATGAATATATTGTGTTGACAGTGTTATTCTCAATATAAGTGAATGAAGTGGGTGACAGTTTTGGGTTGGATACTGTAAAGAGCAAATTGCAGCAGTATTGCACTGTAACCGCGGCTCATAGTTATGGGGTCAATGCCTCAGTAAATAAACATACATACATTAATGCATACTCAGCAATTATTGTGTATGTAAGGTAGACAGATTTCCTTTAGGATAAGAATCTGGTTTCTTCAAAATGTTTCAGTACATTTGGAACCTTCAACCATGAATAAAACATTAAAAATTAATTGTAAAATACAACAATTTTGTGGTGTCTTCATAGAAATTCTAAATTTTGAAAACAATGCAGAGGAAATGTGTTTTGATCTCCATATTGAATCTACTAACAGCAACTCCAACAAGGGTTTGTTTTGGTTGAGTGGAATAACAAAACTACTGATGATGACCAGGAAGATGATCTTCAACTAATCCTGACTTAGTAGTTGGTGGTAGGAAGAAAGTGTTACAAAAAGTAGCAAATAATCTGCCTAATGAGTTTGTGTAAATGGTTGATAGAACAAGGATTAGAAAGGATAATGAAAAAGACAAGCCATACTAAAAGCTACAAAGGATGGGACGCTGTGGAGGGCAAGCCTTACACAAGTTCTGAAGGGACACAGCACATAGAAGGAAAAGAACTTAAATATTTGGCTACCTGAACCCTAACTAACTTCCACCATGTGTCATGCAACAACTAAGTCAAGCATTTATACAACCTGGCCAATTATCCAAACAGAAGTTGCAGGAGGTAGCACCAGAGTAATTTTCATTTAACTATCCAATAAAAATTACATTTAAGCCTTATTTTTTTAAATTTTGAAACCAAGTATCTATTATTTGTATATCTTAATTTAATTTTCTATAATTTACAAAAATAGAAAAATAAAAGAATCTCTATGGTAGAAATTCCCAACATTTTTTATCCCATTATCCACCTGAAGAGTAAATATTCAAAAGCATACTAAAATTATTTAATAAGAGTTTGTTACTGGTTTGTAAACTGACTGTATGATGAACTAAAAAAATACCAGAGGGAAGTAACAAATAACACAAACTTACATGGTAGTTACTGCTGCCACTGTAGTTAGGAACAAACAACTTGAAAACTATTATATATATATATATATATATATATATATATATATATATATATATAACTTTAGAACATGTACAAACTACTACAAAATTGTACATTTGGTTTCAACAGTGAAAGAACAATGTCTTTAATATCTTTTTACCTCCTACAAAAAAATTTTCCTAAAATAAAACCCAGTGGTATTTTGTAAAATTTTTTTCAATAAAACGTTTATTACCATCATTATTAACTAACTGATGAGACGTTCTTTCAATGTCGAAACAAAATGTACAATTTTGTAGTAGTTTGTACATGTTCTAAAGTAATAATTAATAATAAATATTCATTGCTCTATTTTTTTTGAGCACCGTTTTAAATCGTTGCAATTATTTTTTTCATTCCTTATTCATTTAGATATACGTTTAACATTGCAAGTTTTGACAACAATTTTTTCCAAATTATAAAGAATATATACTACTAGCAACTAAAAAATTCAAATATTTTTGTTGTTTTGCTTTTCTCTTATCTGAATTATATCTAAAAAAAAAAAAAAAAAAAAAGAAAAAAAAAGAAGTTATTTCATCTTAAGAAGCATTTAAATTTAAATGAACCTTCTCAAAACTATAGAAATTGTCAAAACATTACTTGTTTGCAGGGATATTTATATCTTATCTTAGAATGTAACCCAGCTATTCACATTTAACCTCCCTCCCTTTTTTAAATCATTTCACCTCAAGCAAGGCAGTATAGCCACTGGTGCACAGGGGACTACATAAGAGTGAAATTTCAAGCAGGAAGAGAGTGAAGAGAAAGACAAACCAATTACAAGGGGTGTCAGAGAAATGACAAGAGAAGGATGGGAATACCAGTGTAAAAAGAGTTGCAAGGATAGAGTGAGAAAGGAAAAGAACAAGACACATGAGGTAATGGGGAAAGGATAAGGGAAGGACTGGAGTCAAGTGGAAAAGAGATGGGAACTGACATTGCATTTTAATTCTTGGAGATTGTAGCCTTCAGGGAAGCAAGTATACGAAAGGGAGTTCCACAGGCGGGAAGTGCAAGAAAGGAAGCTGATGGAGTAGAAGTGGCGACTGCATTTAATTGATTTAACTGTAAAAAGGTGGGACTTTGTTGCTAGTCTGGTTGCTAGGGTAAATTCTTGTGAAGGGGGCATCAGAGCAGAAGCCATGAAAATATTTGTAGAATAGACAGAGGGAAGCCACATACAAATGGTGAGAAATCTCCTTTGAGTATTTTTTTTTTGTGGGGGGTAGCATATGCTGAAATAACTTTAATACTCAAAATCCTACATCACCCACCAAAATTTCCAGTCAACCATCATTTTCTGTTCATCACCAACCCAACAGTTGAAATTGCCCACCAGTGGGAAAACCTGTTCCAGGTCATAGATAGAAGAATCCTATCAATTCAGAAACAGCCTATGTGCTGTGTCCCTTCAAGACATGAGTGATCAACGCTCTGCACAATTTCCTGTCTTTTGTAGTTCTCAGTAAAGTTTGTACTTTTACTGTATTTCCTAATCTCTATTCTGCCAACCATTTACTCAAGTTTGTTAGGTAGGTTATTCACTGCTCTCCTCTGTCCCTCTTGTCCTCAATATGTCCTGCATCAAATTTTCTAAGCCCTCTTTCCTCATTATGCACTTTAGAAATTTCAGTTGTTTCTTTTTGATGCTAAGTATAAATGTGCTTTCTGTTTTCATTGTTTCTAAAACTGTCATTGTTCACATGTTCAATCAATCATCCTTCTGTTGAAAGACATTTCTATTGCTTCTAAGTTATTTCTTTATCTTAGATGAGATTGTCCAGCATCACTGATATCACACAACAGTTAAGTTTTTTTTTTCTAACAAAATTTTTAATACTTTGCTTAGATTTTAGAAGGCCTCTTTTGTTATGCCAAAGAGTCATTAGATTTCAGCATTTCATTTTCCATCATCTGTTAAAATACTTGTTATGTTCTCAGAGAATTAAAATGTGGTTTTGTGAAGAAAAATAAAATGATAAACTAGAGGATAGCTCTAAACAAAGGTTTATTAATTTAATTACAAGTCGAAGGAGAATGAAGCCACTGGATGAGAAATGATAAAATGTGGACCTTTGAAATATGTCTGGCTCAACTTGGTGTCATGACAGTTTGTCTCAAAATGCCCTCATTCCAAACCGGGGACATGACCAAAACCCCTATTTTTCACCCGTTCGGTCAAAGGGGAACAACTCATTAATATTTTTGTTAGGAGCAAACTGTGCCTTAACAACTTCCTAGATATTTAAATTTTTTGCACTTGCTTGATTTTGGCATTTGTAATTTATATGTTGGGCTTTTTGCTGGCAACCATACATTCTGATTTCTTACAATTAATGTTGTGTCCTTTCTTTTGGCTTTTCTTTATCAACTTCTATAGTTCTTCTAGTTTCCTTTCTTTGTCTGCTGTCAACATTGCGCCACCTGCATATCTACTGTTGCTAAGATTGTGGATACCAATAATGAATCCTGGTAGGAATTCTAATCCTCTCAGAATCAATTTACTGCAAAGGTTGAATAAATCTGGTGAGAAGACACACCCTTGTCTTATACCTTTTTCTATATTTACTGAATTCATTTTCTGTTTGTATGTAAACAGTTTGCTCCCAGTTCTGGATTATTCTAATGTCCTTCCCAAATATATCATGCTTACCAAACAATTCTTTGTTTCATAGTTTATAAAATGCTTTTGCATAATCTATTAAACAAATATATATCCTTTTGCATTTGTACTGATTTTTCTGATATCATTCTAAGCATAAATATCACATTCTTTGTTCCAGTGTCTTTTGCGAAACTGCACTGTTCTTGTCCTATTTCTGGTTTAATTCTGCATCACACTCTATTCATTAGAATTTGGATGATAAATTTAGGCTGAATGGCCAATGGAGTTCACATTCTTCTTAGGCAATGTTATGAAAATGGATCTACTTAGGTTTTCCGGTATATTGTAAATTTCATTTATCTGTAATCTTGTCAATGCTGCAATCATCTAAGACTGTTAGCATCTCTATTATGATTCTACCTGCACCTTCTGCTTTGTTTCTGTTCAATTTAGCCAGTGTTGATTTCACTTAACATTTTAATATTTCTGGTCCTTCAATATTTCTGTGCATTACAGGTTGACCACTTTTATCATGGAAGAGTTCTCTAATCTATTCATTCCATCACTGAAGTATTTTTACTTTCTCTAATATCCATGTCTCGTCCTTGGATTTTATTCATCCTGCTGATGTGCAAATCTTGTGTCCTGTTTGTTCACTTATTCCTTTATGCATATCTGCTTCATCTGTGATACTCATTCTATTTCTGCACATTTTTTGTTGAGTCATTTCGCTGGCCTGCATTTGTTCTGAATTTCTTTGTGCAATGTCCTATATTGTGCCGTAGCTTGGAATTGTCTTGCCTCTTTTTCATCATGTGAAGAATTTCATCTGTCATTCATTCCTTTTTTATTTTCTTGTTCAGTTTTCCTTGGCATGATCTCATTTACTGATGCTACTCAAGCTTTTCTTAGTGTGTCCCACTTTGAATTACTATTCTCATTTAATTCCTTGTACCTGCTTTTAATATTATCAATATATTTCAAGTTCACATTTGGGTCAATCAGGAATCTGTCACATTGCAATTTTGGTGCCACTTTGACACTCTGTAATTTCACTAAGTTTACATATCACTGGAAGTAGGTACTTGGGTATGTTTTTGTTGTGGAGTAGTTTTCGCAATGAAGATTGTAAACGTGCTATGTCGGTTGCTAATCAACTTAATGCACCCAAAATGTTAGGAACTTGATAATTTTCTTCTGAAAGCTGACTCCTTAGCATTCGGCTAACTGCCGACTAATATCAACTGCTTTAGTCCAACTGTGTCCAAACTGGAACTAACTAGTAGTTCTACTGAACTCCAATAGAACTCTAAAGAACTTCTCTCCGTTAACTTCCTGTTAACTCTTATTAATATAGGAGGGAGAGTCCATTATCTGAGGAATAGGTGTGTTTCCCTATAACAGTTTTGCAGTGTAAAACTGCATTCCTGAATCTCAATGGTCATTAAGTAGTCAATTTAGTTCTTAGTTTTTTCTCCTGTGCTTCTCCATGTCTATAAACATCTTGGATGTTCTTGAAATCAGGTTTTACTAGTTGATTGTTTGCCATGCATTAGAGAACCCATTTTTCTCTGCTCTCATTACAAGTTTCTAGTACAAATTTGCCAATTCTTTCACCATCTCTCTCCTTGCTTACTTTGGCATTCAGGCCTCACATGACAAATGTAATTTCTTTTATACTTTGTGCTGTTGGTACATATACAACTATGACAAATATGTTAAAAAAAGCTTCCTTTTCAGTTTAACTACAAGAATTCAATCACATAGTTGATAGTACCCCAGAACATTTTTTCCTGTCTTGGTCTAATATGTCCTACTCCCCTCTTCATTTTTCTCTTTGCCTGAATATATGACCATCTGTTTGTCACTGACAAAATATCCATTGTTTGCCCACCTATTTTCAGATACTAGCAGTATAGCCTGGCATTGCTTGGGTGTAATGGAAGCTTTAAAACTAATCCATGGTCCTGGAGCTCAGACTCTTTGGACGTTGGCACGAAAGACTAAAAAACAATAGTTGTTTCAAGTTAAAGTGAAAGCGTAGACTGAAAGAAAAATGAATGGCTGTAAGTCAAATTTTGATTTCCTGGTATCAATATCAAATAAGTTTTTTCATTGTAAATCAAATTTTGAAGGCTAAATAAGTCCTCTGAGTAAATGGTATCATGGCTGAGACTAAAAACTACAATTATACTTACTTAGAGCCAAACCCGAAGCAAAAACTAAAATAAAAGGGCTGAAAGATTGATTTTGATCAGATCCGGTATCTTGCCTTTTATATATAATCGATTTTCTGCACTATTGTAAGAACTGCAACCTTGAAACTTCTGAATACCATTTCTTATGTCTTTGTCTATGAGTATATCAAATTTGATTAAAATAGGACCACTCCTTCTATAACCCAATTTTTTTGATTATCGATTTTCCATATTTATCGGGGGTACCTCGACACAAACCCTAACTAAGAACACTCACAGACGCTTATAGTACAACTGTGTAAATTTTCAAGAAAATCGCTTCAGCCATTTCGAAGTCTATAGGTAACGGACACACACAAAGTTCCATTTATAAATAAGCTTAGATACCTAAAATCTGAACATTTAATCTAGTCATTTCTTGCTTTACATTTTCTAACTGGCTGCATTGATTTAGTGTTTTTACATTCCACATCTCAAAAACTATTACTTGATGCGAAGAGTCACTGGATGTTTGCCTGGTTGCTTGTGCCTTCCCTTCCAGGCAAGGGTCAATTCCAAGGCATCTGACCCCCTTTACACTGTTAGTTATTTTTTTTTTTTTATAGTTTTGCTTTAAGTTGTTGGTTGGTGGTCAGGTGACACCTGTTGCACATATCCCCACTTAGCAGGTTAGGCATTAATGGTAATAGACTTAACCTCTTTCATACCATTATCTTGTATTATTGAAGTTTTTAGGATTGATAGTGAGTGGTTTAGATAGTTAAAAAAATAGTTTTATGCCAAAATCCATTAACAAGTCTGTATCATAAGGATAAAAGATAATATTTTACACATTTCATTTTTTAACATAATCTTGCATACAATTCAGTGGTGATTATTAAGCACAAAGACAAAATATTATGTAATGGAAATTTCAGAATAAAAACTCATACCTGTGTCAGGATACAGACTTACTGATCCAACCTTGTATATAGTAGAAAATACTAACTTTATTTCAATTCAAACAAATGGCTATTAAAAAAAAAAAGAAAAAAAAAAAAACAAAACAAAACAAAACAAAATCAGTCTTGACTATTTTATTCTTTTTGAGATTTTAAAGAATTTTTTTGAGACAATAATGATTTACTGATATAAGTCCTACTAAATAATTAAATATAATGAACCTGACTGGAATTGGAACTAAACTCTCTAATTTCCAATTCCTAGCCATTATTCATTACATCATCTGTATATCAAAGCTTACAGCAGCTGGTATTCTCAAGCAGTTACCCATCTAGGTACTGACCAAGTTCAACGTTGCTTATTTCAATGAACATACAAGAATCAGTGTTTCAATGGATATAGCTGTAAGCTTGTTCTTTGTGGTGGTGGTTGGCCAGATTATGTAAGAAGCATAACAGTTCTAATATAAAATACATTGATTGATTTGTTTTCTATGGCTTAACCCATTACAGGTTATTTAAAGCTGGAAAACGTTTTTAGATTGTAAGACTATTTTTTGGATTAGGGGAAATAATAATGATTTAGATGATACAAGTCTTATGAGGGGAAAGAACAAGTGGAGCCATACCTTTGCCAAGAGTATTTGCTGTTCTCTGATTAACAATTCTGAGTAGTTATTCATTGCACCACCTACACATCCTAGCTTACAGTATCTGGTAGTCCTATGAAGTCACCCATCTAGGTACTGACTGGGCATGACATTGCTTAACTCCAGTGATCATACGGGAAGTAGTGGTTCAACATGATATGGCTGTAAACCATGAAAATACAGTATCAATTGAAAATTCACTTAGTAACTTACAAAGATTACTAAGTTAGGACATAATCCGACAAATAGCTTACCTTCAGTACACGTCCAGTCAAGCCTATTATCTCATTATTGGTACATTTTACTATGGTGGATGTATCAACATCTCCAGAGCCTGTTGTGTCAATGAGATCTACAATTTTAGGTTCGCCATCACTTGTTATCTGCAATGATAAAGTAAACCAATAGAAGAAATCTATATTTCATTCAAGGCAAAAAGAGCAAATACCAAATATTAGATATATCAGTTTTCAATTATTATGTGATGAACACTCAGTTCTTTGTCAGATAAGATACAAAAATTCAGTTAACAGTTTTGAGCGTGGTCAAAATAGGAAATCGCTGATCTTGTCACTGTCTATTTTATTCCTTAAGTCTAAGAAACAATAATTGCAAGATGTACATAATTTTGTTCTTTTGGATGTTTATTTTAAAATCAACAAATTGAATACATCATGAAAGGTTTGTTATGAAATTTACTAGAACTCATTACAATTTTTTATTTTTAAGCAAATCCAGGTAAAACTCACAAAAACTACCACTAATAATGGAACCCAAGAGCATTGATAATCATGTGTTTTCAGATTTTACTGATATCTTTGATGCAAGTTGGATATATCATTCCAGCTGTGTACAAATCTAAATACTTGCCTCTTTGTGGGGTTGGCTTTTTGGTGAAGAAACTGATTGTGAATATCTGCATTTTGCATCTTTGATGAGTTTTTCATTTTTCATTTATTTTGAAAACAAACCACAAAATATCTATGCGGAAGGTCAGCCTAAAGATTTATTACTTTCCACTTTGGTATCAAAAGGCTTCCAATTTGTGTTGGAGTTTTCTTGTTTCATGTTTAACATGCTTGTTTTGGACAGTCATGAGATGGTAAATATTTTTTAGGAAACTGCTGAAGATTTTATTTGCCAATTTTTCTGAATGATTTTACAAATGACAAAAAAACAAAAACAAAAACAAATGTAACTCAATCACTGCTGGACAAAGAGAAGTTTAATCTACTAATCCCCAAGTGATAGATTTGAAAGGTGACCAGGACATTCAGGTAATCTACCCATGATTTTGGAAACATCCTAAAAGATATTGAAAATGTTCTCTTAAAGTATCAGTATTTGTTACGAGGCAAAATGTTATGAGGAATTAAAAAGTGAACAACAGATGTTTGTAAACCTTTTTCATTTGTTTAAAACTAAGTTGGATTTCATAAATGCTTTGAGTAGGAAATCAATCAAATAATTATTGGTAGTACATTGATTTGGTGGGGCTTACCAGAAAAAAAAATAAAATAAAAAAGTTGGTTGTAATTATATATAACAACACTCCTTATTGATTATGAATTCTGTTCATTGCAAATTTACTTTATTTACTTTAAATGTTTTGACTATGAAAATTGTTCTGTATTGGTGAGAGTGGCATGATTTTTGCAAAGCAAATCTTAGACAGTATTTTGTAATGTAATTTTTCTGTTAATCTATGAGTAATATTCTTATCTTGGCCAATGCTGAAATTTGTTTACAAGGACAGCCTGCTTATCTTCAAAACAAGTTCTGTTCTTTTAAATATCAGTGCAATGCTGACTATATAAGTAGAAAACTTTTGGAGAGGCAAATTTCTCAGAATGTTCCAGCAAATATCAGAAGTCAGTTAAGTGATAATTTGCATAAGTTTGTTGTATCTGGAATTGCAATTGTGGAGCACCTGGTAGGAACTGTCAGTTTGCCATGGCGTACTGAGGGAACCTGTTCTGTTTTGTACAGATTGCAACAAGAATTTCATCACCAAATATTTGAGACAATTTTCATCACATTTAGATGGCTTTTTCTGTGTAAAAAGATGGGAATGACTGCTAGCTTCGAATTGCTTCTGCATCCACCCTATTCTCCAGATCTAGCCCCCAGCAACTACTGGTTGTTTGCAGACCTCAATCAAAAGAATGCTCCAGGGAAAGAGATTTGGTTCCAATGAAGAAGTGATATCAGAAACCGAGGTGTATTTTGAGTTCAAAGACAAATTGTTCTATAAAGAAAGCATTGAATTGTTTGAAAAGCATTGGAATCAGTGTATTACCTTAGAAGGAGACTTAAAATGAAGATTCACTGATTTAGAAAGTCTCCAAAAAGAGGTACCTATGAAAATATTGTATGACACGTTTGAAGTACCCACACCATCAAAGATTGTTGAGCCAAGGTTTTACAGTAAAAAAAGCAGCAGCAGAATTTCTAAATATTGAACCAAAGTTAAAGAAATGTAGATTCTAGAGGAAGTCATCTCAAAGGGGAGGTGTCATATAAGAATAAAGTGTCACTACTGACATTTAAGTTTGAACACAGATCACCAGAGAACAAACATAGTTGACCTCATTTTCATGTAATTAGAGGAATCGTACTGCTGGGATCATGTGACATTGTAAAAATAATAGAGATTTGGGGACATAATAAGCATTCAAGTCAGAAAAGAAAAAGGTCTGATGGTATTCTTTGAAGGCGTTATTTCTAGTACATGTGACTTTACAAAAAAAAAAAAATAAATAAATAAATAAAAATAATTCTCATTATAAATAAGAAAAAAGAATTCAAAAGAAATTTAAAAAGACATGAATATTACAAAGGTTGTTCTGAAAGTAATGCTTTCTGTTTAATGCTGACTCAGAGGTGAATGTTAGTAGTATAACAGTAGTGCTTGAACCTTTATGTCAATAACACAATTTTTTTGCATTAAGGATAACAGTTGTGCAGTAGTCAAGCAAAAATGGTAGCTGACATGAAAATGCTTACAAATCAGATGAGCCATTAAAATCTTCCATGCAGAAAAATGCTTGTTAAATGTTTACAGAGACCAAACATTGGATGTAAGCACAACTGAACAGTGGATAATGAGTTTTAGTAGTGGTGATGTATGTGATGAGATATGCCCCATGTTGCCTTGCCCAGCTGTCAACCCACAAAATGCAGGATCTTATCACTGGTGAAAATATATAGCCAATAATAGTGACTGTGAAAAAGTATTTAAAAATTTGCTCTTTATTAGTTGTATTGTGTTTCATGTATCTGTTATAGTTCCTATGGAGGGGGGAAGAGAGAAAACATGTCCATCATATTTGTCTTTCTGATTCAATTTAAAAAAAAAAACCTGTGTATCCATTAAAATGTTTATAGCAATAAGCATATTCTTTTCTTATATATTTCATTGAAGGAACCAAATCTGGTCCATAGTCAAAGACAAAGTGCTCTGTTAGCAACAAATAACAATTGTACAAGCAGTGAGCATCCCTGCAATAGTATAACCAGAAATTATTTGCTCATATTTTTTGAAGTTTTACACAAATGTATTAAGACATTTTATATGGATAATTACTTTATTTGGTTGTTTTAAATGCTTTGAAATTAAGTGCCATTCTTTGTTATACTAAAAGAAATTAAAATATAAAAATGATCTTACTCTGCATTTTCACTATATTTTTTTTTATATCTACTTTATTAAACTAAAATGAAAAAATACATTTTTATTTCACTTTAATGTTTAATAAGAGTTGTCTGACCCCCCCCCCTCATTTACTGTTAAAATGTATCATATTTAATGAATTTACAAGGGTTGGATCAAAAGTTAAAAATTAAATTACAATTGGGAAGTGATGCAATTACACATTCACTAAAAAAATTGTCTGAATACAGGTCACAATGAAATATTTACAATAAAGTAGACATGATAAATATTGTTTTACATACAACAGGTTCTCACTTTTCTATCTATAATCATTAAAAATAATTTTGCACTATTGTATATTAGTCACCTCCTTGCTATCGATTACATGAGCAAGTGAAGCTGTTATCTGCTCAACTTTTGCTTGTAATCATGTCAATATGGATTTACTTTATAACACAGTGACAATAGAAAAGGAGTGGTTGTTTGACATTGCTTAAAGAATTGTTTTATGAAACATCAATAAAGCCAAATTGATACTTACACAGAAAAAAAATTTAATAAGAATTACTTTGTCATGTCATTCACAATGTGAACATCCATCACTGCCTTCAATTGTTTTGACAGAAAAACATGAGATTATTGACTAGAATAAAGAAACAAAAACTTATCAAATAAGTAAAAACTAGAGTTTGTATATCATCTGTTATGTTTGTTTATTATGAGTACTGCATAAAAAAAAAAAAATACCTTTCGGGGTTTTTGTTCCTTTCATGAAAAGGTCTAAAACTTAGCTAATGAGCTTATGTAAATGAATTGCAGAACAGGATTTAGGAGAAATGACAAAAAGACAAAATTTACCAAGAGCTACAAAGAACAGGAAATTGTGGAGAGCCATGATTGCCAATGTCCTAAAGAGACACAGAACAATCATAGTTCACGAACAGCCAACTTATGTCTTAATCTGTTTAAAATCTGTATAAGCAATATCCTTGAAGCTATGCATGTCAGAAGTTTATTGAAAGCCTTATTTAGCAAAACACAAAAAGGCAGTGAAATTTCAAGATGCTCCGATTTTAAAGCTATTAAAGATACAGATCAAATATTTGGGATTCATTATATTTTTCTGAGAGGATCACCTGTAGCTGTTGATTGATTTGAGATGGAATGACCCAACAGAATTTTAATTGAAAGCTTGTTATCATTCTAAATAACCTAACTAGTCAACCCAAAATGATATTTTATGCCCTTGGGTTAATGTTAATCTTGATCCAGCAATATAGAAAGAAAACAAAAAACATCAGTGTACAAGCCACAAATTCGCTATATGAACTTTATATTAGCATTACAAAGAATAGTTTAAACTCAATCAAATATAGCTTACCTACGTCAAAATTTTTTTTTCTTTCTCTTATGTTAGTTTGGTTCATTAACACAATCTGAAAACAGCAAGTTGGAACAACATGCCTTTTTGCTATCATTTGACAAATATCTAAAAAGATTCATTGCACAAAGATATTTGAATCAAAACCAACTTCAGCTGAAAGTTAACTGCTTTAGCATGCCCATTGACAAGTGAACACAAAGGCAATGGAATGATAGACTTGAATGCTAACTATTGTGTTTTTGTAGAGTTGATGACTGGGTGGGGGAGGACTGACAAGGAAAATACCCACGTCAGATTTTTTATGCAAATCAATGCTTTCACAGTATTACCCAGCCAGTTTTGGTATCATTTTCAAGATGTATTTAGATTTTTATGAGTAATATATTAGGCGAAGTTCAGCTTATGATATCTATCCTATTAAAAAATATTTATAACTTGTTTTAGTGATGTTGGGTTTTATTATACAAACTTACAAGCAATATAAATTTTTATTTATAATTAAACAATGATACAATCCATATAAACAGTCCATAATCACAATATCACATATACCTGAATTAATAATTTTCTTATTTCACATGTTAATATAGATTCTTAGACATTCTATAACTTTCATCAGCCTTTCATTCACTGATTTTGCTATCTTTCTGTTTTTTGTTTTGACCTTAACATTACTTGCAAATTCTAGTTCTTCCCAGAGAGCTTCTTTCCTTGGATATTATTTTTTTTTTATTCTCATATACATCTCTTCTTTTATTGGATTATTATCAGGAGAGGCTGGGAATTATTCTATTAATTTGGTGTCTCTATGTTCTTTTTGGCAAGGTAGGCAAGAGTCAGCTTTGGAGAAATGTGAAGGAGTATTGTCCAGAAAGTACATGCTGATTTTTAGTCATTCATGTTTCAACACGTTAGAACATGTCAAACTTATTGACAGATATAATATGCTAACATTTCAAATTACAGAACACTTCAAACTATCTTTTTAAAAAAGTTTAATATTTTATTTATATCAATTTTGCATTCCTATGAAAATAAAAGATAAAGTGAATTTTATACACGTGATGCTTTTTTATTAGTGTAAAAAGCAAAAATGCTTAGCAAGTGGCAAAAAAGATGTACACAGGGAAGGTGCTTTAGCTGACAAAACAGTATGGAAATAGTTTGATAAGTTTAAAGTGGGTGATTTAAACATATTGATGAAGAACACTCAGACAGAACCCCTCTACAGATGACTACCAAATCAAGACATTGAGAATAACCTACATTACACAATGTGGAAATTGGCAGAAACATTAAATTTATCAAAACCTACCATTCATTAGCACTTAGTGAAGCTTGGGTACTTAAATTATTATGATGTTTGGATACCACATGATTTCAGTGAAAAGAATCTTTTGGATTGCATTTCTATCTGTGATTTGCTTTAGAAATGCAATGAAAATGAACATTTTTTTAAGTAAATTATGGTGGATGATGAGAAATGGATTGTTTACAACAATGTTCATTGAAAAAGATCATGAGCTAACTTTAACCACCTCAAAAGCAGGCCTTCATCCTAACAAAGTAATGCTCTGCATCTGGTGAGATTGGAAATGAATTCGGTACTATGAGCTTCTGCTAAGTAACTTTTCAATAGATTCAGAAAAGTACTGCTCACAACTGGATGAATTAAAGGCAGCAATTCAAGAAAAAATGCCCAGAATTGACAAACAAGGTGTTGATTTTCATCAGGTTAATGCCAGACCTCATGTTTCTTTGGCGACCCAACAAAAACTGTTGCAACTTGGTTGGGATGTGTTAACCCACCCACCATATTCAAAAGAAATTGCTCCTTTAGATTTTATTAATTCAGGTCCTTGCAAAATAATCTCAATGGTAAAAATGTTAATTCTTTGGCTGACACAAAAAAATGAGTTAATGAGTTCTTTGCAAAGAAATCACCAAAATCTTTAAGTTAAAGGATAAATGGAGAATAATTATGTCACAAAAAGCCCCTGGAATGTTATCTACTCAATTCAAAAAACATCACGTCTAATGACATAAAAATAAATACTCAAAATTATGGTATAATCATCCACTTTGAAAGAACTTATAAATTTTACTGCTTCTAATATGATCACCAAAACATTTCTCCATTTACTCACTAATGTCTTCTTAGTCAACTTGGTCAATCTCTTTTCATTAATAATAATGTCTAGCCTAGACATCAGGTTCATCCAATGTAGCACTACATTCATAACTTAAAACTATTGTTGAGAAATCAATTCGATGTACTTTACACAATTTATAATTTTCTTTGTGATTTTTACTTAAAAGATTGGTTGCTTTACCATTTTTAAACAATATTCTCAATACTCTACATATTTTCTCTGCTTACATTTGTAAAAGAAGATTCTTCAGTTACTTGCTTGTCAATTAAATTCTTCTTATCCATTTCATTTTTTAGATTGTTTTGTGACATTTTTAAAGCTGATTTTTCTCTTCTTGTTCTTGCCCAGGTTTTCAGTTTCTTTTTTAATTGTTTTATAATCTTGGTTCAACATGATAGCAAGTTCTTATATTGCATTGCCATAACTCAGCAGCTTTACAATATCTTGTTTCTCTTTCAAAGTTATATCTTTCTCATGACAATCTTTATATCATGGAAATTAGAAAAATAAGTATCAATAATATTATATATATATATAATCTTAGTTACGATATTATAAACACATGAACATCCAATTACATGATAAAAATTATATCAATTCTAAATATTTTCAATAAATACACAAGCTGAAATTCTGATAATATTACATAAAATATATCCTAAAATAATACAACTTTTGGCAAAAGGGATCTTATCTTGGCAACCCTTTGACCTAAAGATGTAAACTAGGCACCATTCAATTTCTATCATGTAGCTTTATAATTGTACTAAATTTGAAAAAATAATTGTTTGTGACTCTTGTTTATTTGACATGGAATAACCATAGTTTAAAATTACATTTTTAACAGACAAAAGAAAGTGATATAGATATTTGCTAAGTTTAGCTATACTTGTAGATAGGTTTACAATAATTACTAAGCCTTAAACTGGAACAGTTAACAATTTTTATTATAGGTTACTATAGGTTTAATTTTCTTGTATAATGAAGTGTTTTCATGACCTAATGCCCATTATGTATTAGGACTGACATGTAAGAAAAAGGAAAAAAATCTGATTTTTATCACTTAGACAGTCTTGAGGACAAACCCACTTGTAGGTCATTCAGTCAAAATCAAACCCACTATAGTTGTAGTTAAGAGTCTACTATAGTAGTTAGTTAACCATCACTCTGGCATCAAAACAAAAATGATGCAAGATACCTGCAAGAATAGAATGTCAGATTCCATCCTCCCAGCCTGCAAGAAAAAGGCAAGTGACAATTTGAGTAGATTAAGACAGCCACAAATGCCAAGGATAGAATTATTAAGAATAACAATTAGAAACAGACTGCAGGGCAAAAATCTTGTTGAATTAACGCATAAAGAAATAGCATTGAAGAAACAGAAGTATTTAGTTTTTTCTAATTTTCTAATTTTCACTTTTACCATTGTGTTCCCATCTTCAATTTCTTTTTATGAAGTTAAAAAAGCCTACAAAATAACATTTCGATTGTTATACTAATAATAACAATATAAAAGCACCATGCTGAAACAACTGTCAAAAAAGACATGTCTAATATTTCCCTAAGCTATTCTAATACAGGGGAAAAAAAACTGCTAAAATCTACCTGAAGAACACCTGCATTTATGCAAAAAGACCTAGAAGGGCGACCATTCAAGATAACTTTAATTTTGTGATTTGTTAAAAAAGAGAGAATCAGTTCAAAGATTCATCCAGAAATATCATAACCTTTCAACTTGTGAAGAAGACCAGTATGTCAAAACCTGTCAAATTCCTTCAAGATACCCAAAGCAACAGTCTGGACTTAATCATTCTTATCTAAAACTTGATAGACTCTTTTAGTAATAATCATTAATACATCAGCAGTTGACTTAGAGAAGTGAAAGCCATATTGCTTATCTGAAAGAAGGTCCTATGATGTCAGATGCTTAACCAATTCAGAATTAATTTAGAATAATCTAGTCCTTGCCAAAAAGAGGTAGAAAGCTAATAGGCCCATAAAAGGATCAGATGATTTGCCTGAATTCTTAAAGACTGGAACTATGGAAAAAGATTTCCAACAAGCAGGAAAGCAAAAAGCAGCAAGGCATTTATGGCTGAGTTCAAGAGAACAGGAACCAGTTCAGGAGCACATTTCTTAAGGATGATTGCAGAGATGGCATCAAGTCCACATGCTTTGTGAGGATCCAGATTAGAAAAGATAGAAGAAACTATGGACATACATATCACACAATAGAGACTCAGTTCTAAGTGGAAAGTTGGGCAAAGATACTTTGGATGAGTCAAGAATAGAATTTACGAGAAAAACATTCTGCTTTATCAGCAGAAGATGTTAACGCCTCAAATTGAGTTCAGATGAGAAGGACAAATGATTTACTCTTATTTAACATTTTATTACAGAGCTGCCAGTAGTCATAACAGCCAAAGTTGTTAGAGGCTATGTGGTACCCCATTCTATCAGCAAAGACTTAGATTCTTTGTGGACACGTTTACAATTATTTTGAGCAATGACAAATAGATGTCTATTGTGATCATGCTGGTACACCTGGAAAACATGATTCCTATGGGTGATAGTGGCTGAAATAGCAGGTGTGAACCAAGGAGAAGATTGTGGTTTCACCTGATATTTGCAAGAAGGTACAAAAACATCAATGTCAGCCTTAACCCAAGAAGAAACCTCTGTGGCACAGTACTCAATAAGAAGTTTAAGAATGTTAATTCAAGAAGTGTCTCAAATAAAGTCACGAAATGAATCCCAATCAGTATGCTGATAACAGAAGTATTGTGAATAAGAGATTCCTTTCTAATTGACTACTCAAAAGAGATATTAATAGATACTACAGTGAGATCTGAATTGCCAATAGGATAAAGTTGTGATGCTCAACAAGAGCTAGGAGAGGAGGTAAAGAACAAATCAAGTCAAAAAGAATGTTAAACTGATTTGTTAAGGAAACCATTTTTATTTAAAATCATTACTAGAAGATGATTTAAGTACTAAAATATCAACATAATCGACCACTTATTAAACACAAACAACTTGAAAGTAGGGTTTTGAAGTAAAATTCCTTGCTTGTTTTAAAACTTTCTCACAGACAAAGAAATTATCCAGTACTCACACATTCAAATCAGGTAAGAGCTGCAAAAAGAATCACTTTTTACATATAAATAAAGTAAAAGCACTACTTAAAAAATATGAATATTTAAAACAATGGAAAAATCAGAAATTTGTGTATTGATAAAGCATTGCTTTCTGATGGGAAAAAATACTGTTCAAGCAAAGCAATAGCTTGATAAGTGTTATTTGGACTCTGCTCTGTCGGAAACAACAGTTAAGAGGTTGTATGCTGATTTAAATGTGGTCATACAGGTGCAAATGATGCTGAATGCTCAGGTCACCCAAAATTGGTAGTTGTTCCGGAAAACACCAAAAAAATCCATAAACTCATTTTGGCCGGTTGTAAATTGAAGTTGCGTGAGATAGCAGAAGAATTGAAAATATCAGAAGGCAGTGTATTCACCATTTTGCATAATCATTTGTCAATGACAATGACTTGTTCAAAGTGGATGCCGCATTTCCTCACAGTTGATCAAAAAACATGTTGACAATTCAGAGCATTGTATGCAACTGTTTCAACACAACAAGAAGGAGTTTTTGTGACAATGGATGAAACATGAATCCACCACTTCACTCCAGAGTCAAATTGGCAGTTAACTGAGTGAACAGCAGCAGGTGAAAGCTGTCCAAAGCAACCAAAGAGGCAGACATCAGCAAGCAAGGTTTTGGTCTCCGTATTTTGGGATGTGCAAGATATTTTGTTAATTGATTACATTGATAAAGGAGAAACCATTAATAGCGAATATTATGTAGCATTATAGGTGTGTTTGAAGGAAGAAACCGCCAAAAAACGGCCACAAATGAAGAAGAAAAAGTGATCTTTCATCAAGACAACACACCATGTCACAAATCGATCGCAATGATGGCAAAACTATATGCAATGCACTTCGAAATTCTTCCACATCCACCCAATCTTCAAATCTGGTCCCCAGCGATTACTGGCTGTTTGCAGACATCAAAAGAATGCTTCAGGGAAAGAGATTTGGCTCCAATGAAGAAGTGATATCGGAAACCGAGGCGTATTTTGAGTTCAAAGACAAATTGTTCTATAAAAAAAGGCATCAAATTTTTAGAGAAGTATTGCAATCAGTATATCACCCTAGAGGGAGACTATGCTGATGAATGAAGTAGAATTTTGCCTAAAAGTTGTTGTTTTATTAGTTAGGCTCAGGATTTATTGAGTGATGCATTATGTTTTTTCAGTAGAACATGAATCTAGAAACAAACACCTCATTCTAAATTAAAAAAAAAAAAAAAATGAAATGCTAAAGAATCCTGAAAATTATTTTAAAGATATTTCAAGCATAAAAGTTAAAGGCTTTTCCGGGATTTAATTTACAAAATTCTATATAACAAATTTTAAATTTTAAAATATATTTTTCTGACATTAAGGAAAATGAAACGATTTTGAATTCTATTAAAGTTTATGATTGTCTCATGAAAAAATAAATTACGGATCAAGTTTTGATTAGTATGCTATTAAAAGAGCATAATTACTGTTTCCTCCATTTAAAAATTCTATTGAAAATTTATACCCAAAAGAAAAGTTCAGGTTTTCTTCTATTTCTTTTTGTATGAAGTATTTGCAAAGTCAATTTTGCTCCACTTCATTTTTTGTCTTCATATTGCCTATGCTTGTCACTTCCAATAAATGATATCACATAAGCTGTTAGCCTTGAACTCATACTTTACTACCAACAAAATGGAGACCACATAAAAAAAAGAAAAAAAAAAGAGAAGAATAAATGTATCTTTACTATTGTTTTGTAAAAATCAATTTTTAAGAAGAAAAAAAAAAATTAACTGTAATCTTTTTTGTGACAAGACTAAGAATTTATTGAAAATTTTATGACGGTAATAGAATCAGTTTATATAGGCCAGGTAAATGCAATGAACTATTAGAAAAGGCAAAGTAAGTAAGTAAGTTTCCTTATTAGTACCACGTAAGCGTTTTAGTAGTTTCTCTTTTTTTTTTGTAATTTACAATGAATATAGTAGTAAAATTATTCAGGAAATTTTACTTAGAGATATTGCGTAAAAGAGAAAAGAGAATTTTGAGCTGTATAGTTAGCACAGTTACAGTCACAAAACACAAGTGAATATTGACTCTAATGCACATATACATCAATTACAGTTTTATTTAAAGCAATAGCAAGAACAATATAAAATTATAACAGGTGTATAAATTACAACATTTGTGCTGCAAATATAACTACCAATATGTTGCCTATTGAATATAAAATATTCAATTATAATTTCAAGTGTTGCTTGGGTTCTTGAAAAAAAAAAAAAAGAAGTTTAATAGTATTGGATTGCCAGGAAAGTTTATGCCAATTTTTAGTTATTCAGGTTTCAACACGTCAAATTTATTGATAGAAATATGTTTACATTTTTGATAAGAGCACACTTGAAACTATCTCTTGAGAAAGAAAGTTTAAAATTCGTTAATTTGTGTCAATTTTGCATCCCTATGAAAATGGAAGATTTTAAAAAGTGCATTTTAGACACTTCATGCCGTTTTATTATTGTAAAGGTAAAAATGCCTCATAAGCAACAAAAAAGATATGTGCTGTTTATGGTGAAGGTGTTTTAGCTGACAGAACTGAATGGAAGTGATTTGCTAAGTTTAGAGCTGGTGATTGTAGACTTATTGATGAAGAAAATTTAGGCAGCCTCCACCCTGCCCGACTACAGATGACTACCAAATCAAGACATTGATTGATAATAACCTGCATTACACAACATAGGAATTGGAAGAAACACTAAATTTATCAAACTCTACCATCCATGAGCACTTAGTGAAGTTTCGGTGCTCAATTCGCAATGATGTTTGGGTATCACATGATTTGAGTGAAAAGAATCTTTTGGATCGCATTTCTATCTGTGATTTGCTTTATGAACACATTTTAAAGCAAATTGTGATGAGTGATGAGAAATGGATTGTTTACAATGTTCATAAAAAAAAGATCCTGGAATTGGCGACATGAGCCAACTTTAGCCACCCCAAAAGCAGGTCTTCATCCTAAGAAATTCATGCTGTGCATCTGGTGGGATTGGAATGAAATTTTGTACTATGAGCTTCTGCCAAGTAACCCATCAATAGATTCTGAAAAGTACTGCTTGCAACTAGATGAATTAAAGGCAGAAAGTCAAGAAAAACATTCAGAATTGGAAACCAGGAAAGGTGTTGTTTTCCATCAGAAAAATGCCAAACCTTACGCTTTTTTGGTAACCCAGCAAAAATTATTGCAGCTTGGCTGGAACATGTTACCCCACATGTCATATTCACCAAACACTGCTTCTTTGGATTTAAATTTATTCAAATCCTTGCAAAATAATCTCAATGGTAAAAATTTTAATTCTTTGGATGACATAAAAAGACCACATTAAGAAGTTCTTGCCAAGAAACCACTGAAAATCTGGGAAGTTGAGGGAAAAATGGAGAAAGGATGTACAACAAAATGGTTCCTATTTAGTTCATAAAATGGCATAATTTTGTTTTGTGCTTTAATTTCCCTTAAAAATCAGCATGAACTTTCTGGACAACCCTATATAAACAAACTTTTGGAGTTGAATCAGAAAAGTATATTATAAAAATAAGACAAACTAGAGAAAATCTTTATTATTTACAAGAATTTCATTATGGATTGAGATTATGTAAATTAATTTAAAGGCAAATCACATTCATCAACAAAATAATACTATGTTAAAAATAACATTTCTTTAACCTGAATGGGATTATAAAAAATGAAAGTTCATGAAATTGTTATTTTTAAAACTCTTCATAAATTAATATCTTTGTTGTATTAAATAAATATATTTATAATTCAAAATTGCAACAAACACTTGATGATCACACCAAATTTTAAAACATCAATAAAAATCTTATTAACCAACTGAAATTGAAAATTAATAAACTGATCACAGCCAACAAGAAAAAACAGGACAACCTAAAACTTCCCAAAACAATTAGTAACTACAAATCAGAAGGTATAGAACTATAAAAATACATAAACTTCACTTCCCTCTCTGTCTGTTCATAACCCCAATCCCCACTCCAGTTAACAATTAACCAAAATCATTAATCAACTCGTTAAATCATACATACCTAGTAAATAAAGTATTAAATGAACTCACTATCTAATCCAAATTTTAAAAACACAAAAGTCTAATAATGAGACCATAGCCTAACTTGATGTTAAAAGTTTATTTACCAATATCAGTTAAAGAAACAATTGATATAATTATAAAAAATATTTATAACAACCAATCTATCCATCCACAAAAAATTAAACCCAACATATTACGGAAAATAACTTTTTACTTGTATCACCGAGATTCCCTTCTATGACCATCAAAATAAATCAACATAGAACATGATAGAGTTTCTATGGGTTCAGTTCTGGGACTAACATTTAGTAACTTCTATATGACTAACCTTTAAAATAAGATATTAAATGCTACAAAAAACCCTTCCATCTACTTAAGATATGTAGATGACATTCACATCATAGTTAAAAACATAGATGAAAAAAAAAAACTTCACATATGAATTTACTTGCAATAAAATTATTTTTCATGATGTATTCATAGACACCAATAATATATTTACTACCTCCATATATATATATATATATATATATAAACTAGCATAAACAGGTGCAGTGAACTATAAAGGTGAATGTTCTAGCTATTACAAAACAGCTATTATAGAAAATTTAATAAACCGTGCAACAGTTAACTTTTTCACAAAATTTTTTTACACTGAATTAAAAAAAAAATTCATTAATAATGACTTTGTTAATTATATTGTTGCTGAACAAATTAAACAAGCTATTAAAATTATTAGCATAAATCAAAAAGAACATAATACTTCTTCAAAATAACCCTAGACAAATCAACCTACTCTACCACAATCAAATACATTTTAACTAAAGAAACCTTATTATATAGTATACTAAAAATTTAATACAACCAACTTAATCACCTGTAATAACTTTTCTTAATAACTCTTCTCCATCAACTAGCATTTTGCAAAAGACCAACATTGTATATCAATTTAACTCTCCTTTGGGAGATGGTATCTCTGACAATATATATACATATATATATATATATATATATATATATATATTAGCAGTATAGCCCGGCGTTGCTTGGGTGTAATGAAAGCTTTAAAACTAATCCATAGTTCTGGAGCTCAGACTCTTTGGACGTTGACACAAAAGACTAAAAAGTTTCCAGTTAAAGCAAAACCGTAGACTGAAAGAAAAATGAATGGATGTAAGTCAAATTTTGATTTCCTGGTATTGATTTATACATATATATATTATCGATTTTCTGCACTATTTTAAGAACTGCAACCTTGAAACTTCTAAATATTGTTTCTTATGTCTTTGTCTATGAGTGTATCAAATTTGATTAAAATCGGACCACTCCTTCTATAAACCGATTTTTTTTCGATAATCGATATTTATTGGGGGGGGGGGGGGGTACCTCGACACAAAAGCTAGCTAAGAACACTCGCAGACGCTTATAGTACAACTGTGTAAATTTTCAAGAAAATCGGTTCAGCTGTTTCGGAGTCTATAGGTAACACAGACACACAAAGTTCCATTTATAAATAAGTTTATACACACACACACACACACACACACACACACACACACACACACACACACATATATTGTATGTTTTAAAAATGACAAAGAGCATTTTTTTAAAAGTAACCTTTTTAATGAAAACAGTAAAACTGGAAAAGGCACCCATGTTGCACAAGCGTTTGTCATTTTAATGATGTGCAGATGTTTTGGCATCTTATATTGCTTCAGGATATTCCATCATTTTATCATAACTGATGTTTCACTATCTGTGTCCTACAGATCTGATTTAGCCTAAAAGCCCCATAGTGTTGGAGGAGTGGCAGCATATGCAGATTTAATTGGTTGAAAGCACATAGTCATGAATCTACATATGGGTGGCAGGAGATTTATCTTAATAAGATTATCATGTCTTCACAGACAGAGACTGATTGAGATGGAGTTCACTACATTTAAGTAGCCCCTATTTAGGTAGAGCAGTGTTAGAAAAGGTGCATCAAATATTGCCTGTCTAAACCAAGTTGGTTATTTTACTGCAGTTAACAGTGATTCAGTTAATGCAGGAACAAAACAAGAAAATTTTTGAAATAAGGACTTAGACTCAACACTGGTTGCTGGAATGTTAGAACTCTTTTGGATTGTGAAAACAAACTGCACAGAATATAGAATAGCTTGTTACCAAAGAATTCCAGTGCCTAAACATTGATATACTTCCTCTCTTAGAAAGATGTTTGTCTGATGAGGATCATCTTTCTGAAACAGCTAGTCAGAAAATTGTCTGAACAAGCTCTTAAATACAAAGCAATCCTTCCAGCATGAGTTTAGGGAGATTAAAAAATAACTGGTAGTATAGCATATCAAAAGAAATTCAAAGTGTTTTGAACAGGCATAATCCAAAGACTTTGTAAGGTCTTTTGTGTAAAGTTTGTAGTTCTAACTCATTTGTTTTTACTGAGACAATGAACTGAACATTTACCTACCTGTTTTTTAATCCATCTATTGTTGATGATAAAGACATAGATAATTTGCAACAGAATGAATTATTTTATCAAATGAACATTATGTTTTGGTGGTTACTGTTCCGCTGTTTTCAACTTGATCACTCTTGTCTGAGAAGGCACTACCGTGCCTCAGGACTAAATGTATAAAATCCTGGTTTCAATCTTTAAAGATCAGGATTCAAGGATTCATAATCTCTATGTGATAGTTACCAAAGGATTACCCTTCTTGAATCAGTTGGTAAAGTCTTTGTGAGAATCCTGTTGAATAAGTAATAAACAACATAAAACCACCAGTTATTCCAGAAGAACATGATAGTTTTAGAGTGAGCAGGGGGCACTATGGATATTATTTTCTGAGTAAAATATATGCAGGAGAAATGTGTTGAACAGTGAATACAATTCTACCAGGTTTTAGTGGATTTGATCAAGGCTTTTGACACCATCAATCATGATGCCTTGAGGAGGACTCTTGGTAACATTGGTTATACTCCCACTTTTGTCAACTTAGTGAACAGCTGTGGTGGATGTGCAGCATTGGTAAGAATTGGACTTTAAATTGTAAAGAGTGTAGACACTTTATTAGAGAGGGATGCAACACCTTTGAGGATAAATGTCTCAGGCATATTCAGATCAAGTGTGATCTTCAAACTATGCCAACAATACCTGCATTGTTTGCAATAAGGTTGTCAGATCATCATCTGAGGAGGCACATAGCGATATATAAGCGGGTTGTAGGGGCATGCAAATCCAACCAACCTGATAATTGAGAAAAATTTCAACCCCCTTAATTATTAGGAACCCTGCTTGTATTAGTTACCTAAGAGTTAACTTTTATATAAAAAAAGAATTTATCGCAAAGTAAAATAAACATTTTTGTACTTTGTGAAAAGAACAGATTTTTAAGTTGGGGAAAAAAAAACAAAAAAAAACAAAACAAGTCAATATGTTTAATATCCACAATGTTAAAAGCGATTCTGACAAGAGATTAGTCTAAATATTATTTTAATCTGTGTAATTCTCTTGATGACTTAAGTTCTTTGGCAACTGATTGTTTAAAAACAAGAAAACTCAGCATGGAAGAAAAAGGTATACCTAGACAATAATTAACAAGTAGGTGCTCAACCTGGTCTAACAATTCATTACCCATTGCGAGAAATTTAGCGATAACAAATGTGTAAGTTGATGCTGAAATGTACCCTCATGAAGGATCATGACCAAAATAATGTGTAGAGTAAATAGTCACACTAGTGTTAGTATTAGATCGACTTAAACTGAAACAGTACAAGGAATCATTAAAGCTACAACAGAGTGCTGAATAATTATTGGCCCAACTCTTGCCACAAATCAGTAGTCTGAGATTTGGTCACTGAAATAGTGATTTTAGGAAGTGGGTCAAGCTGAGAACTTTTTAGCAATCTATATATATATATATATATATATATATAAAAATGAATATGCCTGTGTGTGTGTGTGTGTGTGTGTGTGTGTGTGTGTGTGTTTGTGCTTCTCCATTATAACAAGCCCTACTCTTCCAAAACCCTTGGTCTGATTTCAACCAAAATTGGTTCACTTGTTGATCATGACATGAACCTTTGATGTACACAAACATTTTTCAAAACAATTTACAGGGTATGGCAGAAATCACCAAAATGCTTAGTATTTACAAAGTCTTCTCCTCCAAGATGCCTTATGCAAATTCAACCAAAATCAGGTAACTTGTAGATCAAGGTCTGAACCTTTGATGTACACTAAAATTTTTCAAACAAATGTATAGTGTTCATCAAAAATCAACAACAAACATAATTTTGGGTGGTCTTTTGCACACTTTTATGCATTTCTCCAAGGCACTTCACTCAAACTCAACCAAAATTGAGTCACTGGTAAATCAAGGTCTGATGCCTTGATATGCTAACAAAAATCTCAATTGACAGTGTGCAGCAAAAATTAATGAAAAATGTTGCTTTGTGTAATTGTTTATTTCTCCAAAAAGCTTAGTGGTTTTCCAACAAAAAATCGGGTCTTTTTTGTAACTTCTACCTTATCATATGCCATAACAATTTCATATTTTCTAGAAAGTACCAACCCCTCCGATGTTGCAAGGACAAACACAACAAAAACCAATACTTCGCATTTTTTTTTAACTTACATGTCACATCAACCTCACACTAGAGCCTTTTGAATAAGCACTTGACATTACTATTTCAACATAACCACTACAAGACCACAAGCAACGCCAGGCTATACAGCTAGTTACCCATAAACTGAATAGTTTGTTCTTTGAAAAAGTTTTGGCAAGATAGTTTAACTACTTTTTTTAAACAATTTTTGTCATTGAATAATGTTTTTTGTGAAAAAAAACTTTTGGCATGAGATAAATAGATATTCTATTGATAAAAAACCCCAAACATTTCAGTATTAAGTAAATTTTCATTGAAATAATCAGTTCATATTTCTTATTATTATAAATATTACATCCAGTAATACATATGTAGTGTAGACATTCCTGATTGTTCATTCCCCATCACTCAATGCCTTTTTCCTACTCAGACATGTCTACTCCATAAATATAATGTTCATGGTAATAAGAAGTGAAGTTGAACTAAAAAATTTCCTTAACTGTTAAGAAAAAGATATTTAAAGGACTTTTTAATCTAACATTATTTCTTATTACCATGAATGTTATATTAAATAGTGTGCAAAGTTAAAAAAAGAGAAAAACTTTGCACAGAATTTAATGTAATCAAAATAACAGTCACTTCTCAATTTCTTTATCACATATTTTTATTTCTGTAGTGGGTTACCTGGAATTCAGTCTTGCAAACCTAATTATGTAGGTATTAATCACTGCTAACAGCTTATCCCAAACTAAGATTGTATAAATGTGCAAGGTGATTAAGTATTTTTGTAAGTATACATTATATAGCAGAAAAGTTAAATGTAAATCTGAAAAAAAAAAAAAAAAATCAACTACGAAGAGTTGGTTATGATATAAAGATATTTTAAAACATGCAACATTTGATAATTTTGTTTGTTTATGTATTAGAACAGAAAGAAAAAAGAAGTACAATACCTATGTGAGTTGCTTTATTTTAAGCATATCAAAGAACATTTGTAGAAATAAAGGCTTAATGAAAATGAATAAGTATTTGTCATAATTTTAGAAACTTAAGGAAATGAACATCTACACAAAAACAGATTAAAACTATATTCATAATTAATATATTAAAAGCAATACAAGTACAGCATCAATTAACTCAAATATCTTATTTGTTATTAACAAGGAGAAAGAGAGAAGAAGAGAAAGAACAAAAAAAAAACAACAGAATTTTAAAGTTAATCTCAAATTGTTTTGCTTATTTATTTAGACTAAGTAAAAAACTGTTAGCAAGTATTTTTTTTATTTAATCCTGAAATTATAAATTATTTCAAGATCAGTCAGGAGTAACAAAAAAAAAAAAAAAAAAAAAATCATCCATTGTTGTGCCAGTCACCTTGCAGTATATTAGTTGTGCATGTTAATGATTCATGAGATTCATCTAAAACCCTTTATATCAGGCATTAAAGAAGAAGAGTGTCACATGTTTGGCTTTTGGCAAGGGTTATTATCTGAACAGATCATATGATGATTTTTACAGAATAATCTGAAGTCACTTTAACGTCTAAATCAGATTTACTTGCAGAAAGTAACACAATAAAACTAGTCAAATTCTCATCTTGGCAATTTTTAAGTTGAATTCATTATTAGCATTGACTATTCGAAGTTTTAAAAAGATACCACTGAGAAGATCATCATAGGTTATGTTTATCATATAGAATTTGTATCATTAGAAGATTTTACATGTAGAATTCAGTTCATGTTTGTCAATCTCAAACTATATGTAAGATACCATTTATGTTTGTATTTAACCTTTAATAAATATTAAGGATTTCAGAGATTTTATAACTAATTTTGATTCTGAGCAACACTATATATTTTCTTTTTTTTTAGGAAAATAATTTTACTTATTAACATTTACTTTATTTTTATTTTTCTTCCATTTAAGTATTAGCCAAGTGTAATATACTTATATTAAAAAGGACTAGCACAATTAATCACTTTCTTTTACCCTCGCACACACCAATAAACTTACACATCACACTGAAGAATAAACATTTTTTAAATTGAAACTATAATAAAATAAGCAGTAAATTAGTAATAGAAAACTTTTCAATCTTAGAGGTCAACTGTCAAGCTGATATTTTTTATTACTAAATGAAATAAAAAGGTTAAAGAAAAAAAACAAACAAACCTAGATTGATGTATTCAGTTTTCTAAACAATCTACATAATTTAAGTAATACAAGGGATTGCTAAGAAAAAAAAAAATCAAACCAATTGACCAAATGAAATATTTTTTATTTTTTATTTTTAAACCCTTCTTGGTCAGGCTGAGAACTTTTCAGCAACCCTAACATGAAAAGCATAACTGAAATGAAGCATTGTTATCACAATGTTGAAAATATCTTATTCTTAGAATGAACAAGGAAAAAAAAGCATAATGTAAAATTAATTATTGAAATACAGTTATGGATATTAATAGAAAAAACAAGAATTTCCAATGAGAAAATATTGTAAAGCTGTACAAGTGCTTCCAACAAAAGTTAGACATAAGAATACTTATAAGATGAAAAATGGTTGCAATTGAGTCAGTATTATGAAGTAGGCATCAAGAGGTAATTTGGTTGTAATCCTACCTTTCTCAGGAAGAAAGATAAGCAAAAATCAAATGGCAAGGAAGTTTTCAACAAGATAATTTCTTTAGAAAAGAGGGGGGGAAAAAATCAATGTCAAGGATGGTTTCTATAAAATGGCTTCTTTTGATAAGATACATTGTTTAGAATAAAATGAATATTTAAGCTACTAAAGTACTTGATATTTTACAAGTAAACTGTCAATGTTAAAAATTCCTTGAGATTATGACATTTGTTGATGAATTTTATTTCTTCCATTCACATTATTTGTTTGGTCTGTCCTCATCTTTTCAGCTGTTGTATCATCAGGGAATTTTGAAGCCTTTATTTACTCTACAAGAGGATGATTATTATTTTTTTTTTTCCCCACTGTCTATGTCGAGGGATATCTTGTCTAATTCTTATTTAGCATTACTCAGTTATTGCTCACTGAGCCTATGTCAATATTGCCCAACCCAGGGAATGAACTCACATTTACTATGTTACCAAATTCCCCAATCAAAACTAATCTACTAGATTGTGATAGCAAAAATGAAAACATTAGTCTGAATGTAAATAATGTGAATAATGATACCTTTTCATACCTGAATTTCAGACAAATCTTTCCTAATGTACATTTAACATTAAAAAGAAATGCATATAAGCAAAATGGGCTGGTATAGTTGAATTATATTTTTAACATTCCATACAAAACCAGTCTTTGAGGTCATTAATTTAATGCTATCCAAGATCAAAGACTAGTATCTCAATAGTGTGGAAAGATTTTTTTATTATTTATAATTAAATTTAAAACTTGAAAAAGTTAAACGATTTTTTTTAGACGTAATTTTTATAGTGTTTGAAAAAATTGACACATAACTTGGCTCCCTTCAAAAAACATGCATTATTGCATTCATATCTGGTCTGCTATGTATTTAGAGATTCTTGATAAAATCCAAAGGACGTTCTACAATGTTATCATTCCTGAGCTGGCATCTTGGCTTCAGTCACTTTCATAATGTAGCTTCCCAGTGCCTTTTCTATAAATATGTTTATGGTAATTGTTGTGATGAGTTTTCCTCTTTGCTACCTCGACTTTAAGAATTTAAGCATTATACTAGATGAGTAAGCTAGATCCATCTTACCGTTGAATTGGTTTTAAGTTCTGTGCTAACAATTTCTTCTTACACGTGGAACTCTCTCCTGGCCACTTGCTTGCCAGTCAACTTTGGTCTTCAAAAATTTAAATGCAATGTCAATCATTATCTTTGTTTTCTTAATGCGTGTTCTTTCATAGGCTTCTATACTTAATAAGATTTTTTTTTCTTATTCTTTCACATTCAGTAATCCCTTGTGTTTTAGTGGCTTTACAACCTTGCCCGAGGTGATTAAAAAAAAAAAGTATCTAAATGTGGTGGGGGTAAAACTTGTCCTACATGTATTGAAACAGAAGTTAGCCAGGAAAAAAAAGTTGATTTGTCTTCAAGTAATTATTATTGATGAAAGTAGTACGAGTAACTAGGCTTATCAATAACAATGTAGGTTTTCTTTTTTTTGCCTCCACTTATATCTGTCTATCTTCTGAATGAAAAATAAAGATTGAAAGAACCATTATCTTGATCACAAACAATGGCTAGAATCTTTAGTTGGTGCTCCAAAGAATGAGCTAGTGTATAGAAAATGGTGTGCAATCAGATATTTTTATTCTATACATCCAAGTGATAGACAAGTATCAAACAGATAATGAAAATGATATGAGAGGAAAAATTATCAAAAGAGAGTTCTGGCATACTTATATACATATTAGATATTATATGCATGAGCAGAAAATGTAAAATTAATTTGCTCAAGCAGGAAGATATCAATATCAGTTCAGGTTGGCTTTAAGAGAGTTGTGTTAAAACCAGTTTTGACAGTTAAAAAAAAAAAAAAAAAAAAAAAAAAAGAGGAAGGAAGATGAATTTATTTAATATAAGTATATACTTTGGGTATGTGAATATAATGCTGAAGTCTTTATTTTAAAGTTAGTTTTATGAGGGTGTTTAAGGGATTACTGAAGCAAGACAAATCTAAAAATCCAATTTATCTTTCAGCAACATGAATCAGTAAATAAGTTGTTATCTTTTAGTGTTTCACATACTGTATTACCTAGACCACCAAGATACAATAGTCAGAAAATATTTCTGTAATGCTGTAGTACGATTGTTCTTCACTTCTAAGAAAACTACTATGAATGAAAAAGCAATCTGACCTTGAACGGAGATAAAATGCTTGAAAGAAAGAAACAAGTTCCAACAACCTTGACCTAACATTATCAAATCAACAAGAAAAGTACTTTAGGGTTACTTTTAATGCAGCATAGAGGTATTGTAAATTTTATAAATATAAAATGACCAAAAATAGACGTTTGAATTCAGTTTTTCTTTTTATTGTGTGTGTGTGTGTGTGTGTGTGTGTGTGTATGTGTGTGTGTCATTCATTAATTCCACCATATAATAAATATTTCTATTCCTGGCGTGAAGAATTGAAAATTGAGGCTCTCAATCATGTTTTCAGACTCTCATCATAATCAACATGTATCATTGCATTCTGACCAGATAATTTTTCTCAATGTCAAAAACAAAATAGCATCTAGAGAATAGTGTTAAAACAGAGACCTTTACCATGGTTCACTAGTGCATTAGTTATGCTTTACAAGCCAAAAATAAAGAACCAGTTCCTTGATGGGCAATCCTTGAACATGGCTCTGTATCAAAACTGGACAGATCTAACAAATATCAAAGACTGTTCACAGGATGCAGAATATACTTAAAAGATAATAGTTTGAAGACTTTCATTTAAGAATTTCATAAGAAAACCAATAGACCAAGAACTCTAAATATATATAAATCATAAAAGAATTGGTTGCTTCATGTTGTCTAAAGAGTAGAGGTTTTAATAACAAAAGATTTTAACTACACTGCCATACTTGCTTGCACTTGATCAATAATATTGAAGAATGTTCTATTGGCTCAATAATGAAAAAGTCACAATGTATGAACTGGGCTGAGAGACCATAACTTAACAGAGATAGCATATAATGATTGACAGGCATCATCAGGTATATTAGGAGACACTTTATTATGTGTCAAATCAAGTGGCCGGATTTGGTCAGTTTGGGCATCTGTTTACTATGGTTTTGACATTTCAACTTTAAATGACTATTTATATAACAGGGTAAGTGAGACATTGCGTACTAAGGTAGATGTACTTTTCTCACTAGTTACTTCAGAGCACTTGTTGCTTAGAAATTTAAGTACAGTCAAGACTAAACAAAGTCTAATCTGGCAGGTGTGCCACCCTAATTTACAACTAACAATTGCAGACTTAGGATTTATATTTTAGAAACAAGAGAGGAGGTGGGGAGTCTTTTCCCACCTTGCTCTATCAATTAGAGAGAGAGAGAAAAGAAAAGATTCTTTAGAATCTTTAATTTCTGTTTATTACAGAAATACATGTGCAGAAGTGTATTAGCTTATTACTTCTATAATAAATAAAACTCTTAAGTCATATGAGCAGAGAGGGCTCTGAATAATTTTATTTGATCAACAAAGAACCCTGTAAAAATTCTATACAGATTTTGGAATTTGGTCAGGTTGAGAATTTCTCTGCATCCATAAATACGATGTGTTTATAGGAATTAACACTGTATCTATAAAGGTTCTATTGCTGATATTGAGTACTATATGTTAGGTTAGTGTTTGAAATCATTGAAATGTGAATTTATACAAAGTAATAAAAGAAAAAAGGGAGAAAGCTTGATCTTTGCAAAAGAGCATGTTATATTGTTATATAGCGACAAATAACAAACACGGGTGTATATAAAAATATATGACTTATATTTTTATTGATGAACGATGGACCGTGTGGCACAAGGCAGAGAATTGAGAGCGTGCTTCTAATGGGATTTCGACGGGAGCTGGCTTCTCTGCTTAGCTCGTCTAGCTTCTTCTTCGACTTCTCGAGACTGACTTTTCTGTGTTTTCGCAGTCTTTATATATCTTCCAAAAGCGGAAATTGTTTCTTCCGGTTTTTGCCTCGATCACGCGACGCCTACACGACGCCTACGTAATTCTCAGTGTCACCTGTCTGTTTGCCTGCGTAGGCATTTCCGCCGCTGTCGGAAATAGGGTCAAAGTGACATCCGCTACTTTTCATCAACCGGGAACGCCCACGCTTCATCGGCCTTCTTCGGCTGGGGCCAGATTATTATATTACAATATTTGTCAAAATAGATCTTGAATAGAATTAGAACAAAGCCCACAATTTTCATAGAGAATTGAAACATTCTACATACAGAATATCTACTTTTAATGGCTACCTTACCAACATTAGATTAATCAGAAAAAAAAAGAAAAAAAGTAAAGCTATATAATCCTGGAAAAAGAAAAAAGAAAAGATAAATGCTTGGCTGGAATGTGTCCAAATAATTTATCAGCAATATTAATACCTACAAGAATTGATCTTTTTAGTATTTAAGGTTTTTGTAATATTTAAATTTTCTTAAAAGATAACTCATTTTTTATCATTTAATGTGCATGTATGTGCATATTTCATTATTTCAAGTGTATTTACACCAGAGCAATGTTTCAAAGAAGTGATTAGAAAACTAGATAAAAGGGTGGGTTATGATTCTGACAGACTATTCATTTTAGCATTAAGGAGACATTTGTTGAATTAATTAATATTTCTATAGCACTGTTAATGACTTGGAATTTTATCATGCTAACTATTGCGCTATGAGTATTTCAAGTAATTGTTAATGTCTTGAGGGATGAGAAAAATGAGAAAATAATGCTCAAATAAATCTAAATAGCTTTTCACTGAGAGGAACATTTGAAGGAGGCCCAAACTCTGACAATTTTCCTTTGAAAACTGGCCAACAACCATAAAGATCAAAGTGACTGGCTATAATTATTGGTAATATCATCATTTTTCAATTTATTTATAACCTATATATAGTTCTGAAATGTTTTTATAAATATGTCTGAATTTATGTGATGAATAGTTATTATTTACATTATTTATAGTCAGACTATGTCCTCATCTTTGTTGTTACCATAACATTTTGGCCCTTGTGTTCTCCAACCCTCCTCAGGTGTATATTGAAGCATTGGTTCATGAATTTGGTGACAGTGATTGGGAGTTCATTCTCTGGGCCAGGCAGTGTGTACTTGAACTCAGTTTAAACAGGCAAGCAATAACCAACCAGTACAATAAATAAGAAATAGACAATATTCCTAAGCATGGGTGTAACACTATTTGGCGCTAAATGGTTAAAAAATTAAAAAAAAAAAACAACAAAAAAACAAAAAACAAAACAAAAACATACAGATAAACGAAATGAAGATTTTTTTGTTTTGTTAGAAAAAGGTGAAATCTCAAAAACCTAAGGAAATTCCCATGGAGAGGCAGAATGCAAAAGAACCCATGTGGTGAATATAGACAATTGATTACTGATCTTGTCTTTTGGCATAAGTGATCAAAACACAGGGCCAAATAAAGAGATTTTATAGAAGCAAAAAGTTGAAATAATAAAAACTTCTTAGTGACCAGCTGAAGCTGATGGCGAATAAGATTGAGCTATAAACACAGTTGGAAATAAGGATTTCTTGGAGAGTTGAGTGATTAAAGACCCTGATAAGAAATCGAGAAAGCGACATCTGGCAAGTTTCTGACCAGGGACCGGAGTTTTTCTTGCATAGAAATTTGGAAATAATAATTTTATTAATAACCGCAAATAAATGTGACCTGAGACCAATGAATCAAATCAGTTGAAGGAAGACTGGTTGGTAGTGAGCAGAAGTGGAAAACTAAGTCAGAGAATTTGTACACATCTTTGAAGGGTATTGGTATGAGATATCAATGAAGAAGAGAAGGAGTTCATTTAGGCAGATCAATGCCTGTGACTGCTGCTCATGGAAAGGAAAAACACTGAATTGAAAAAATAATTAATCTTCGAAAGTCAGAGAACAAAGAGACCTTTATTGGAATTAAGTAATTCACCGATTTCCCAGTCATATCCCACTTTAGTTTAGAGTGGAAATCTATATAAGAGCCTGAAACGGACAAAGGGAGTTGCAGAGAAGTTTTGGCCAAAGAGATTTGCATTTGAGATGAAAGACCTTGCTACCTGCCTGCCTAAGAACTCTGACTTGAGCCCTGTGTCAAACAGAACCAGCTGAAGTGTTACATTTCAACTTTAGATGTGGGTTGGGAAGATAGCTGTCTGCATGAAGTAGATAGAATTCGACTGCTGGAATGAATAAGCCTGTAACAAGAATCAAAGATATAAAATTTTTTATAAAGATATTTTTTTTTCTTGTGACTTTTTCAGCCCAAATGAATTCATTTGCAGTGATTCCTGATGGTTATTTGGCTTCACTTGTCTTATGATCAAATCAAACACAATGTGGGATAAGACTGGGTGTGGTCTAAGATGATCGATCTATTGATCAAGACCTGAGAATTGGGCAGGCTGAAAACCGAAGAAGGTGGGGAGGCCACATGGGCAGTAGAACGAGAACAGTCTACCCACATAAATAAAAGATTCAATTCAGAATTCCCTGTAGGTTACACAGAGTGATATATACCTGATGAAGGCAGGAAGGAACAACAGTCAAAACACTGTTATAACAACAAAGATTAGGACAATAATCCTAATATAGTGAAAATATCTATAAATATGAATTGAGGTTATAGTCTATATGAATAGTAAAAGGGTAAAAAAGAAAAGCTAAGTAATTTATATTTAAAATAACTGACATGTTTCTACCAAAAAATATTTTTTCTTTAACTTCAATTAAGGCTGGATTTTTGGAATGAGGAGTTATTATTTACAGACATTAAATAAAATGAAGAAACTGCTAGAAAGTGAGGATTAGTTAGTTACTCTTGTAAGTCATTGCACGTACTTTTGATAGTAATAATATCCTCATTTTTGTTATCACTTTTAGCCATTGTACCCTCTTGCATTCTTCCAGTGTCCGTCAATCTGGGTAACCTTCAAGAAATTTTTAACGGAATCTTACCTAAACTATAGGGGTATAGTGTTCTTACTATGTTGTTCTAGGAATACCTTTTTTTCCCCAAACTGTTCTGTTTTTGCTGTCTGAATCTGTACTACCTAACCCAGAGATTGAACTCAATTACTATGCCAACAAATTTGCAACCCAAGGATGATAGCATTGAGAATTAAAGCATTGGGTAGCATAAAGCAGGAGAGAATACTAGTTAAGTGACAAACTTCTTATTCAAAAGAAACTCTTCAAGCATGCTTCTCCACAATTAGGAACTGGAAGTTGTCAAACAAACCTCACTATCTTATCCATTAGAATAAATATTGAATGAAACTGCTTTCAACTAAGCAGATATCAAAACCCAGGATTTCTTTTTGCTAATCAAGTATTGATTTGGATACAAGTCTCTCCCCACACCCAATGTTGCCTTCATCTTTATTGGACAAAAGAATGTGCTGAGGAAGTAAGACACTTGTTGCATTAAAACAGACACAGCTGCTTCACTACATGGGAAATAATTGCAAACAATTTGATTACTTTATAAATACTTCAAATGAAAAGCCATCTATAATCACAGTAACTGAATGTTCACATTGAAATGTCATTAACGTAGACAGTAAATGTCATGTCCCAACTCTTTCTCACCTGACTTACTCTTTCAAAGAAATCTTACAACATATATAAATGCATGTATATATATATATATATATATATATATGTGTTTGTTTTTCACAAGAAAACAGCTAAGAAACTTGTCACTCTTGACCCATTTTGTTTTTATTAGTGTCATTAAAAAAAAAAAAAAAAAAAAAATTATAAGCATGCATTTTAGCAGATTAAAAAAAATAGCATTGTCATATTCGAATATTACAGAAATTAGATAGTATAAAGGAAAAATGATTTCATATTAAAGAACATCTTGAAGAGTGCAAAACAACTTTTATAACTCTTTTCGTAAAGACATTTAATAACAAAATATAAAAAAGTATCAATCATATTTTATACAAGCTTCTATTAGCAAATTAAATTTCACCATAAAGTATTTAACACAAGCTAAGCCACATTCTTAATATTTTCTGCTAACACACCTGTCAAAAAAAAAAAAAAAGAAAAAAAAAAAAGGGGGCCCTGAATTACCAATCCAGAGTAGCCAGTTTTATTTATGTTTGGGGAACCAAGTAGTCCCTACCCTAAGAAAGATAGAAAAACTGACCAGGTACTCGGAATTGGGTGGTCCAAGTACTTTTCAACAGTATATTTTTAAATGTGTACAAGAATTAGATCATGCAAATTTAACCCACTAGAGTTAGTGTAAAACTTCTGCAATTGCTCTAAGAAAACATTATTTTATTTTAATAATAAGTATCATTTAATAATTACCATTGTATATTAATTTATTTATAACTTTCATATCACACACACACACACACATTATATATATATATATATATATATATATATATAAAAATCACTTTGTCGTGTCTCAGCGGTCGTTTTTGTCTTCAATGCTCAGTTCAAACATATCAATTGTAGTCGATAGCAATCTTCTGTGATGGTTTCAGTTGGTTTGAGAAGCTCATAATAAACTATATCCAATTGATCTCAACAAATACAGAACAGAAACTTTGAACCATGGATATTTGGTTTTGCTACCAATGTTGATGCATGATTGGGCTTACCGCCCAATCTTCTATGCTTAGGGTTATTTTGTAACCCTATTTCTAGATGGCTCGTATTAATTTCTTATTAATTTTAAAGATAAGAAGAGATTTCTCTAAAATGTGAGAATACAATTATTTTGCTGGAAAAGTAACCAAAGTGATAAAAAAAGGCAAAATACAATTATTTCTGTTGGGAAGAGTAACTGAATTGATTGAATCCAAGTAAATGGATTCTAGTCAAAATATTGTCATCCTGTTTTGACAAAGTGTGAACCTAGGCCAAAACTGGACTGTGAGAATTTACTATCTTAAACTGCTGGATGTTGAAAAAGGACAGGCTAATGGTAACAGAGAGTGAGTTAACTCCCCCTCATTAGTGAAAAGCTCAGAGACTCAGTTGAAATGGACAACTGTTATTTTTTTCATTTTGAGCTGATAGGAGTCATACAGGGAGGGAAAATTGACCCCCACCCCTGTGACTACTCTTTACCACCCTGGTTTTATGCTTGTTTAATAAAACCAGAGTGCAAGACGAAGTTAGTTAGTTGGGGGCCTGCTGCTAGAAGAGATGAGTTGGGGCTAGTGATTTGAATGAGGAGGTTTGAATAATACGGTCAGTCAGTACATGCTGCTAAGACAATTAAGTGAACCCCAACTCAGGACATTGTTACTAAAATATTTTAAAAATACCAGCCAACTGTTGAGTGTCAACAGCTTTTACTTACTTACTCATTATATCTGTGTATATAATCAATATATAAATATATATAAAATCAACCCCCCACCAGATTATAAGTTGTGTTATTTCTGGTGCCTGTGACGTTGCAGTGGTCTACTTATTATACTCCATATCGAGGATCGATTGCGTAAATCCAGATTCAATAATATATTCATCCCCTCGCATGTCAGGACTAATCTAGCTAGGTGATAATCCTGCTTTGACTGGTCCAAGATCAAAACAAACACAATATGGGCGAACTGGTTAAGGAAGCTAGAAGGATTGGTCAAGCCACACCCTGGGTATCAGGTTATATCCAGTGCCATGATGACCAGGATTAGACCCTAAGGTAGCCAAGCTGACAAGAAGTCCAAAAGAACAAGTGAAGAGTCGTGGAGAATGAGCAATGGCAAGTCAATGACAGCAAGTTGACAGCAAGACGCTCTTTGGATATTCCCTTCGATTCTTGATTTTGTGGTTGTGTTTGTCAGGATCAATTATTGTTTCTAATCTAGCCAGGTGATAATGGACAATCCTGCTTTGGTTAGTCTGACATCAAAACAAACACAATGTGGGTGGACTGGTTAAGGAGTGGAAAGGAATGGTTAAACCACACCCTGGCATCAAGTTATAATTGTAGTGTATCCACTTTTCATCGCCAGTCACAATGCAATGCAAAAAACCTTTCCTTTTCTACTGTTGAAGCAGCTGCTCATGTGGGATAAAATGCTGTTTGACATCTCTTGGCTTCAACTCGTACAGCACCCAATGTCCCTGCTTCTGAATAATTCCTAATGCTTTCAAACATTTTGAAACTGTTGTGTGATCAACTCCTAATGATTTTGCAAGTTCAACTTAGACCTGACAGGAGTCTTCATAAAATAATGCCCTCTAACCTTAACTCTTCGTCTTCAAACTTCAGTGCATTCTTTTATCTTCAGCATCAAAATCATTAATTTTAAAGCGTCTAAACCAATCTCTGTATGTTGTTTCTGACGAAGCATGGTTGCCATAAGTCTCAACAAGAATTCTGTGTGCTTCAGCTGAGGATTTCTTTTGAATTCCCACAAATACACTTTCTTTGGCACAAAATCTGACATATTCAATGTTATGAAAAACAAAGTTGTTTACACTTTGACAAAATGACATGCACTGAATTTCAAGCTTGCTTATAGTACTTTATAATAGATGCGTTACCATATGAAACTACACGCAATTCTGGGAACACCACCTGTTGGAAAACAGCGAGAACATATTCAAGGTTCTAATATTCTTTTCAAGTTAAAATTTTAGGTTTAATATAACAGTGACTTGAAATGGAAACACCTCTTGAAAGCAAAAAAAAAAAAAAAGACAAAGCCTGTCTGAAGACCAAGTTAAAGCAAGATGACCACTTAGTAGCGCATTCATTTAAAAGAAATCCTCTATTATATTATTGAAGGAATTATGAACATTAATTTTGTCCTATCTACTTACATAGTGTGATACAAAAGCTAAAAATAAATAGAAATGTAATAGTCAGGAAACTGATTAATTGAATGATTTATTGGCTTATATTTTAGTTCTGAATTCTGAATATCCACTTCATTGAATCTCGAAATTTTGTTTTAGTACTTCTCAATATTGAAAATGTCTAACAATTGTTGTTCACATGACTACACTAGTTAGATAGTAAAAATCTACTTCTTGGCTATTTCATTTAAAAGAAGCAAATTTATTGTTTGCTTATCTGAAGAAAACAAAACAAAATGAAAAAAAAAATCAATATCCTAAAAATTGCTATTTTCAAATTTCTTGAAATTCTCTATTTTCCTTATTCATTAAATTTATGAGACAGTTATTTATTTTAAGAATATTGATTTAGGAATTAGTCCTCATCTCTGAGAAGTAAAAGATATGCCAAAAAATAATAAACTACTTCATTTTCAAATTTATCACCATGGAATACAAATTTTTCAATGTTATAGCAATGAAACAAGCATCAATAAACTATCCTGAAAGGTTAGTTGTCATCTATAAATTTACAGACAGGTGACAAATTTTGTTAAAAATGTCATACAAGGGAAATAATGTTAAACTTTAGTGTTATTAATTGTGGTTTATCTTATTAGTAATTGTGTATATTTCTGTAGAGAATAAAACTGTTATAAAATTACCATTACTGTGGAAATGCAGTAATTAGAATCAGATAGCATTATCTTATGAGCTAGGAGATCTTGCGGTACTATGATGGGTACTTCATGGCATTTTTCAGGGTGATTAGTGTTACTTATTACATATTATTGTCAAATATCATTTGTTAAATGACATAACTATCTAAATAAAATTACTTGATAGCTATCTTTTTTTGAGACATTTACTTAATTTCATGCTGTTTGTTTTATTAGAAAGTATGCCTTGTTTTTCTTACAAATATAATCCCTTAATACTCTTACACTTTACCTCTAAATAGAATGCAATTTTTAAATCATTCCAACACTTCCTATATCCAAGGCCTTACAATTATTTTTTTCGTTAATAATAATAATTTTAAAATTGAATGAATGAAGCAATTTTCTAACTGGCAACAGAATAGAAGTAAAAATTAAAAACTAAAAAATATCCTGAGTTTGGAAGAGAAATGAAGACCTTTTGAGTATGAAGATGACAGTTGTGCCAATCATTATGAGCTCACTTGGATCAATCCTAATGTTCTTTGTGAAGAGGTGGGGAGAACTGGAAATTTGAAGAAATAAAATTACAGATGATAGCATTACTTGGGAGAGTTCTGGAGTACTACAGAGACTTGCTTCCATGTGATTTCTCAGTTAAAGGTACAAGTTACTACTGGTGCAGAATTTCAATGGATCATAATAAATAATAGATACACCAAATGACCTTTTTTTTTCATACTTGATCAACTGTAGCATTTTGCTTCATTCAGGAACCATCGTACTTTGTTCACATGATACATTATTCCACTTACAATAATTTTTCTGAATTAACATAATCTATCCTGACTTGGTTCTTTTTACCATCCCGAATGAATGTCATATCAACTAGTCAAATTTGGTTATATTATAGAACAATTCTCCATTTGTTTTCAATGTTTTATCCTTGTCATATATATTTGATCTCTACTGGTTAATCAATAGTGTTAAGCATATTTAATGGAAATGAGAAGGTATCAAACACAATAGGGAGTGCCTGCCCAGTTGCAGTTACCAATGGAAAAAAAAAAAAAAAAGCACCATGAATACAGGCTTGCTCTTATTAACATGATTTTCTCATGAATACAAAAAAACAAAACAAGAAGACTGTGGACTTGGATGTTTGTTAACCAGAACTGGGTAGGTATGCCTTATTACTATAAAATCAAGTCGGCTGTTAGTTTAGTATTAAAAATTTATCTATGATACTTTTGCAGTATACATTTCAACTGAAAGTACTTTCTTTTTATCAAGGTTCAAGAGCAACTCAATGTAGATACTTATTGTGTGGTGTTGTATGAACATAAGAAAGGGTAGAAAGTGAAGATTTTGGGGTTATGCAGAAAAGATAATGCTAACATTAGAATTGAAGAGATCAAGATTGTTGTGATTGGGAAAACAATTGAATGAACAGACTCTAGAAGGAACTGAAAACACAATCCTAAAAGGAAAAAGGGCTAAACAGCTACTCCTGTTCAAAAAACAGCAGAAGAGTATGAACTGGATGTTAGGTGAACCTACCTACTCTTATTGAATTTATTCTTCTTAATCTTATAAAATCTTCCCAATGGCTTAGAGATCAGTTTCAATAGTTGAGATATTAAATAAAATGGATTTGGGTTAAGTCAGTGCTTACATATTGTATATTTAAAAAAAAAAAAAATTACTCCACCCTCATCTATTGAACAGGTGAAGAGGCTCATCCCTTGTTCCCTGTTTAGGATGAGGTTTCCGGCTTTCTCTTTTCCAATCTTTTCACTCTTATGTAGCCCCCTGTGCTTCAGTGGCGTTACCGCCTTGCTCGGGTTTATATGATAAAAAAAAAAAAAGAAAAAAAAAAGAATTCAACACTGTGTCCAACTACCTTTGATAGATTTTATAAATCATGTGCATTTTCGATTCCTACCCACCTGTTACAAACAAAAAGGTGTACCTTTCATTGCTAATATCTGTTCTGTTCACTTTGATTTATACATACCTTGATTTTCTGGACTTCAATTAAATGGATGGGAAATGAAAAGAAAAATATTGAAATAATCCAAACATTTTTCAATTATCCAAACTAAACCCATTCTAATATTCCATCTCAAACAAGTGTTTTGAGAATTTAGAAAACCATGCTTTTGAGAAAAATGCTAATAAAATCAGCTTGATTAATTCTTATTAATTTCCTTGTTGTTTCCATACAAATAACATAAGTGGTGGGGAAAGTTACTCTTAAATAAATACAACTCCATTGATAATACCATAGTTCTGATTGCTGTGACAACAGAAAAGTTTATTGAGCAATTTGCAGTGTTAAGCAGCAATGAAAATGAAATGGAAATTAATGACTGGTTCAATGCAGGCAGCCCTGGGTATGAACATCTAAGTGTCCAAGAAGACCACTGAGAAGAAGGGAGATGATAATATTGAGGTTCAATAGTCTCAATACCTAATTTCAAACACTGAATCAAGGATATTCTTTGACAAATGCTTCAGTTGGTTGTACTTTCAACCGGAAGCTATCCTTACAAATATGTCTACTTTAATCCAGTTTTGGGAATTAGTGGCAGAAAAACAAGAAACCTGCTGGGAACAAGAAAAACTGATATTTTCATGAAAAATAAACTGGAAAAAACCTTGAACAAAGTGTTTGAAAATATTAAATTTCTTTCAGAAAACAAAATTTTTCTTCAGCCTTTTTTTGATAACTAAAGTATTTAATGATCCACAATTTGGAATTATTTAACATTTGTTTCAAACCCTGTCCTAAGATGTCTGGATAATCAAGAAAGCACTGTAGTTGCTGTAAATCTGCTTCTGTTAATTTTCTGACCTTTGCTAGCTGGAAGTCTTTTCTGGTAGCCTTACTCTTTGGTACAAAGACAAAGAGAAGTGTTCAATGACATTTAAAAAGCTTTTGTGAGCATTATAAAAAAAAAGCTTTCATACAAACAGACAAAATGTTAAAAAGCTAAATAAATAAAGGCACGAATATAAATATAGTTGTTTCATTTTTTAAAATGAGATCTTATCAAAATCCTTTCAGTCATCTTTGTACTTTCTTTACAACATATGTATTATGAGACAATAGGCAAAAAGCATTTAATAACATTATTTAGGGCAGTAATTCAGTATCAAACTTCAGCCATCCTTACCGGTGGGTTGGTGGGCAGTCAAACAGCAAATACAGTTTACTGTAAATAGAAACCACTTAATATGGGGTGACACTGTGAGGATTCCTTTACTGGAAATATCTCAACTTGCACCTAGTCGTCTTTAAATGAATTCATTTAGCTAAGAAGAATCTGCTATAGAAGATTAAGGAATGTTTAACAATACAGTTTTTGCAAGAATCATCTCAAAAGGGAATAAAAGCTAGGTAAAGGTTATTCAAAGTCTTTTATTGACAAGTGGCAAGTTTCAGATATTCAAAAATATTTTTTATCATATGCCAGAACATTGATGAATATGGCTCTTCACAACTTCCTTTTTAGCTATTGCTCTCAGTAATTTCTTATCTCTTACCATTCTGCTATTCATTCACACAAACAAGTAGGTTACTCACCATTTCACCTGCTCCTCTTGTCTTCAATATCTTGTGAGTGTTAAATTCTCTAGGCCATCTTTCCTGATTATGTGTTATAGAAATTTCATTTCAATTTGTAAGCATAAGTTTTTTTGTTGTTATTTTTCTTAAATCTTTCTTGCTACTTACATGTTGTGTCCATCATATTCCTTGGTAGAACCATATGTATATCTTATCAGTCTGTGAGATAGTCCAGCATTCATCCGTCATATTGGAGATTAAATATGATATAAAAATTCAACACTTCTTTATTTGCAATGAAAATTTTCCTATACCTTAATATCTGAAAAATAGCTATAGTATTAACAATATTACTATTCTGTCTGAGAGTGAAACTTCAACTGTTCAATTTTTCTTGGCTTGAAAACAAGACAGAGGAAAAAAAAAAAAAGGAGAAATAGTCAATCATTATGGTGGTCAGTTTTAAAAACATTCTAAATAACAAGTAGTAGATACATGTAAAAATAATTTTATTCTTATAGTTGTTTAATAGTTAAAATTGAATAGCCTTACAAATAATATTGGTCGGGGTTTTTGCTTTGTCTTCATCTATTCAAATGTGACTAGACACTTCATTAATTTTCACCCATGTGCTTTTACTTTGTTTCTTGTTTTTTTTCTTGTTTTTTTTTACTTAAATATTTCCCTTAAACAAATGTTCTTATCTTCAAGAGTTCTTGTTTAAATGTACGAATCTTTTAGAATTTGATTCTTTCACCATGTTTGATTCTCTCTTGACCACAAAATTATTTTAAAGAGGGGTTAGTTGGACTTATACTAAGTAAATACTTAATGTTTATATCTCCATTATCCTACTTATCTTTTCTACAATTCACTATTATCATACTGGAACTGGCAATTCTTGAAATTGTGGTTGTCCCAACCTTTTCACTAATTCAAAACTCAGTATAAATTTTTTTTTTTACCTATAGCCTTTATTTTACTTTATTATCTATTCATTTATTTTTATTTATTTATGTTTTTTTTTAAATTGGAGTAGACAGACTCTGCTACTGCCCAGTTCATACTCCACCCACTTCTACTGAACAGGAGTAGAGGCTCATCTCTTGTTTCCTGTTCAGAAAGGGGTTCCCAGCTCACTCATTTTTTTTCTCTACTTAGGCCTCAATAGTGGAGCTTTCACAACTTTTCTATGATATGGGTGGACAGTGGCAACAACTCTTTATACCGAGGGTACTGGGTTGGCAGTTTTCTGGTTGCTGCTTCCGACTGGTAGTTAGGAGCCCTAACTCTTGCGTAGTGTCAACAGTTGCATAATATCAGGGTTCTCGTAGTATCATATCATGCATGAATAGGTGGCCCTGCAAGTTTCTCTAGTGGGCAACCCTGAGGTCACACGATGCTGCAGTCTGCACCAGTTCACTTCCTACACACGTTGTAGTTGATGACCACCTTCTACCATGACTCAAGGCCTCTCCTTACCAAAAATAACAATGAATACCCACAACTACAATGCTAAACCAGCCTCACAGAAATCACCTAAACCCCTCAACGTTTCCTTCACTAACATGTGGTATACATACCAATTTTTACAGTGTGGAATCTTTCCTCCACAAAATGTCCCTAGATATCCTAGCTTTCTGTGAAACTAACCTGAACCCTCAATTGTCTCCTCTGATTTCTCAAACCCAGATTACCTTCCCCTCTTTAGGAAGGACTCCAGCATCCATATGCATGGCCTAAGAGTCTATGTTAGCAAACATCTCCCTCTGGCTATAGAGATTTCTCTTAAATCTCCTGACCATCCATACATGTGCTTCCATTTTGCTCTACTAAACTCACTTAGCTATCTTTTATTTCTCTATCACTCCCCTTCCACTTCTAACATCTCTCTCCACTTTTCTTCCAGGAACATCCAACTAGCAGAATCTATTATGGCTATCAATGGGTAGACTGGAGATTTTCTGTGCAACATCCCTTGGAAGAAGGTGCTTAGTCTCTCTGTTAAAGACTGCACTTCTGAGGTCTCCTCCTAGATAAAAGCTGGCACTGATGCTTTCATCCAAGCCAAGAAGTTTCATCTTAAACCCCATTGTGCCCCTGGTTTTCCTCTGCCTGCTCGGCTGTCATAATCCACAGGAATCACTACTTCTGGCTTTATCAAAGCCATGTGTTTGATCATAATAGGTGCCATTTTGCCTCTGCTTGTAATGAGTGTAAGAAGATCCTCAATCACGCTAAGCTGTTTGCTAACAGAATGAAGCAGCATATAGCAGAGTGTAAGTTTGGCTCCAAAGACTACTGGTGGCTCTACAAAAGTGAGCTAAACAGCAGCAAACCTTCCATTCCTCCTCTAATCAATAAATATGAGGTCTTCACAGCTATAGTGGACAAGTCTGAGTGCTTTGCTCACAGATTCTCCTCCAACTTCTCACTAATCTGCACTCTACTTCCCACCTAGAATTGAGGTTCAACTGTGCAACGTTTACATTACCCCCCCATCCCCGATGGTCTCTAAAATAATAAATTGCAAAAGGATCCATATTTGGGAATCATGGGTCACGTACTAAAATCTTGGCTCAAAAATAAAGGCTGTTTTCAGTCAGTTATGTTTCAGGTTTAACTTGAATGCATGACCGTGAATGTCTGCGATAGTCTGCTATAAATTCAGTTGCGTAGCACCCATAGGAACTGAATAAAGTTTTTGAGCTAAGAGGTTGATTCAAAGAAATCAAACCTCAGTATACTGAAGAAACCACAAAGTAACAAAAAAGATGAAACTTCAAGGCCTCGTTCTTCAAAATCATGGTTTTGTTGTTTTGTTTGTGCCTTGCGGCCCCATCTTCTACTGCTACTATAATGGTGGTGTAGGGCAGGTTGTAACTAATACACACACACATATCTATATATATATATATATGTGCAGTGTAGATATAGAAAATCCAAAGGAGTATCCTGTATATAAAGTGGTAGAATAACCCTCTAGGAGAGCTCTAAATATATATGTATATAAATACATATAGATCAAATATATGTAAAAATTAAGACAGACACATTATTCCATGGTTAAGTAGAAGTATGGGCCTATTTCAGGCGAACCATCTTCAGCTTCTGTCTTTATCATACAGAAGATTTTACACAAATTTGTGTAAAATCTTCTGTACAATAAAGACGGAAACTGAAGATCATTCGCCTGAAATAGGCCTATGCTTTCACTTAACCATGGAATAACATGTGTCTTAATATTTTTTTAATTTGTTTAATTTTGTTTTTTTTTTTTTTTTTTACACACACACACACACACACATATATATATATATATATACACTAGCATCATAGCCCGGCGTTGTCAGTGCAAATCAGAACATTTTAGTAGTAGGACTCGGTTATATAAAAAAATAAATGTGTTTAAAAATTGTTAAAAAATTCCAAAAAAAAATCTATTTTCTTTTGCTTTGCATAAACATGATTCAAGGTTTTGTGTGACATTGTAAACAACATTGTGTTTGTTTTTGTTTTAAAATTACGGGGGAAAATATTTACATTTTTTGTTGACTAAATGAATTTAACATAAATATAAAAATTATTTTGTTTTACTGAAATTAGAAATATAAAAACTATTACGCTCTCAGTTCAGAAATTTTTTAAAACATATTTCTTTTGTTTCAAAATCATGGGGAAAAATATTCACATTTTTTTGTTGACCAAATGAATTTTTAAAACGTTGGAATAAAAATTAAATATAAAAGCTCATTATTTTTTTTTTTAGTCACGTTTGACATGTGTGTTTTGATTTCTGCAATGTAATTTAGCAACCATCTTAGATGTTTTATGGAGCAAATGTAAACGATCTGCACCATTGGTCAAAAAGTGTGAAAGGGAAAATTGCTGAACTTAAACTCAAAAAGTATGTGTCAACCTGGCTTTCCTGTAGATATGTGTCCCTAGAAAGTTTGAATGGCATAGCTCAAAAAATGTAGGCTTGCATAGGGAACAGTCACACACAGACTCACAGATTGCCCTATATATATATATATATATATATATATACATACATACATACATACACACACTACTAGCATGATAGCCCGGTGTTGCCCGTGCAATGTTTACAATACTCACACAAATATCAAATCTCGTGATGCAATAATGTTTATAATATTAAATGGATAATTTTTTTTTAAAACTCAGTTCTATAAAAAAATAATTATATAAAAATTGTTGTTTAAGAATTGTTCAAAAATTCCATTAAAAAAAAAATCTGTTTTCTTTTGTTTTGTCTAAACATGATTTGATGTTTTGTGTGACATTGTAAACAACATTGCATTTGTATTTGTTTCAAAATTACAGGGGAAAATATTTACATTTTTTGTTGACTAAATGAATTTTTAAAACATCAGAATAAAATTAAATATAAAGGCTCATTTGTTTTTAATAAAAATTATTTGTCACGTTTGACACATGTGATTTGATTTCTGTGATGTAATTCAGCAACCATCTTCAATCTTAGATGTTTTACGGAGCAAATGCAAACAATCGGCCCCATTGGCCAAAAAGTGTGAAAGGGAAAATTGCTGAACTTAAAACTCAAAAAGTACGTGTCGACCTGGCTTCCCAGGAGATGTGTGTCCCTAGAAAATTTGAATGGTGTAGCTTAAAAAATGTAGGCATGCATAGGGAAGTCACACACAGACTCACAGATTGCCTTATATATATATATATATATATATATATATATATATATATAAATCGACGGGAGAGTCCATCATATATATGAGAGAGAGAGAGAGGTGGGAGTTTAGAAGGCATTGATAACTCTCTCCTCCAATTTGCAGACCCTAGTTACTATATTCTTTATACCAAATATAATTAAAAAGCATCACAATGATAAAACCATTTTTTACTGGGACACATATGTTTGCAATTAAAATTAATCCACAATATTGTAAATTTTTAAATATTTTTTTTTAGCATATGAATTTTTTGAATCTTTGATTGCCTTTCAATAATTCCTCCTTACTTGCTATCCTCTTTCACCACACTTGTGAGGCTTGTTGTACTTGGGAACCACTGGTCTAGGGAACGAGCAGAGATGTATTGAATCCAAGAGCCAAGTCTTCAGTCAGTAAATGATTTAGGATGCCTTGTCATCTTCTGGTGTTGTTCCATTATGTTTTATCAAGTCTAAAGTCAATGCAGCTGGCTACTAAAAGATTGTAGAGCACTTCATGTTTTCATATGTTGACAAAATTTATGGAGATGTCAATTTCATTTCCCCCAGCAGGACATGGCAACTGTTCACAGTGCAAAAACCTACTATTAACTGGTTTGTTGAGCATGGTATTACTGGTCTTGATTGGCCATCAAACTTGCTTGACTTGAACCCCATAGAGAAACTATGGAGTATTGTCAAGAGGAAGATGATTCACAAGAAGCCCAATAATACAAATGACCTGAAAGCTATTGTCAAAGTAACCTAACCTTCTATATCTCAGGAGTGCTACAAGATTATTGCCTCCATACCATACAACATTAATTCAGTCATTTGTGCAAAAAGAGACCCAACTGTAAATTGAGCATTAAAATATTCACGGAGGGGAGGGGGGTGTCTGTAATTGACAAAAATAGGGCTTGAAATATTTCACTTTAAATGTAAAGAATCTATAATGCAGAGTTTGCTAAAACTTAATAAAAAAGCAACTCTTTAAAAAATAAATAAAAATTAATAGGTAAAAAATATTAGGTACATTTATAAAAGAGAGCAGAGGCAGATATAGTTGGTAAAAAACACTAGACTACTTCTAACGGCACATCTTGGGTATTTATCTCTTGTAACAAGTTTTTGACTCTCATTAAAGCAGAATAATCTGAGAAAGAGAAACTGAATGACTAGGATTTTTTTTATTCTAATTCAGTGATTCCCAAACTGTGCACTGCAACGACCCTCCAAGTATACCTAATTAATTTTCATAATTATGCAAAATTAGATTCCAAACTTTGAATGTGCCCACTGTATGCATGAAGTCTGCTCCATTTCTACCACCACAACTGCCAGTCTGGTGGTTTTGTATTCAAAGTTCCATTCTCTCATTATGGCCTCATACTTTTTACAGGATAATTTAATAGAGTAAAGAATTAGTATGCTTACCATGTTAAATATTTTTTATACAATAAAGTTTGAGAACTAGTAACCTAATAAGTAATACCCATAAAAAGCAGCATCTGAAATATTGGCTTTTGCCTTAGTCTAGATATTGTGGGAAATAGCTGTCTTACTTACCAAGCAAACATACTATAAAAATGCGACACATTTTTGGGATGGTGAAACACATTTTAACAGATTTGAAGTGTAATCAATACAAACTAAAAATCCCCTCCCCACTGTAAACCAAATACAGAGTCTAAAAACTGAATAACTTGATAAAATTAGCACAAATTATGTTCTCCGCAAAATATGACTGATTGCAAAAAAAATAAATAATAATTATTAGAATGTTAACTGAAATATAATGTAGCCTAAAAACTTCAAAGCAGAAGTTTCCTCGCATACATGGGACCAGAATCCAAAAACAGCCCGCCCACCCCCTTTACAATTCATCCCTTTTGGAAAAGTCTCAGGTACCAGATAATGACCCTAGCCTCTCACTAAGGGGAAGTACTGTCTGGAGAGATAGGCTTTCTGAGAATGGACTGAAATAGTTAAATGTTGCATCTCAAGGATTTTTTATGCATTTCTCTTCCTTTACTTATTGTTTTGTTCGCTCCAAAATTCTTTCTTTCTTTCAAAAAAACAAAAAAACAAAAAAAAAAAAACGAGAAATCTATAGGAAGATCAGTGTAATGTGATGATAGTGATAGCTTTTATCTAACAGATATTAGTAGTATTTATGCAAGTTAGAGATTTTAAAAAAGACTTAAAGCATTGCTTTATTATTAAATGTAACAGGTTTAAACAAGAAGTCTTGTTGAATTGAAGTCAGGTCTGTATTGTATAAAGACAGAAACCAAATGTGAAATGTAAGTAAATAAGTATAATTAATAGAAGCACAAGTGATTCAAACCAAAGTCAATAGAAAAAAAATGCTTTTATCAATAGAAAGGTGAAATAAGAAAAATAAATATGAGGGGAAAAATAGGCTGATAGTTTAGGGTTTTATCAAAAGATAAAAATGTTGCAGGTAGAAGAGAAAATACAACAGTATTCAGCTAAATGTTCAACCGAGGAAGATTTGATTAATAAACTTAAAGTGAAAGTTATTTATTTCTAACAGCCAATGTCAATGTTATGCTTTAAATGTATTCCTCAAATGTTGCTTAACAAAAAAAAAAATCAAAATCAAATAAATTTATTAAAACTATAAATGCACGCGCCATTGTATTTTGAATAGGTTGACTTTATGGAGTGGGAGTATACAGGTAGTGTAATGGTTATCAACATGGAAAGGGGAATTGGTGAGTCAAATTCAAATTTTGGCCTAGTCTTTTGAATTCACTTTTGCACTGGAAAAGTGCATGAATCCATCTCTTCTTCCAACTATTGGTTAAATAGCAGGGCAGACTGGGTTAGCTAGCATTGGATGGAAACAAATCAAGGAGAATGACAACTTTGAACTCAAAACTGCAGAGAAGGCAATGTGAAACCACTATATTTTCAAAGAATGCATGGCAATACACAGATAAATAAAAGAAAGTTTTGGAGAGCCATGATCACCTGTGCCTCAAAAGGAGGTGGCATAAAAAAGAAAAGTAAATAAGGCATCTATCGGGACCCCACCACCAATAGTAGAAATTATTCAACTTAAATTTATTTTTTGAACCATGTAAATAGCTGTCAGAGACTGAAGATAATAGAATATAGATAATTTGAGAGTGGAGAATGAAGTGGTAAACAAAGCAGATAAATCTACTCAATAGATTAAATTAGATTTGTTTATAAGGTCAGATTACACTGATCTTCAATTACAATTCTTAAAAAGCTGAGAGAAAATGAGAAACAGATAAAAGTCCAAGTAGATATCTAAAGGATTTCACATACTATTGTTGCTTGTAAATAAAAGGTCAAAATTCTTAAAATAAATTTGATTTTTTTTATGCTAGTGTTGACCAAATACAAGAACTAAGAGCCACTTAAGGTAGATGGTTACGAAATGTGGTTGTTTTATGGACATAGAAGTATATTTCATCTTCGTATTCCGCTTTATAGATAATTCCTTTGGTTTTACAAATTCCTTCAAGCAGACATTTGATTTTTGTCTTTGCAGTTACATTTTTCACGAATGTTAATCAAAAATAAAATATAGTTAGGATGTACTGAAGGCAATTTTAAAACATAGTGGATTAATCACAAGTCAACATTCAAACTAGAAAAATTTAAAAATAGCACCAAACTAGCTGATTATGTATGGAAATTAAAACAAAAAATATATAATGGGAACCCCTACATGGCATGGAAAATATTACAAACCTTGCAATGGTGATGATATCTGCAGATTTTGCCAAGAAGAAAGATTGGCCATAGTATTATTTCCAGAATGACAAAAACTACTAAATGAAAGGTCTAAAACAATGTCCGGTTGTAGACACATTAGGAAATATTTTTTTAGGCTTGTACAAACCTGGATGAAAGAATTTCCGATAACAAACCACTTCCTTATTTTGAACTTAAGCAATCAGTCAATACAGATCGCCTGATGAAACTAAAAAGGTCAAAACCAAGGAGGCCTAATTGGCTCAAATATCTAAAAGCCCTATATGCTAAAGCTTCATTTTTCTTCAAACATTTATTGAGCAAAATTGTTTACGGGTCTAATTTAAATCTGACCCATAACTATTTAACGTAAGCGCCCATAGATCAGAGGTAGAATCACCGACTGATGCCAATTCAGTCGGGTTTCAATCCCGGATAAAAGCAATCAGATGTCTAACCGTACTGATGAGCTGTGATACAGTGAAACAGATCTGTCTGTGGATGACTATATATATATATCTCTAAACTTATTTATAAATGGAACTTTGTGTGTGTGTGTGTGTGTGTGTGTGTGTGTGTGTGTGTGCGTATCCGTTACCTATAGACTCCAAAACGGCTGAACCGATTTTCTTGAAAATTTACACAGTTGTACTATAAGCATCTGTGAGTGTTCTTAGCTAGGTTTTGTGTCAAGGTACCCCCGATAAATATTGAAAATCGACAATCGAAAAAATTGGGTTATAGAAGGAGTGGTCAGATTTTAACCAAATTTGATACACTTATAGACAAAGACATAAGAAACAATATTCAGCAGTTTCAAGGTTGCAGTTCTTACAATAGTGCAGAAAATAAATAATATATATATTTAAATACTTTAATCCAAGCGGAAAAAGCAGGAAGGTAAATTCCAAAACCTGATCCTAATTAATATTAAATATTAAATTTTAATATTAAAAAATGATACAGGAGGAGAGCTCCATGTAATAAAAATTACAGAGCAAATATAAATTAAATTAAATTTTTTCAAAGATGTTGAATGCACATTTCGACATGAAATCCCCGAAGGGGATAACATATCACCTCAGCAACAAATGCTATCCCGAAACTGGAGATAATTTGAAGTAAATTATGTCTATTTTCTCTTTTCAACTCATAGATGGAATTGTAAAAAAAAAATAAAAAATAAAAAAAGGGGAAAAAAATGGTATCCTCTGGGTTCACAAAAAGTAAACTGAACAGACAGCATGTTGAATTGATATTAGGTTAAACAAAATGAAAAAGAGGTGGGAGGTAAAAGAGATAAAGGAAGGGAGGGGAAAAAAGAAGAGAAAGAAAAACAATTTTTTTTCTTATTACAGACACTGATGCATTGATATAAACCTAACTTCCTAAAAACATTGAAGTATTAGAAAAAAGACCTTTTCAAAATTCAGTTTAATACGAAAAAAAACTTATTTGATATCGATACCAGGAAATCAAAATTTGACTTACATCCATTCATTTTTCTTTCAGTCTACGGTTTCACTTTAACTGGAAACAACTATTGCTTTTTAGTCTTTCGTACCAATGTCCAAAGAGTTTGAGCTCCAGGACCATGGATTAGTTTTAAAGCTTTCATTACACCCAAGCAACACCGGGCTATACTGCTAGTGTATATATATATATATATATATATATATATATATATATATATATATACTTACTTGACTAATGCACATGTACTTTTTAAAGACATTGACAGTCTTAAATATGTTACTGGTGTTTTATATGTCACACTCAAGATTAAGAGTTATCAATACTATCTGAATTATAAAAACAAAGACAAAATAGAAAATAAAAAGGTGAATGCACACTTATGGTAAAAAAATGTTTTAAGAAATAAATTAGTGAAAGATAAAAAAATGTTACATATAGATAACAGATCACAGAGGAAAAGTATCTCTGTAAAGATATATAACACAGGATTTAGAAAATTGAAACATTAAGAAAGAAAACTATCTTGTCATCAAGAAACACAGTTCATTTCTTAAACGATAAGTGATCTTCAAGTAGCCATTGTTGCTATAAGGTACAAATTAGTTTTAGCACCAAGAAAAATTCAAGTTTAATTTAATATAATGAATATTTAAAATACATAGTAATACACATTAACAAAACATTAAAATAAAATTGGTTGTGCTTCAATCTGGTCACCTCCTCTTTTTTTCTTCAAATCTTTAAGTGCTGTTGAAAAAATAAATAAATAAATAAATAAATAAATAGAGCAAAGAAGTGACTTGCCAATGACCTCTTTACTTAAACTAAAGCTATTGTTTTGTTAAAGATTTACAAAATATATCAGTTTTTAAATTTTCTGAAATAACATTGGTATTTAACTAAACACACAATTAACAACTTGATATTAATATTGCAGAATTATAGTTTGGAATCATAAAATCATACAATGAATATCCATACAAGTGGCAGCAAAGAATTCATTTACTGAACATTTGTTCAATAAATATAATACCCATAAATACTTACTAGGATCATATAAACATGGATGAAAGTGTTCTAAGATCCTTAAACAACTAGGCCGTAATTTTGAAACCTAGGTCACAGAAATGACCCATTTCCAAATGAAATTGAATATATGGATTGAAATCTGATAAGATGAATAGAATAAGTAAAGTGAAACATGTTAGATTAAAGACACTTTTTTTCCTACCTATTCTTTACTTATTCTATTCATATAGATTTAAATAAATAAAATGTATATTTGGGTAGCAATCTTTCTTCTTAGCATGTTTTGTTGAAAACAACCAACAAGGAATATTTTAATTTTTCCACTATTCTTACATGGTCTATAATTATTATATTTCCAAGTGCTTTCAGCCACTTCTCTGGCCATTCTAAAGGGTTTTATGTTTCTGATGTTATTTTTACCTCATGTTTTGACTGTAATATAATTTATTTTGCGTTTTTGAAAAAGAGCATTCTTTCAAAGCTCTCACAAGCTGTGCATGCATAGAAATCATGTGAGCATCTTTTTATTTAAAAAAACTTTTAATACTCCATTTTCACTATTAAATAACGTGAGGTTGATGGTAGGAGAGAATTATTTGATGTATAGCGCCTCTCTTATAATGAGATGCTTTTGATATTATGATTTAAATAGTATTCTTGTATTACCAGAATAACATCAAAAACATAACACACTTGAAAATGGCCAGTGAAGTGGTTGAAAGTGCTTGGAAATATATATACTTGGAATTACAGGAAACAATTATATGACATCAAAAGCTAACGTGCACAAAAAATAAACATTACATTTGTCAATTTTAAGAAATTCTTCTTCAAAAGATTTTTCAACAAAATGCAAAAAAAATATATGAAAAGTTAAATATTTTTCAATATTCTGAGAAAAGTCATTATTGAGCCTTTATTAAGACTTCAACTTAACCCAGACCTCAAGTGGAACTCATACATATGATCAACTGCATCTTGCTGGAAAAATAGTTTCTTATACAACTCCAGTTGCTAACTCCTCTTCCTATCCTCTACCTTTACAAGAGCCAAATCAAGACAAAAATGGAGCACTGGCGCCATATATGGGCTGGAGCTGCCCAGTCTCCACTTTCAAGTCTTAATAGAGACTAAAAGTGTGTGTGTTCTTGTGCATTATTTTTCACCCCATGACCCCTATGTCACACACCTCTCACTGGTTTATCGTTATTTCCATGGAAATTTTTCAGGTGAACTATACTCCTTAGTTCCACCAGTTCTAGCCTTTACGGCTAAGACCCTACACACATTATAGCGAACCTTCATTCCCTTCATATTACAACTTCAAGACATTCCACTCGGGCAGTTTCTTACCTAGAACCACTGCTTTGTAGAACTGACTCTCAAGAGGATGCTTCCCTGATTACTACAACTTTAACCAGTTTAGTCTTCCTCACATATCCACATAAGCTGTGCCTATTACTCTGTAACCCTCTACATTGTACAAGGCCCAAGAGCCACTCAAAGTGAACATCAATGAAAAAAAATTAAATGAAAAAAAATTATTCTACAAACTGTTAATCTTTGTTAACTTTTAATATCATATTTTCATTGACACTTTCATTAGCTTTCCTTGGGTATGCAATTCATCTTGTAATTTATTGTTCTGCATCTGAATATCAGAAATTCTAGCAAGCACTGATCCATTTCTTTCTTTCAGAATAATAATAATAAAAATAAAGGAAAAAAAGAACTACAACATTTAGCTATTTGATCAACATAAATGCTAATCTTGTCAGCATACCAATGAGGTATGAAAGAGAATTCTTAATTTTTGAGATTCCAGTGTAATCCTAAACCTTGTTCTTCATTAGGCATAAGTATTCATACTGCAATGAACTCTATAATAGATCAGTTTATAGCTAGGTGTTTATTTAAGGCATTAACACAGGAGAGTAATTACAGCTTGAGGAATTGGAGAGCTGAGTTTGAATTCCAATTAAGTTCATTACAATCACTTATGTGCTAATACTCTTAGGAAAAGTATGAATCCAACTCTTTTCTTCTCAGCTATGGGTAAATAGCAGGACAGACTGGGTTCTATAGCCTTGGATGGCAGCCAGTCTAGAAGAATGAAAAATTGAATTCAAAATCAGCCTGGAGAGGATTAGGCTATCTTACCCAGGAAACACCACTGCTACTGCAGTACTTGTGGTGCCCCTAATGGGTCCTAGGTCCTGTGCAAGTATGATATGAAACTCATGGAAGAATCTTAGTTCAATATTCATATTCCAAAGACAGCAACAAGCCTTTTTTGTTAGCTGAATTATACATTTCAAGAATGCCCCAGCTAAAAATTGTAATGATAAAATCAGTACTAATTAGAATATTACTCCTAATAACCTAATCATCATCATCATTTGTCCATCACACCCAGAAGGTGCATAGGGCAGCAACTTTTTATTGCTGTTTCTGTAACAAACTGTTTTTTACGGGGCAGGGTTGTTAGTCCTGCACCCAACCCCCAAACCTGGAGGACCGGTGGACTATTCTTGGTTCTTACGTTTACAGCACCTGGCATTCCCAAATGGTCACCCATTTAAGTACTGACCAGGCTCGATGTTGCTTAACTTCGGTGATCGGACGGAAACCGGTGTATTCAACACGATATAGCCGTAGTCTAATAACTTATTAGAACAATAAAATTCACATTTTATCTGATGCAGAGAATAAAATGTCTTTTCATTCAGTCATTTAGGTGGCATACATGATACATGCTTGAGCAATCACGTTACTTTCAATCCATAACTGACTCAGCAGAAGATTTTCCCACAGTAGGTTGCCAGTTCTTTCTGTGGTAGACTGGTTGCCATCCAAGACTGCAGAACCCAATCTATCCTGCTATTCAGCCCATAGCTAGCGGGAGAAAAGATGGATTAATACCTTTCCAAGTGAATGCAACAAATTCAATTGGAATTTGAACTTAGCACTCCAATTTCTCATTCTGAGCTGACATCCATTGCATCACAATGCACATCCAGTCCTTTTATTACAATACCAATTTGTAAAAAAAATAATTCTGTTTAATGTATTTGTCACTTAACAAATAAGGACATTAAAACTGCCAAGTATAAAAAACAGGAAATTTATTCAGTTATGTTTGTAGCCTTAGTAACACAGAGTAGTATTTTCTTTTCCGTTATTTTGATTAAGATCAAAGTAAAATTTTACTTTCTTTTTTTCCAAATGCAGTAGGTGGCGTTAACAATCCAGTACTTTAAGGAGATAAGCTTCAAAAATGCTTATGTAACAAACATAGATTAAATATAATGTGAGAGAAAGAAAAAACAAATTTTTTATTATCATAAGCACTTCAAACAAATCTTATGACTCAGTTAAAAGCAAATAAATACTAAGCGTATTGACAAAATATTTTCTCTTGTCAACCTATAACACTAGCTTCACATACCGGAATGTTAATCAGCAGAAAAACTGAGTAAACTGGTTACTATTATCTAGTTATATAATGGACAGTGTAATGATTCTGATAATTTTTTCTTATACATATGCAACTTTGGTCATGTTGAAAGCAAACAGATATAAAATTAACAAGTGTATCCTGCTCTGATTTCAACATCCAACACCGATGTAAGCAGAAAATGAAAACTGTGCTACACCAATGTTCTGCTTAAACAGTCAGCTAATTGATAACACACTTGGGTAATCATGTCTCCTTTGACTAGGCAGAAAATTTTCCCCAAAGTAGATTGTCATTACTTTCTGTGGTAGACCAGTTGCCAACCATGGCTATAGAACTCAATCTGTCCTGCTATTTAACCCATAGCTGGAGGGAGAAGAGATGGATTAATACCTTTCCCAACAGTATTTGCACGTAAGTGAATGCAATGAATTCAACAAGAATTTGAACTTGGCTCTCCTTTCAAAAGGTACTATATGTTAGTTGTTTAAGGATGTAGAAGTTAGTTGGTAAAACTATCAATATGGTGATTTCAGGACAAATGTCAAGAGCAATTATCTGAATTTCTGGCTTCTAGGCTTCTGTGCCATGGATTAAAATGTTGGTTTGTAAATTTGTTGGCATCGTACTTGTGATTTTAAATCATGGGTTGAATAGTACAGACTAGGGCTCAATGAAACTGAACTGGCAATAACTAAGCAGTGCTTTAAAAGGGGGAGGGGAGATATCCCTAGATATAGACAGAACAACAGAACAAGAACCCTATGTTCAAATAAAGGGTTTCATTTGAAATTCTTCGAATAGTTATTTGGCTTTACAGATACCTGAAGAATGGCAGAGGAAACAATGACTGAAAAGTTATAACAACAACAACAAAGAGGACATTAGTCTAACTATAAATAACATCAAGGTCAATTGTTTTGTCATCTTTTTTTTTATCATTGAAGCTTTTGGCATGAGCCATTAACCTCTATTTACAGTGTAGAAGATTATTTTATGTTGTTTGACTGTGTTAAAATGGTTTCCTAGATTGTTAATGAACTTAGTTGGAAAATTCTATTTTGTTCTGATAGCAGTTAATTAAGTATAAAAACAGAATAAAGAGAGGTTATTAAAACTAATTCAGACTGGAGAGGCTTGCTTGTTCAAATCTTTTTGTAGTGTGAATATTTGCTCTTCTCAGTTTAACATAATCCAGAGACCTTAAAATCATTGCTAAATATTTAAGAATTACTGTATTTGCCAACATACAAGACATCACAAGGGTATTAGGAAGAATAATGTTCACTGCAACATATTCAAGACCAATTTTGAAATTCACCTCCCAAATTATATTACCAGTGCACATGTACCAATGTTTAGATGCAATATAAATAAAGTCTGATTGTTAATAACATCATTTTTGCTTTCAATAAGAAGAAAAAAAATAATGTGTCAATCAGAAGACTTGAGTAATACATAGCAGGAATAAAACATGGGGTACCCCAACAGAGGGACTTGTATGTTTATTATATTAGTCATATAGCAGAAATAACCCTCACCCATCCACATACATAATAGACATTAGTGAGCTAATATCTTACCATTATGTGGGAGGTATTTCTGCTATGCCCTGTATTTAATAGTGTTAAGTAGAATTGACCGACAATACATGCTTGTGTAGAAAAGAGATGAAATTCTCAAGTAGAGAAGACACAAATACATATTCAGAGTTTATTGACTAAGAAAATAAATAAAAAGCAAAAGATTAAATAAGAAATATCAACATTTGTTTTCTTTTTTTTTAGACAATTGTAATTAATTTTTTTTAACTTCTTACATCTTAAAAAGAAAAATTATCTTTATCAACAATGCTACAGGAGGGGGGTAATTTGTTGTGGTTTAATGGCTATTGTTCCAGTTTAGTTAATTATTCTTACTAAATAGTTCAGTCCATACTGAGTGCCCATACCTGAACCAAAACTAAGCCATACTTAGTAAATAACAATACCATAGGAGAAATGAAAATTGTTAAATTTAAAAATAATTGTGTAGTTAGGAAAGCTTAACAGAATCAATTTAAGATATTCATCTTTAACAGTATTTTCATTTTAAGTCAAATTCATAAAATAATAACAAAAATTCTTAATCTAGATATTAGGATGTAAATTAAAAGAGCTGTTCCGTTAATATATATCATCAAAGTTTATTTGCTTTTCTTTTTTAATTCTAGTTTTTCAAAATAAAAGCTCTAAGAAGAAAATAAATTGTACTTTCATTAACAAAGGTCAGCAAGTAAGGAAATCTTCATCACACAAAAGAAAGTTTGTTCTTTTATGATCCATGACTGGAGAAGCAGCTGGCGTTAATAAAAAACATGAGTTGTTGTAGATTGAGATATGTATTTGATTCTCTAGTGGATAAATAATCAAGGAATGGCCTCCAAGGGAATTTCTATGCATAACAAGTTGCAAAAGAACTGAACAAAAAAATATAAATTGTATAGTGTTTGAGAAATCTTTCTATTTTCTTTGTTTTGTTGTCACTACTTTTTCTATCAATTGAAATTCTCTTTTTTTTTTATTTAAAAAAAAAAAAAACCTTCCTTCACACACAAAAGTTAGTATCTGAAATGTAAATTACAATACCATATAAAAAAAATTCCATTTTATTGCTAACCATTAAAAAAGAACATCCAAACCATGTCGCTAACAAAAACTTCTGCTTAAAGTTAACTTTTAATAGGTTGGCTTGACAGTAGTTCATCATTAAAATAGACAATATTCCATTAAAATGTTTGTCAGAAATCTGTGTTAAAAGATTCTATGTCATATTATAGTTTGGGACATACAGGTTTGAATACTTAAAATGAACATAGACCAGATATTCAAATAAAAAGACAACACAACAGTATCCTTAATTTGTATGACAATATCAAATAGAAGAGAAATAACAAAAAAAAAAAAAAAAAAAATTTGGATGAAGAAAGTGGAGGGAAATATTTCAACAATCAGGTATAGTTCTAAAATGACTTAACAAAATTAACTAGTTTCCCTAACATTATGACTTGTAAAATATTTATTTTTCTTAAAATTATCTTGCAACATGAGAATCCCCCCCCCCAAAAAAAAAGTGTGAGTGGAGAAAGATTTTGTTTAAATATTGTACTTTTACTTTCTTCTCTCCTAACCTAGCCAATTTAAGACCAATACAAATTCAGATACTTCTTTTTCATTAGTATCAATTGGTTCTAAAGTTATTCATCAGCTTAACAACTGAATACTTCTTATAGGATGAACTATCTTTTCTAACCTGTAACTCAGCAGAATAAAAACTACTTTTCATTAGATAATTAACTCTTGGCTGACTAAAACATCATTACAATGCAAAATAAAAATACTTTTGTACCAGAGAAGCTTCATAACAGATCATTTAACAACTTTAAACAAGATCTAATTACTTGAAATTGTGATGGCTTAAAAAGACTTTCTTTTGTATAAAGTTAACAAAATTCATGAATTTAAAAGGAGCACTCCATTAAATATTATTGTTCATTTAACCTCCTGAATGTCACTGACATCAACTTTTAAGCAGCATGTCCAAAATTAATGTAGGAAAACGACCCAAGTCAATCACCTCTAAATAGGTAAAATGTCAACAGGAAAATGTGCTGTTTTGTTTAACTGTTCAAATGTAGATAGGGAAACTAGCTAAAGCTAAACCTGTATAAGGTTTTGAAAAGCTCCCTGACAAACCAAGAAATTTAAAAAAAAAAAAGTTTAAATTCTGTAAATAAAAGCAATTAATATTTTATCACTTATGTCGAGATAAGAAATTAAAACACTTTACCTATCACAGATCATTCTTGAGTAAAATGTAGCACTTGTTAATACCCTTGCTGCATTTAATAAAAATTACAAAAGTTAATTACCAGATTTGCAAGAGATACAACCCTATTTTAAAATATTTACTTGTAGATTTTCTTATATATGTGCATGTGTGTGCCTGTATTCAATATATATGTGTGTGTGTATTCTCATTGATTTCTATTAACATACATTTCCACATTTTTCATCCAATTTGTTTCAAAACTTACACACCCTTAATTTATTATTCTATACAACAAAGAAAAAGAAATTGCATGTGGCTCTTCAGTTTAATTTCGTTTTAACTTCTTATTTTCAAGTATTTTTTGTTAAAGATAAGTTCAACACAGCAACTTTTACATGGAGAATAACTCTTTAAAAAAATACAAGAGTTATCTCCTGTATTTAATGTCTGCAGATAATTTTTTTATTTTAGGTAATTGTAGTCTAGCTGTTTAATGCAGTTGACAAATGAAAGAATACAAGCCTGAAGTTTTAAAGCTTATAATTTCTGCTGAGTATCCTGAATTTTTCTGGATTAAAACTTTAAGCAAAAAGTCTGAGAAGGTTTTGGCCAGAAGGAAATGACTATAATTGTCTGAAATATTTAGAATGCAGTTTGAGGTTTATTAAAACTTTTTCAGAACAAAAATAGAAGGGACTCATATTGACAGCTATAGCAGAGTTATAAATACAGCAAATGTGTGTGTATATAGTTAAACAGTACATTATAATTTCCACTGGCCTTAATTGTTTGAAAAATATCTATCTTCCAGCAAGAATTTAACTTACATATCTCCTACACTGAGGAGATGCCATCTTTAGATCAGATGTGTCTTACCAATCAACCACAAAATATTTCATGGTAGACAAGATTCATATAGATATTCTCCTGATTGCTTTTATTGAACGATTAATATCTGCTCAAACTATATCAAATGTCTGTCTAAAATGTAAACGAAAATGCGGTCGGAAGAGAAAAACAATGCCAAGTGATGATGTATACATGATCAGGGAAAGTGTGAAAAATCCTAGGAAGACATTACTTGTTTCAATTAATTTGCACAAGGGTGTATGCATAGATATCTTTTCTGCATTTTTGTGCATTAAGCATCAAAATGTATCCGACAAGTAATTAAACAACTATTTTTTTTAAGAATATGTGGTATTCACTTATGTATGTATTCATCTAACTCTTTCCAAATGCACTGTCATCACCCAAACACTCTGAAATGTTCATCTCGGAGCTTCCCAAACGAATGCCATGTAATACTGCATGCTGCTTCCAAATTTCTGGCAGAATAAATTGTGTCATGGTGCTCTTTTTCCTCACAGATGGTGCCCAACTGACCCACCCATACTGTACAGTTGACAAAATCAAAAACAAACACACATGTGTAAAATAAAAAAAAAAAAAATATAAAAATGGTGATAATTTACCCTTTGCACTCTGTACATAAAATGGAAGAAATACAGCTCAAAAGTATAAAAATAAACTGCAGTTACTAATTGGGAATAATTAGTGCATCACTGTATGGAATGGAAACTAATACAGAAGCAGTTAAAAGTAGAACTCATCTGGATGAAAAGTAGATTTGACATTAGACTGATTAGAAAAGAATATTAATCAATTTCAAATGTTAATATTAAAAATCTCTTTAAGACTGTTCTAATTAATGTATTTTGTTTCCAGTGTTACAGCAATCGTTTAGTTTAAGAGAGAAGTGGAAAGTAGGAGTCCCTGTCATTAAAGAAGTACATTGGTTGGTTGTTTTTCTTTAGCACAATATCAATGTCTATGAGTTATTTAATGCTGAAATCTAAATATTTTGTATGTAATTTTCATTTTTGGAGATAATAATGGTTTTAGTCAGAGAAGTCTTACTAATTAACATATATCTTTAGTAGCATGAGGGGTAGATTCATACCTTTCTAAAGGGTATTTGTGCATAAGTGTGTATAACGAACTCAACTAGAATTGGAACTCAGTTCTTTGATTAACAATTCCAAGCCATTATCTATTACATCACTAGCACATCCAAGCTTATAGCACCTAGTATTCCTAAGTGGTTATAGATCTAGATACTGACCAGGCCAGGTGTTGGTTAACTTCAGTGATCATATGAGAACCAGTGTTTCAACATGAAGTAGCCATGAGCACTAAGTGGAACCTTCGTTGTGATGCATTTTAATCTAATGGTGATAGCTGTACAGCAGAAGCACTTATTTCGTGCATCATTACCCGCAAAATTTTTATAATGTAGATGAGGAATACAGAGAATATCTTTTGGTTGTGGATCATTAACTGAGGACGCTGTTAGTAAGAAAGAAAACGAAAACTTGTTATAGTGAGATTATGATGATTACTCAAGACTAACAGACTATCTAAAAGCAGGTTAAAAGTTCAAAGATATTACTTATGTTTTATTAACTTGACACGGATTTCTAAAACACTAATATAAGCTATATGAGACGCATTATCATAAGAGAATGGCTTGAAGCTTTTCTTTAAGTTGTACTTTCAACAGGACAGACTTGACAAATTTTTACAATGAGATATTAGAAAGCGAGAGACAGCAGACATTAGGATACAGAGTAGTTGCAAAGAGAAGAAAGAGCTTGTCATTATATAATGGCTGCAAATGATGCATGCTATCAAACCCTATTGGGGACTCACAGTATTTTGTTTTTTATGAGCAAGTGTGGGAATATCTATTTCAAGAATCTTCAAATAAATTAAACATTTTTTAAAAATTATTTTGAAAATAATTCTTGTAAAAATTAATTTTTCATCTTCAAAGTATTCTTAAGATACAATTTATTGCTTCCAACAATACATATTTTCAGTAGATATTTTTTTTGTTTTTTTGGAAGCAAAGTAATCACAATTCATATTCTTATGATAACTTTGGCTAAAAACATACTGAAAAGTTCTCAACCCAACCAACAAGAGAAGAGAAAAAAAATGATGTTTGATATTAAGCCACTCCTGTTCATGTAGATATATTTTTTTTATTAGAGGGTGCTGAAAATTTTTAAATCTAAACATGTTCACAAAATCTGACCAAATAGACAGAAAATTTTTCAGCACCTAACACTTATACGACCTGTATTGAACAGGAGTGATTTAAACAAATGGAATGAGGAAATTTATATTGCATTTTTGTAAAATAATACCAAACAGGAGATACACTGTAATCATGTGTATTGATTGATTGAGAGAACACAGGAGATTAATTTAGAGATGCAAATCTCCCAAATAATCAAAGCATATCATTTATGTTTTTTTTTATCTGGAGTGAAAAAGTTAATTTAAAGACTGAATTTAATCTGGGCCAAGTAAACTTGAAGTTGTCTTATTTATCAACAAATAAATCAATTGTTGTATACCATAAGAGATTTGCAAAAGCGACAATTATAAAATTTCGAAGAGACTTACAGTGTCAAATATGGCTTTAAATGTTATTATACAGCTGATTTTTTTTTTTTTTAAGGTGAGATTAAGAGTTCAGAAAACTTACTCAATTAATGTGATACACAGTAAAGTAAACGCATAAACAAAAAGAAAACATAAGTTCTGTTCACATATCACTACACACAGCTATAGGTTTCCCAAAAACTTAAAACTAGTAAGAAAACAAATTCATCCCAAGAAAAATTCTAGCATACCTCACAAATGTTACCAATTGGAGAAAAACTGACTGACCTATTTTCTGGATTTATGAATGTCCGATAGTAGCTTTGACCAACTTGTACTTTTTTTTTCTTGACTTCGTTTTGTAAAACGCTGGACTTTGTAATAAAACTGTAGCCAATAATGAATAAACTAGAATTTTATCGTGTTCAAAAAGTTGTTTTGACTTTTGATCATTGCAGTGCAGCGCATTGTCATTTTAAGGAAATAATTAATTTAATTATTATAAGAAGACTTACTTTCTAAGGGTTCGTACATGACATCGGACAATCAGTTTTCGAATTTAAAAAATATATACTTTCCATCCCCCCCCCCAAATTAGGGGAAATGCTTTCAATTATGTCAATAAAATGAAGAAAAAATGCAAATGAATTAAAAATGGGGAGAGAGCGTGAAAAAAAAAAGTTAATCATTTAGACGTGGACTGCAGGTGGGGAAAATTATATTAAACACAAAATTGGAGATAAAAAAAACTCTAGAGAATAAAAAAATTTCTCTCGACTCGACTAATTATGAATGAAAGAATGATAAAAAATATATAAACAAACTTAAAACTGAATGCATTAAGTCATTCATTTCAATTTTCAGAAATATTTTTGAAAAATAAATAAAAAGAAAAGATCGTTCAATTTATCTTGCCTTTTTTTTTTCGTGTTTTAAACAAACGACGGCTGATATGATTCGAGGTGAAGAGGAAAATGTTATGGTTTTCTAAAATCAAACATATGTGTAACTTTCAAAACATCTCTAGTTATCGAAATTTATGCGATCCTGTCAGTGTTTCAACATCTGTGACCACACAGTATTAAAAAGTAAGCGTGAAAGAAAAAGGCAATAATTCGTGGCAGAAAAATATTTTTAAAAATTTCAATAAAGATAAATAAAAACATAAACAAACTATACCAGAGAAACAGAATACCCACTCATCATGCAAATTTTAAAATTTAGTAGAGACAATAATTTTCAAAAATTAAAAAAAAAAAAATGAACAATAAACTAAAAAAACACATGCTTAATTTTTTTTTTATAGACTGATAATTTTTTATTGTGATCATAAAGTTAGAGAAAGGTTTCACTCTAGTTTACTATCGTAAATTGATCCCTTCATTTTTTTAAAGTTGTTCCATATTGTAGATGTACGCCTATGCCATATTAAGCATGAACTGACTTCAAGCTTCTTTCTTTACCACATCAATTCTTCAGTTTGGAATATCTGAAGGTGGGCTCAAAAGTGGTCATAAAATGGGTGTTCTGTTTACGATGCATTCAGCATTACACACAAGGCCCCGATTTCGCTATAGATGGGTCTAATAAACCCCCCGATGATGGATTTCACTCTAATACTACTAATATACAAAATCCGCAATAAAGCGACAAAACAAAGCATTCTTTTCTGCTCGTTCTTTTTTTTTAGGGGGGGGATCATTATCAATTGCAGAATCATCATCATCACTACAACCGTCGTCGTCGTCATTGTAGCAGCACATGGAACTCCCCGAAACAAAAAAAAAATGGTTGCTTACCTGCAAACCTGGAGCGCCCGGGTCGACACCTGTATCTAAAATAGCAATCACGGTTCCTCTTCCATCGTAGTCTGGATACTTGGTGAGAAACGACGTCGCTCCTGTTTCTTTCTTCGGTAAAAGACCTTCAACAGGGAACACCGTATCGGTAGACGACGACGCCATTCTTTCTGTACCGGTGACAGGAAGTGACCTTTATTATAGCAAAGAGGTCACTTCCGTCATGAAACTGATGACAGATTCTAGATTTTAGTGGGTGGGCGTCTTTTTTGTTTCAGGTTTTTTTAATTTTAATTGGGTTTTAAAATAAATGTTCGCTTCTTTTATTGTTATATTTTGTATTTGAACTAATAAAAATGATTGTGTGGAAAATATTTTTTAGCTAAAAAATGTACTTTCTTCTCATTTCTATTATTTTCCGAATTTTATTTTTTTTGTAAAAAAATGGTTTTTTGGGGCTTAAATTTAACTTTTAAAAGCTTCTTTTTTTGGTCAAATAAATATTTGGTCTTTATCCTGTTGAACGTCTTGCCAAAAATCCTTATTTTCTGAGTGCATTTGTACCAACTGCTGAAGAAAAGAGAACGCGCAGGTGAAGAAAAAAAACTCTTTTTATATTCAATTTTATGCTGACTTAAGAAATTGTTTCTCAGTTGTAATCAAAGAAAAAAAAACGAAAAAGATAGATAAAGAAAAATGTTTATCTTTTGAAACTAGTAAATTTTCATTGTTAACATTCACAATTAATATATATATATATATATATATATATATATATATATATATATATATACCAAAACTAGTTAAAAAAAGATTAAAATAAGAAAAACAGCAGAGATAGCACCATGACACAGCAAATTTGTAATTCTTCTTAACAGAGCATGACATAGCCACGATTAAACAGCTAAAACAAAAAAAAAACGATTTTTTATCTAATCTTAATAATGTAAATATACTTTTTTGGGGGAAAAAATAATTGTTATGTGACTAAACAAAGATTATATTTGTGTTTATATGATATTCGATTTTTACTTGAAATGCAGTTCTTGAATTTTTCAGTTTGGATGATGTAGCATTTTTTGAGGAGAAATTAGTAAGTACTAAGTAGTAACTATATACAAATAAACCGTAAATATAACATTCCGCTTTACAGTTCTGTAGTCGATAAAAATCTGAAAATATTATTATTATTGTTGTCATTTCATTTATTTGACATTTACATACAGCAATGACTTTAAACACGAAAAGGGTAATTAGTTAATTTGGAAATGAAATTAAAATTTAATGAAAATTACGATCACATTTTTTTTATTTTGGAGAAGGACTTTTTTAGTCAATTAAAACTTACCGTTAAATTTAATGATTTAAAAAACATTCACTTAACTACATTTTGGAAAAGAAAAAATGTAAGCTTGAAGATAAAAAATAAAAAAGTTTTTTTGCTTCAAGCTTATTTTTTTCCAAAATGTAGTTTAAGTGAATGTTTTAAAAATCATTTTAAAATTAATAAAAATCTTGATGATTGTTTTTAATTTTTTTTTTTTTTTTTGTAGGTACTAGAAAAAAATAACCGGCACGTTTTCTTTCAACGGAATTTTTTCTCTGTGATTCTCTGTACTTTTATGATGCCATCATTTTACACCTGTATACAATATGAGCCTATGAGGTCATGCATCATCGTATGCATCATTACATTGTAAGCCACGTTTCGAAATAATAATCTTCTACTTCTTAGTATTGCTGTTATATTGCAACACTAACGGAAACTAAAAGCTACGATTATGATTTTTTTTATTTAATTCGACAACATTGCAGTGACACAATTATTTAATGCAAAACAATCAACAATGAAATTTCCGGAGAAAATTACCTGTGTAGTTAGTACAGCTGAGTGATTATTATTCACCTGACACAATTACGAATACTCTAAGTGTTACTAACTATTTTTGTCAATGAATTGAAGTACAAGTGCAATTACAAATTCCTCCACATCGACTTAGCTCCTTGTACCAGCATACCAACCATTTACGAGCATTAAAAAAAAGAAAAATATATTATTACCAAGTTCCACTATATAAGCTACTATTTTTTTACTGAGTGTCACTACTAAACTTACTACAACTACTACTGCAACCACCAACACCAGAATCACCGTCAATCGCAGATACTACAACTGCACCAACATATCACCACTTTACCACTTTTTTACCCTACTCGCCACTACTATGCTAACTGACTTTTACAACTTCCACGACAAAGATAATTATTCTTTATTAGTTTTATTAATATTATTACTTACTATAACATTTAAAAGTCATCATCATCATCTAACGAAAATGATTTTACAGCATAAACAATTACTATTCTTTTTACAAATAGCATATTTTTACGATGATTACCAAATTTCTTTTTAGTTTTTCACACATCTGCTTTCTACTCCCTCTGTCTTCTTTTTTTTTTTTTTTGACAATTTATAATTTCTTATTAAGTGAAGCGTAATGTCCCTTCCTCCAGGATGTGGGCGATTATAGTTTCCCACAGTTTCCTTTCTTTAAAAAATGTGCATTGCGATGACAGTTCTTCTTGGGGTAATACTGGAGTGATTTCCTGTTGCTTTCTTCACAGTTTGGGATTTAGAGAATTGTTCTGCGAGATTGGTTGCCAATCAAGGCTAGAGATTTCTACCTTATGTCGCCAGTAACTAAAAGATCATTACACTGTTCTGTTGTAACATTGTTTGTAGTAAAGTAAAGTAATCATAAAAAAAAACTAACATACTACACGCTATGACATTTACGTATTGATCAGCCTTTCTCTTTTATGCTTATGATTAAAGAGTATTTGTGCATTTTTCCTCAGATCAATCAAAGTGTCGCTTCTCAGCATATGTACATTGATAACGCTGCGCTTTGTGAAAAGTGTTACACACACACACACACACACACACACACACACACACACACACACACACACACATCCGTGCGCTCACGCCGCAACAAAACGTGACTCACGTTTGGATTTTAACGAAGGATTTTCTGAAAGACGTACAAATATTAATCAAGCCCCCTCGGTACTTAGGGGCGCATCAAGAACCAGGTAATGAGTTCAGACCCCCCCCCCCTCTAGGAAAGGTACTAGCTGGGGGTACATCCCGGAGCTTGAGTTGATATTAATTTCAACTTTCCTGGCTTATTGCCAGGCAAGTCTTTCAAGTCAACGGATGAGAGCCCAACAGCTCAGGTTTCTTTTCTTTTACTTAATTGTCTTTCTTTTTTATTTTTTAGATTAGAACTGATAGACTACCCACACATGATTTGATTATAGTAATGAACTCTCATGTTGAATCAGACTCACTTTTAAGCCTGTATGCATGGTTGTTAGCAAAAAAGGACAACCCAACATACAAATTATAGATTGGCGATGCCGAAATCAGACAGGTACAACAAGTTATATATTTAGGAAGCGCATTAACAGATGTGCGTTGTGGTGCAGTTGATCTCGGAACGAGAAATCGGAGAGCCGAGTTCGAATTCCGGTTGAATTCATTGCATTCACTTACGTGCAAGTACCCTTGGGAAAGGTATTAATCCGTCTTCCTTCCAGTTATGGGTTAAATAATAGGACAGATTGGGTTCTATAGCCTTGGCTGGCAACCAGTCTACCGCAGAAAGCAATGGCAACCTACTGCGGGATAATCTTCTGCCCAGTCAGTCATGTCTCTTTCGAGACATGATCGCCCAGCGTGTTTCACGTATGGCACTTAACTGACTGATTAACAGAGGAAGGAAAGTGCAACAAGGAAATCCGAAGGCACATTGGGATAGCTAAAGTGCATTCCAAAATCTGAGCAAAATATTAATAATAATAATAATAATAAAAAGACATCGTTAGAAACAAAGAAAAGCATATTGTACTGTTATACAGTATCAACCCTCCTATATGGCAGTGAATACTGGACAATCTCCGCACAGATTAAGAAGTTACTTGAAGCAACAGAAATGTGGTTCTACAGAATGAAGCCGAGAATACCATGTCGCGAACAAGTGAGTAACGACGAATTTCTTGAGAAAATGACAAGGGCAGCTATGCTTAACATTAGAAAGAGAGTGTTGAAATTTCTGGGACACATAATGAGGAAAAGGGCTTTGAAAATTCGATACTAACAGGGCAGATTGAAGGCAAGAGGGTCCAAAGAAAGCAGCGCACAATCTACTTGGTGAGGTTTTTGCCATCTCTCCCCAAACGCTTCTTTAAGTGTTTGGGGAGAGATGGCAAAAAGACAAAGCCTATTAAGAGCTACACAGAACGGGAAGTTGTGGAGAATCATTATCGCCAACCTTGAAAAGACACTGCACACAGAGGAAGAAAAAGAAGAAAAAAATTCCTTTCGTTTACTTACTTTCCCAACAACTACAATCTTCAAGAATTCAAATGTAAAGTCAATAGTAATCTCCTATCTCACTAACTTGCATTCTCTCTCTCTCTCTCTTTCATGCTCCTTTCTTCGTCCACTCCTCTCTCATCAGTATTCTTATCCTTCTCTTGCCCTCTTCCTGACACATCCTGTAACCTGTCACTCTTTCTCATAACTTTCCTCCTATGTAACCTCCTGCTTAACAGTGGCAGTAAAATGCCTTGCTTGGGGCGAGACTATTAAAAAAAAAAAAAAATAGCGCGCACTCTGCCACGAAGTCTCTAAACAACTTTATTCAGGTTTGAATTCAAAGTTTTTCTCTTCCTAGACTGGTTGACAGCCAAATCAAATCTAATTAACCAATAGCTTGAGGAACGTGGGTTCATGCCTTTTCCAAAGGCATTAGCGCAAAGTTAATGAATCGATAGGGATTTGTACACGATTTCATTTTCCGCTCTGATAATCTTTACACTATCCACAAATGGCAGGTAGTATTATTCTTCAGGGTGTTGTAACTTTATAGTTCTTCAATATATATATATATATATATATATATATATATAAACCCTGTACATATAAATATATACATGGTTTATCAAAAATACTTTTATAAATTTTGGGTGCGGGTTCCTCACATTAAAACAAGGACAAAAGTGCATATAAACATTTACTCTCAAATACTTCTATTTTGAGTTAAATTTAAAGAAAGTTACGGTAGACCGCGCTGTGTTGCCATGTACTAAGTTACATTTGTCATTCGTGCACAAGCGGCTAGTCTGTCTCCAACGTTGAATGTGTGCAGTAGTGAGTTAACAGATAAATTTTCTCTTTAACAATGGCAGAATAATCCTATTGTGAGCAGGCAGATATGATTTCTATGTACGATCAAACGAATGATAATGGACGCGAGGCTGCACGGCTGTATCTGAGTATCAAAGGCATCCGAGTTATCTAACATTTGCTGCTGCTTATCCTCGCGTTGCTGAGATAGGATCCGTGGCACCACAAACTATGTATTGAGGAAATCCGAGATTCGCTCTTGCGTCTGACCACTAAGAACACATTTTACATAGAGTCGGAAAAGACTCGGGTATCAGCACACTTCAAGTGGTCCTCGCATGTCACAGTACCGCATGGACGAAACTCAAGAGCAGCTTCTATATCCGTAACATTTGCAACGTGCGCAGGTTCTTTCACCCACTGATCACTCACCACAGGAGAATTTTTGCTGATGATTTATTAACAACTGCCAATCTGTTGTTTGTCTCTTCAGTCTGGTTTACGGATGAGGCAACATTTGGAAGAGATGGAATAATAGATTTACACAACCAACATTTGTGAATGGATTGTAGTCCACTTGGCACAATACAGGTAAGACATCAGCATCAGTTTACAATTAATGTGTGGGTTGGAATTGCAGGTGACAGTTTGGTATGTCCATATGTTTTCCAAGTACGTCTTACAGGAGCTGTTTACAGAGACGTTATTTCAACCACATTTTCAGACCTGCCTGAGGGTGTACCCCTGCTAATCGAAGACGCGTGTTGTTCATGTATGATGAGAACATTTTAGTCTCCTTTTTTCCGATGCACTGGCTGACATCTACCATGAAAGATGGATAGGTAAGAGAGGACAGGTTTCATGGTTTACACGTTATCCCGATTTAATCCTTTGATCTTTATATGTAGGGGTCACCTAAAACAATTGGTTTATGCAGCTGACATTAATAATGCAGAGTCGCTTTATTGGGGGTGCCTGCGAAACCATTCGACACCGTGTGGAAGTATTTGAAAGGTATTTGGGGTACAACAATGGCTTTTAGACACATGTTTATATGGACATTTTACATTGTCTTGCTGTCAGGAACTCGCCCCCAAAGTTTGTAAAAGTATTTTTTAATTGTCTCTTGGATTGTTAATTTAACAGCGTTTACCGTAAAATTTAAACTTAATCACTAAAAAACTAAGGATTTGCGGACATATGTTTATATGGGCTTTTGTTCTTGCTTTGCTGTGAGGAACCCGCCCCAAAATTTGGAAAGGTACTTTTAATACACCCTATATATATATATATATATATATATGTGTGTGTGTGTGTGTGTGTGTGTGTGTGTGTGTGTGGTCAAATCATACATTTTAGATGCATCAAGGGTGGTCTTCAGTGATGCACTGTTCTCATCGCCGATTTCAGGTTTCGCATCATATCAGCTCCAACAGCAACCCAGACATGATTCTAAACGAGCCAGGCCACCTCGTTGACATTGCAAAGAACAGTAATTATAAAAACTAGCAAGTTTTCGACCGTTCTTAATGACATGTGTCAGCGTCAGCCAATGAAAATGGGGCTTTTCACGCTCCTCTACTATATAGTGGCGTTTTCCCCTCCCCTTTCCATTCCTTATATATATATATATATATATATATATATATATATATATATATATATGCAGCTTTCATTAAGATGTATATTAGAATGTAAGTGGTGTTATGCATAATGTGGACTGTAGAATAGTGGTATGTGTTATGTACCTAATATGGTAAGCATTCTGTTACACGTAAAATAACATTCATCCTCGAAAATGGTTAAAAATATAGGCGAAAGTGCACGGATAAACAAAACATTGGAGTAACTTTTATATAAGTTATGCCCCAAAAGAAAAAATAAGATTACATGAAAAATTACATAAAAAAACTTAACCATCACACTTTGTCTATCATTTTTAATGAAACCTGCATAAAAGAGAAATTGCTGCTCATATATATATACACTACCGGCCATAATTATTAGGTAACTCCAATTAAAAAAAAAAAATGATGTATTTCATACTATTTTTAGTATTCATTACCAAGTGGATAATGCGAAATGAAAATAGAATGGTTCTTTTGATAATACTGCACAATAACATTTGCATCAAATGAACTGTTCTGGTGTCCAGTTTTTGTGCTCTCTTCCCCATGCTAGTCTCTTCTTCTTATTGGCTGGCCGAAGCAAAGGCTTTCTGGTTACTTTGTAAAACTTTGCAAGTTATAATAACAGAAGAATCATTCTATTTTCATTTAGAATTATCCATTTGGCAATAAATACTAAAAATAGTATGAAATACATCATTAAAAAAAAACTGGGGTGGCCTAATAATTATGGCCGGTAGTAACCCTCGGACCCCGCTAATTACCACCCTATCAGCCTCCTTCCGATCTTTGGCAAAGTGTTCGAAGCCATTATCAACGCCGAGGTGGTTCAGCATCTCACAGCCCACAGGCTCCTCTCGGACAAACAGTATGGTTTCCGCTTCACCAAGTCTACTGCTGATATACTAACGACCATCACTGAGTATATATACCAGGCTCTCGACAAGAATGGCGAAGCTCGAACCGTTGCCTTGGATATTTCCAAAGCGTTCGACAGAGTCTGGTATGCTGGCCTTCTACGCAAACTGCGGAGCTATGGTATAACAGGACATTTGTTTGACCTAATCCAGTCATTCCTCTCTAATCGCACATTGAAGGTAGTATTAAACGGACATGCCTCCCAAAAACTACCATACGAATGCGGGTGTCCCTCAAGGCTCTATCCTAGGTCCTACGCTTTTTTCTGATCTACATTAACGATCTCCCCGATGCTATGAGATCCAAAGTAGGCATGTACGCCGACGACACCACAGTTTACTGTCGCCTCGATCAAAAATCTGGTGTGGGTGACAAAGTGAACCTCACTACCGAGCTTGAGAAGAACCTCCAATCCGTGGTGGACTGGGGTAAGAAATGGCTCGTAAATTTTAATGCTTCCAAAACGAAGCGGCTCTCAATTAACCATCATAGACAATCGCTCCTACCTCCCATAAGCATGGAACAGGCTTGCCTCCCAGAAAGTAAAACACTACGCCACCTTGGCCTCACACTCTCAACGGACCTCAAGTGGAATGACTATATCGAATCCATTGCTAAATCAGCTGATATGAAAGTCGGAGCCATTGCTAAATCCGCTGCTATAAAAGTCGGTTCTCTGTGCCCGGAAGTTTTTCCTGTCTGAGTTCATCCTGCACAAATATAAATCTACCATCCACCCGTGTATTGAATACTGCTGCCACATCTGGTCGGGTGGCCCTGCTATTCTACTCGGGGTCTTGACAAAATACAACGGATAATCTGTAATGTGATCGATACCGACTTGGCAGCCCGGCTGCAGTCGCTCTCTTACCGGCGTGATGTGGCTTCCCTGTGCCTCTTCTATAAATACTTTCACGGCTTCTGCTCCGATGAACTTAGATCACTGGTGCCCCCTAGGTATGAATTTACACGATATACTAGATTAGCAATTAGTTCCCACTCTTTTACAGTGAAACAGATAAAAATGTAACCGAAATTTCTACTCTAACAGCTTCTTTTCTCGCACTTGCCGCCTGTGGAATTCCCTTCCATATACTTGCTTCCTCGACAACTACAATATCCAAGAATTTAAATGTAGGGTCAATAGACACCTCTTATCACACTAACTCTCATCCATTCTCTCAAACTCTCTTCCCATCTACCCAACCCCCATCCTCGGTATCCTCGTCCGTCTATCACCCTCCTTCCGACATTTCCGATAACCAACCACTCTTTCTCATCACTTTCTCCTATGTAACCCCCTGCGCAATAGTGGCAGTGGAATGCCTTGCTTGGGGTGAAATGATTATATATATATATATATATATATATATATATATATATATATATATAATTTATTTGTTAGACGTTATTTTTAAGAGATACTTTTATTTGAGTAGATGCTCTGATTTTATTATTAAATATTTTTATTATATATTAAACAGTTTATTGATTTATTTACATCTTATTTACATTGTTAAAAAATATACATCCTCCAGCAGATTTCCAACATGTGTCCCCTATGAGAAATCATCATTAGATATGACACGCCTTGACCGCTTGCCAACATAGGGCTTCCTGATCAAACAAAAAATTATAACCAGATTTCTCGAATATTAAGATCGGTAGATGTAAATAAATAAACATACTGTTTAATAATAAAAACAGAGTTTCTATTCAAATATGAGTATCCATTAAAAATAACGTTTAAGCAGATAAATTACAATGATGTCGGATTTATTTCGAGAATCGGGAGAAATGTGTGTTCAAAAGCACTATTCGGGCTTTGGTTGATAGGAAGTTTTAAGTGGCCGAGCGGTCAAAACACGTCAGATCTAATGGCAGTTTACCCTAGTAAACGCAGGTTTGAATCCTAGCAAAGGATTCGTATTTTTCTAACAATATTTCTTGAATATTCAGGCTGGTATATGTAAATAAATATACAGTTTAATAATAAAAAACAGAGCATCTACTCAGATATGAGTATCCATTAAAAATAACGTTTAAACAAATTTAATCAATTTCCTAATATATATATATATATTAGAGAGAGAGAGAGAGAGAGAGAGAGAGAGAGAGAGAGAGAGAGAGAGAGAGAGTAGATTTAAATATATTTGGATAAGGTCAAATTGGGAACTGATCTAAAAATACCTTACAATTTACTGTTAATTGGAACGAAGAATTGCTTGTTCATTTAACATTTTCAGAATGAAACTACTCCCTATGAGAGACCTTTTTTTGCTTTTTATCATCATGGCTGATACAAACTTATAGGAAAGGGATTCCTAGCGCCTTGTCGAGTTGACGTTTTTGCTGACATAAAGTGGACATATTATATTGAATCAGTTGCTTGGTTTGCCGCTAGGAAAGTTGGTTCACTGTGTCACGCTAGATAATTTTTTTTCGCCTGAATCTATCTCCAGAAGATTGGATCATTGCGCCTGACTGCTTATACTTCTCGATTTTATCTTTTTTATATACACTTTTCATCGGTGTAAGTTTTTTTTTGCATAGTGTGTGTGTGTGTGTGTGTGTGTGTGTGTGTGTGTGTGTGTTTGCATTCGCTCGCTTATGCGCCCGTTTGCGCGTATGTGCGTACGTGTAGGGTGTCGTGATTGTTTGTCCTTTTCGACCTTTGTTTTTCTTTACAGTACACTCACTCCTTCATCGTTCCTTTTATTTTCTCTAGATGCATATAAAATATTCTACAGATTCCGACAAACAAAACTATCTTTGATAATGGTTAATAGAATAACTGAAAGTGATTGGGTTCACAATTCAGTCTAACATTTCTTACACACTCGATGTCCCAAAAGAAATCACTTGTACGAATGTTAAAAAAAAAAAAAAAAATGAGAAAGCTAAAACGTAGTACTTTGTCAATCGTCTTCAATTTAAGCTCTCTCTCTCTCTCTCTCTCTTTCTCTATCTCCATTCTCTCCCTCTTTTTCTCCCTGTATATATACATATATATGTGTGTGTGTGCGCGCGCTCGCGCGTGTGTGTGAGACAAAAGAAAACTCTTTTATTAGCAATGCGTTTCAAGGAAAACTTTTCTAACGCGTTTCTTTACCAACACGTTTCGTTGGTACATAAATGTTTTCCTTTTTTTTAATTTATATTGTCTTTAAAGATCCATTTTAGTTATATGTGAATTTTTACACACACACACACACACACACACACACACACACACAAGGAAAGAAAGAAGAAAGAAAGAAAATGAAAGATAGAGAACATAAAGAAAGATAAAAAGAAAAAGAAAGCCTACCACAGAAAATGAGAAAGGGAAAAAGAAAGAAAGACACTGACAGACAGGATTATTGTCTTAAATTCTATTTCACCTTTATTCCATTTGATCTTTTAAAGTGGATTAAGCTTTAACAGTCTTTTTCTTTTGGAGATTAACGCACACCTTAAATGTAGATAGATACTACAATAATATGAATATAGTTGTAATGATAGTAATAACCCAAGAGTGAGTAAAATAACATTACATCTTTGATGTCAGAACGATGAAACATCAACATTATTACATTATCAACGCGGGTGGGGGCACCCTTAGCTTGATTTATGGGCGTGTATTCCGAGCAGAACTGGTATATTTGTTTCTTTACGCCTCTTACATATGAAGGGTGCCAATGACAAAGAATATATTAAATTAAGAGTGATAGACAACAATCCTTGTGAATCTACAGCGTAATAGCGAAACGTTCGGATCATTTTATGCTTACTTTTTTTTACCGGAAGTTTTTTTCCCGCCTGAATCCATTTTGCACATATACATATCAACCATCCGACCGTGCATGGAATACTGATGTCATATCTGGTCAGGCACCCCTGCTGTTCATCTCAGTGTTATCGACATGCGCTAAAGGAGAATCTGTAATGTGATAGGTCCCGACCTGGCAGCTCGACTTCAGCCACTTTCCCATAATCGGGATGTGGCTTCCCTCTGTCTCTTCTATAAATATTTTCATGGTTTCTGCTCTGACGAACTTGAGTCACTGGTGCCCCCTCCACAAGTATTTACTCGATCAACTAGACTGGCAACAAGGTCTCACCCTTTTACAGTTAGATCAACCAAATGCAGGCGACAATTCTATTCCATCAGTTTCTTTTCTCGCGCTTCCTGCCTGTGGAACTTGCATTCCTGACGGCTACAACCTCCAGGAATTTAAATGCAAATTAATCTCCCATCTCTTATCCACTTAACTTCACCCCTTTCTACATCACCCCGTGTATCTTGTTCTTTTTCTTTCTCGCTACCTTCGCAATTGTCTTCACTCCTGTGTTCACATCCTTCTCTTGCCCTTTTTTCTTTCACCCCCTGTAGCTGGTTCGTCTTTGTCTTCCTCCTGCCTAAAACTTTTACTCTCTTATGTAGCCTCCTGCACATCAGTGGCGGTACTGCCTTGCTTGGGGTGAAATGATTAAAAAAAATTAACAACGAAAATGATAAACACTATGTATTAGATTGTTTATTTATACTATTTATTGATTATATTGTTTATTGGAATGGTTGGAAAAACATCATCCAATTACCAATCGATTCGAACTTTATAAAACGGTAAATAATAAGGATTTTCTTATAATTGGTTCACACATTTTAATAATTTAGTGAATGTTTATAAATAAAAATTCTGTTCATATTTATTCATAAATTGATGAATGATAAATATTGTACTGCATTAGTTTTAATACAGTTGTATTAGTTTTTAGAAAAATGTAAACATACAATTTTTCTTGTAAATAAACAATCTAATAAATAAATAGTGATTAATATTTTTGTCATAAATTCATAAAAACAAAACAAAACAACAACAAAAAAAGAATGTATAAATTCCCGTTCATCCTATGTTGAGGTTTTATTATAATTCTAATAATCGCTTTTGAAAACAATAAACAATGCCGAGGAGTGAAGGTAGTTAAAATAATAGCGGTGTCAAGGAAAAACTTTCCTTTGACGTTCCGTTTTTTTTTTTTCGAACACGAAGGTCCATGTTTGCCAACAAATGTAAGTTCCATTTTCACATGAACATTCTTCTCCATTTACGCTCAAAAGAATATTTTAAACAAGTATTTACATTTTTCTTTTCTTTTTGTATAAATTTATTGCAAACAAATAAATCTTTTCTATTCAGTTTCACACCGAATATGATTTCTTTTTTTGTGAAACTAATAAACCAACTGATTAAAAGAAATAATATGGGAAAAATCCTCATAATTTTCATTTTGTTTTGGAGTGACCCAAATTGATTAGCACTACTTCCGTGTAGTCAGATTGTTTTTTGTTTTTTTTACGAGCTCGGCAAACAGGTGCAAAATGTTTTGTATGGTTTTCATATCTGCTCCGCTCAGGGTAATCTGCCAACGCAATCTGAAGCCAGTTTATCAAGACCTTGACTCATTTGTAACTGTATTAATCATAAACGCCTGTTGCTATCAAAAACTTGTTAATTTTAACGTCCCAAAGCCAAACTGCTTTCTTTTAATTATCTTAGAGAATTTTCCCTGACTTCCATCATCATGGCTGATGCTAACCCCCAGGAGAGTGTCTCCTTGCACCTTCTCGGGCTAACGTTTCGCACTGACATGAAGCAGAACGATTATATTGAATCAATTAGTAGGTCTGCTGCTAGAAAAATTAGTTTATGGTGGCGTGTTAGACAACTTTTTCTCGCCATAATCTATCTTACACATTTATATAATTCTAGCATTCGTCCATGCATTGGGTACCGCTGTCACATCTGGTCTGGTGCTTCTACTGAGTATTTAGAGTTTCTTGATAAAATCCAAAGAAAATTTTTTAATTTCAACTTAACCACAGTGACCATATCCTCTACTTACGTATTATAGCCTGTAGTACCCCCTTACTAGAGGTCAGAAATAATGCTATCTAAACATATTAACTTTGTCTTCTTCTCCCTCCTCTTCTCCAGGTGCTTCCACCTAGGTCACGAACTACTATCCCAGAAATCCCTTCATCTCTCACTCCCTCGCTTTCTCTCTCTGGCCTATCCCTACTGACCAACAACTAGTAGTAGTTCAGTTTCTTTTTAGTTCCTCAAAAGACTTCATACCAGCCGCACGTGCTACTCCCGCCAGCGGACATTTTAGCTAGCCACGAGAGACTCACACAAGAATGTAGACGAAGTTAAATAAAGTTTGTTTTAAGAGGTTAATATTTGTATCTCTTAATTATTATCCAAAACATACTAGGTACAACTATTACAAGCCAGTAGTAGTCAAAGGAGAACCTAAATTTGCCTGGTAAATCCCTGCTTCAGTGAAAGGGGCCTACTGATACTCTTTTTGTGTGTTTGTGGACTATCGACATATAATTACTTTAAACCAGCCTAAGGCTCATTTGCACGAATACAGGAGATAACATGACTTTTTTTCTGATAATTTTGCTTTTGATTTGATTTCTTTTCTCTGACGAAATCCGTCTTTCTGTGTGACAGACTCGGACAATGTTCTTTGGTTTCGTACTGAGACCAGCGTCATTTGGGATCTGCCCGTTTTGTTTGTACTCCTTTCAGAAGCAAAATTTGTCGTCAGATTCAACGCCTGATTTCTATTGACAGCAGATATTTTTTTCTGGCGACATTTTCTACACTCTTGGTTGCGTTGAAGAGGAGGCTCTGTCCTTCTCGACTCTACTATCGTCTATAACAAATTCTTTGCTTATTTAAAAACAAAGAAAAAGAATCCGTTTCGTAAATATCAATAAAATTACTCAGCTTGTTTTAAAAAAAATGTAAAAATCCTTAAAATAAATTTTAAAATATCAGATAAAATGTGACATTAATGCAAAAGAAATTGGGATGGGGTAGGTATTAATCTTCTTATCTAACGTTCACTAGTCAAATATTTTGGAACAAACAATACTAACTCAGCTTAATATCAGTAGGCCATCTTCCCAGGCATTACCCGGCACCCGAGACATTCCCAAAAATAAGTGCCGAGGGGCTTGAGCAATTTGTGGACAGTCAATCAGTCAGTTAGCCATACGTGATACACACTTTGGGCGATCATGCCTCGAATGAGATATGACTGACTGAGCAGAAGATTATCCCGCAGTAGGTTGCCATTGCTTTCTGCGGTAGACTGATTGCCAGCCAAGATTATAACACCCATGGCCATATCTGACTACCGGGCACACCGGGAACGGGTCCGGGCCGATTCGTGGAATCATAGTGAAAAATGTCTTCGTCAGAAAATCAGACTAAACAATTCACGAAGAAAGAAAGAAAGAAAGAAAGAAAGAAAGAAAGAAAGACGAAGAAAACATCCGAATGAGCGCAGTAAAAATATGTTTGTTTATTAATTTTGGGAGAAAAGACTGGTTATACTCAGAAAGTCCGAACCCAATTTCCTGCTTTAGTTCACGTTCTGTGCCTAATTTCCATTGGAATAGCCGAAAAAATCCGCAAAAATCATATTTTCTAGAAATGGATGACACTAAGGACGTCATCACGTTGTGAACTAATAAATCCGGGCAATTTTCTCTGTGCCCTGTGTTTTTTTAGCATCAGCTACGGCCCTGAGAACCCAGTCTGTCCTGTTATTTAACCTCTAACTGGAGGGAAGAGACAGATTAATACCTTTCCCAAGGGTATTTGTGCGTAAGTGAATGTAAAGAATTTAACTGGAATTCAAACTCGACACCCCGATTTCTCGTTTCGAGACGATATCCACTGCACCACAGTGCATATCCGCAAATTGTGAACGGTTGACCGAAATCTTAATTTAAACTCCGGCCTCAGAGACGTAGACATACAGATAAATACCAATCTTCCATTTTTCCTTACACTGTAATATCGCATTTATTCATAGCTCGCAGTATAGCCCGGCGTTGCTCGGCTGTAATGAAAGCTTTAAAACTAATCCATGGTCCTGGAGCTCAGACTCTTTGGACGTTAGCACGAAAGACTAACAAGTAATAATTGTTTCCAGTTAAAGCGAAACCATAGACTGAAAGAAAAAATGAATGGATGTAAGTCAAATTTTGATTTCCTGGTATCGGTATCAAATTTTCTGCACTATTGTAAGAACTGCAACCTTGAAGCTTCTGAATATCGTTTCTTATGTCTTTGTCTATGAGTGTATCAAATTTGATTAAAATCGGACCACTCCTTCTATAAACCGATTTTTTCGATTATCGATTTTCGATATTTATCGGGGGTACCTCGACACAAAACCTAGCTAAGAACACTCGCAGACACTTATAGGACAACTGTGTAAATTTTCAAGAAAATCGGTTCAGCCGTTTCGAAGTCTATAGGTAACAGATGCACACACACACACACACACACACACACACACACACACACACACACACACAAAGTTTAATTTATAAATAAGTTTAGATATCACTTCCAGATCTCATATATAAATTTTTTTTTTTTTAAATGTCTATCATATATTCACAATTGTGTTCGTATAGCGACTGTGAATAGAACGAGTTTATTATACTATTAAAATATACCGCTAGATATTGATGAATGAAACATACAGAAATTCTTAGTATAGGTTTGACCGATTTGTTTTTTATGATTTTTTTTTTTAATCATATCACCCCGAGCGAGGCGGTAACGCCACTGAAGCGCAGCGGGCTACGTAAGAGTGAAAAGATTGGAAAAGAGAAGAGAAAGCCGGAAACCACATCCTAAACAAGGAACAAGGGGTGAGCCTCTTCACCTGTTCAATAGACGTGGGTGGAGTGTGAACTGGGCGATAGTCTAGTCTATCTACTCCAATTAAAAAAAAAAAAAAGAAAACAGTGAAAAGATTGGAAAAGAGAAAGCCGGAAACCACATTCTAAACAGGGAACAAGGGATGAACCTCTTCACCTGTTGTCAACCTTTTGCAGATTATTGAAAGCCAGAAAATACTTTTGGATCGTAACACTTTTTTGAGATAATAATTTACTAATTAACCCATAGCTGGGAGGAGAAGAGGTGGATTCATACCTTTCTCAAGAGTATTTGCGCGTGTAAGTGAATATAACGATCCCGATTTCCAATTTTAAGCTGTTATCAAGCCATCTGCACAGTCAAACTTACAGCACCTGGCATTCGCTAGCGATCAGCCATCTAGATACTGATCAGATTCGATGTTGCTTAACTTCGGCGATCAGACGAGAACAGGTGTTTCAACGTGATATGGGCGTTAGCCTCTTAGTATAGGTCTCCGAACAATCTTCTCTGAGAGCATGTCATTAGGTAGAAAAACACGAATTGTGTATGAGGGCAGATTAAATAAAAAAACAAAACATTTTGCCGTTTGTTAACCTTTCAAAGATATTCACACGTCTTAGGAGAACTTTATTTTCTATAATCTAGAACAACACCAGGTATGTGTGCGTGTCTGTGTGTGTGCGCATGCGCGTAAAAAGATGAAGACTAGAAAAAAAAAATGGCCAGTGCTTCATCACCCTTCATCATCGCTGTTTCGACACACTGCAAATCAATGTTCTTTTTCATCTACAGCATAACTGCTAGTTTTTTCAATGCTCATAGAACCAACCTGTTGTTTACAATGCAGCTATATTCAGCAGACCTTAGTTACGTTACGGATATTATCATTTTTTTAGTTAAAGGCTAGGTAACTCTAAACTACGTCCAAACAAAGACACATGTTCATGCTGATTGAAAGTAACATGTAGTAACATGTGATGTTATTGTCTGCTGTTCCCATTATTCTTAGTGGTCGTAGAAAGCAGATTCGGGGTGGGGGGAGAAAGAGAGAGAAAGAGAGAGAGTGAGAGAGAAAGAGAGAGAGAGAGGGGTAAGAAATGGGTTACGACCGGTAAATAAGATCGAACCATTCAATGTGAATGAGTTTGAGTTTTGTTTAACGGCATATCAACCTCTGTCGGTTATTTAATGCCGACAAAATTTTAAGGTATTTTTTTTAATGTTCGGTTATAGTGAGAAGGCTCATTTAGTCAAATTTTGATGAAAAGTTTTGATTTTTATTCTTTTTTATTTTAGAAAACTGAAAATGTCTTTTAATTTTGTATCAAAAAATGTTTTGCTGAGAATATTTTTTTCTTTCAAAAATGTGTTATGGTAATAATAAAAGTGTATTTTTATACTTTCATTGTGTTTTGACCCCAGTTTGGGGATAAACTATTTGCTCATAGCTGGACCCCTAACAGGTACTACCACTCCGGGTCAAGTTGGATTTGAGAGCAACAGCAATTAAGAGGTGGTTTCATGCTCCTTAGAACGTCCCAATCAGAGGCCTTGCTGCCGGATGCAGTTTACCGTCATGCCCAGGACCATTCAATTATAAGTTCACAGAAAATAATTTGTAATAAAAATTTGTAATAAAAAAGAAATGTAGAAGTGTGGTTGGTGCATAAATGTCCATACCTGAATGAAATCTAAAGTTGCATGAGTCTTTTTTTTTTCAGGACGATGAAATATGTCATGGCTGTGAAGGCTGCATTTTTGCAGACGTTAGCAGAACATCTTTCTGCGGTCATGAACCAATGAAAAAATACTAATCCTCGTGACCAAAGTCCAGAGAGATAAAAAAATGATGAAGAATGGGGCTTACTGCACCTTTTTATACGATATCGCGAGCGATCCTCATGGGTTCCGTTCCGCGGTAGCCAAATGTAATGTTTATTTTTGGCCATGGAAATAAGAGTGACATGCAAATTTTAATTACCCCTAAAATCCACAGTTACTGCTCAAGTATGTGTTCCACTAAATTCACGTGCGGTTTGAATTCAGAGGTGTTTAGCAGCTAGTGATAAGAAAAGATGGATCCATGCCTTTTCCAAGGGTATTTTTACATAACGATCCCGACTAGAATTTGAACTCCATTCGCTGATTTCTATTTCCAAGCCTCTAGTCATTACATCACCTGCACATCCATACGGCCAAATATGATATCGTTAAATTACATTAATTTAAAAGAAAAACTACTCTATTTTACCCCAGCTTGAGTGAACTTGATTTTTTTCGACATCGACAATTCTTTATCAACCAGAAAGTTCTCATTGCAATTTCGGGTAAGTTATCCTCTGTCATTCTGTAACACGGACGTAAAGATTTCACCCAGCTTTCGCCGAATTCTAACAAAGACAGATTTCTTTTATTGACCCATATTTTCACTTTAGGCTGAAGCTTATTGTGGGGCTTCAGTTGGTCAGAAGCAAAGGTTTTCCCTTAGTGTGATTTCTACTGTCTCGTTTAAATCAGTGATTCTCAACGTTGGTCCTTAGGTGAGCCCGAGAAACTTTTAAATTGGACCTGGAGTTGACCCAAGAAAAATCAGTAGTTTATTGTAGATTGAAAAAGAGAGGAGACTTACGCCAGAAGCTGAATCAAGGCTTAGAAATTGAACTTGACAAGATGATAGATTAACACTAGGAGCTATGTAGTTATTAGTCCAGATTTGTATTTTCTATTACATTTTGCTACATGTAAATAAAATGCATGAACTTTTATTTGTGCTTACGTGGGCCCAGAAGTTTTTTGACACCAAAACTTGATTACAAGGAAGAAAAGGTTGGGAAACATTGGTTTAAATCATGACGCTTATTGCTATTGACGAAAAAACCCAGAAAGAGTACGTCCTCCTAGCCTATGGAAAAAAAACCGCATTGCAACACACGATCTTGGCTTCCAAGTTGAAAAATGTTTCCATGGAGCATGCAAATCATGTAATCTTTAAGCTAAACACAGCGGGCGTACGATCTTGCTGTGAAAGAAGGTGTGCTTTATAGATTCAACTAAATCACAGCAACGATCACATACTGGTAAATCAACCAGCCTCTCGAGAAAGGCATTTTGCCAATCCAGAAAGCGTTTTGAATAACCAGGCGGGTGAGTGGTGACTCACAGCTACAACAAGGTTCCGGTGACATACAAGTGCATTAAGAGTGTGGGTTAATTCTATTCATTTTAAGTAGTAAGAAACAGGAAAATCTCGTTAGAAACACAGAAAAGAGTACTTAATTGTTATGTAACATCGGTCCTCAAACAAGTACAACAATTTAAATATCTAGGAAGTGCTTTAAAAAAAGACAGAAAGTGCGAAACAGAAATCCGAAGGCTTATTTGGATAGCGAAAGATGCCTTCCAAAACCTCAGCAGAGTATTAAGAAACAGTAAATTCTCGTTACAAACACAATATACGTAACTGTTATATAATATCGATCCGCAGATGTAGCAATGAATGCTAGATAATCTCATCGCATATTAAGAAGAGTTGAGTGAACAGAAATAAACTGCGTCTAGAAATTATATGCAAAAGAGATATTGTCAAATATTTGATGTAAAATTCATAGATATGCGTTATCTAATGAAATAATTTGTACTATTATGTATAGCGAGAAAGCATGAAAGCAATTAAGTCCCAATTTTCAATTTCAGATTGATATTTAGTATTTTTTCCAGTAATTATAGCAATTTGCTGTGTCAAGAGATTATTTACAAGAACTAGAATTTAGTATTATGGCTCGTAAAAAAGAACTAACAATGAACGAAAAAAACTATATAATCAAAGAAATTAGCAAAGGAAAGTCTTCGCTTCAAATTTCTAAGGATTTGAAAAGGGATCATCGAACAATCAAGAAAATATGTCAAATGGGAATTCAACCAAGGAAAAAAAAAGTCTCAGGCTAAATTCAGGAATTTAACAAAGCGAGATCTATCACATATCCGAAGAGAATTAATAAGAAGCCCAAATGCGTCAAATGCGTTCATATTTGGGGCCGCTGGAGCTCCTATGGTGTCAAGGGAAACAAGGTATAAAGCATTAAGGAAGTTTACTGATGTAAAAAATCAAATAAAGAAACCCATTTTAACAAAAAATCACAAGGAAAGAAGATTGCAGTGGGAAAAAAATACATAAAAACTGATTTCAGTTAAGTGCTTTTTACAGACGAATCAAGGCTTACCCTCGATAGGCCCGATGGATGGGCTCGAGGATTAGTTTGCAAGCAACATGACTCAAGAAATCTTTTTAAACGCTAACAAGGCGGCGGTGGAATCATGATATGGGCTGGGTTTATTGGTAATGGGATCGTGGGTCCATTTAAATTGAAAGACGGGGATAAAATGAATTCCAAAAGTTACTGTGATTTTCTAGAGCAATATTTCTTTGAATGGCTTGATAACCAGTCTTTAGCCAAGCGTAGATCTATGATCTTTATGCAAGACAACGTACCAAGTCATGCATCAAAGTTTACTAAATCCTGGTTGAAAGAAAAGGGATTTATTGAAGATACTCTAATGGACTGGCCTTCAAATAGCTGTGACCTGAATCCCATTGAGAACCTGTGGAGCATCCTCAAGAGATATATTTATTTTGATGGAAGGCAATTCAACAGCAAGTGTGACCTCTGGGAGGCAGTTAAAGTTGCTGCAAACAACTTACCAGCCACTAAAATTGCAAATCTAACATCAGATGTTGACAATAGGCTGCTAAGAGTTATTGAAAAGAAAGGAACATTTGTGAAATACATTTTAGGAGGTTCTTTTTTTTTGTTAATATATCTTTTATTTTTAAAAGTTTTTTTTTTCTTGAAGAAATTGACAAATTTGTTCTGAAATCTTTTTCATATTATTTTTTTAGATTAGTTTTACAAGATATAATAATGTAAAAGTATCAAAATAGATAGTTGCAAATAGACTACTGACAGTCAAATTAGTCTGTTTTGTTAACTTAGTAAAAAATTTTCCATCCAAAAACAATAGTTTTCTCTATCACTATATATCTAAGTTAATAATATTGAGTAGACTCTAAACAACATCATAATAGGACTTTTAACAGTAAAGACGCAACTCTTTATACTAATTCATAACTTGCATATAATCTCTAGATGCAGTCTATAGTTCGATAGAAAGGTGCCTAGAATACTATTGACTGATCATGTGATCATTGCCGATGTTTTAGAGAAAATAGAAACAAAATAGAATCTTATGCTTAGCATCAGAAAAAGACGGTTGAAACTTTTAGGGCATATAATGAAGAAAAAGGGCTTAGACATTTTAATGCTGACAGGGTACATTGAAGACAAGAGGAACAGAGGAAAACAGTGCGTAACCTACCTAACGAGCTTGTATAAATGGTTAGCAGAACAGGCATTAGGAGATATAGCAAAAAAACACATTGTCGATCACCCACGTCTTGAAGGGACAAGTCATATTGAAGAATTTTCGCATATTCCTTTAAGTTTTGCGTGTTTGGCCTATATATTTTAGGGGGTTACATTTTATATTAGATATAGTAAACTCTATTATATAGATTTTCTAAGCACCGCTTAGATGTGACACAAGGTCGAAAGTATGGGGTACCCAGTGAGGATCTAACTCACTATTCATTTGTAACAGATTCTAACAAGACGCACTTGCTAACCCTTACACCACGTCGGGGTACCCGGTAAACTCTATTATAGTTAGCTATTAGTTTTACATTAAGTAAAATTTAACTGTTTTTTAAATGTTTGTGATAAATTGTAGATTGAGATTTGTTAAATTTCTCTCAAGTTTTTTTTAGTAATATTCTCCCTATATAAGGCCCAAAAGCTACTCAAGGTAGAGGGTTATTAAAAGAGGCTGTTGCGTAAGCGGTAAGAGTTAGAAATAAGAGATATAGTTTAAGAGAATATGTGGGAAAGGTAACGGTTAACCCGAGACCTGAAAAGGTTAAGATTATAGTGATCGGGGAAGCAACTTCTTGGGAGTCGATTCCATACTGAAGCGGTTTGTGGGAAGATGTTCAAGTTGAACTTCTTGCTAATGGAATACGATTGGAATGAGGTGAAATTGCACTTGTGTACGTAGCATGGCGGGTCTTAGCTGAGAAGGTCTGAACTGGTGGAACTAAGGAATGTAGCTCGTCTGAACATTTGCCATAGAAATAGTGAGCGAATAGTGAGAGACTTACAACTTTTCGCATATGGAGAAAGGTTTGTAGGGTGGTAAGGCCGAGTAGACATTTTTGAACGCTATTGTGATTGTCAAAAAACAACAACAACAAAAAGCAAAAAAGTAAACACTTTTACAAATTTCAATGTTTTCTGTCTGGAATTCACATATTCATGTTTTGTCCTTGCTACTGCTGTCTGAGCAGTTGCCATATCTTTTTGACACTAATCATGCCAGTCTGTTTTCTTTTCAATGTTCACTCTCTACAAGGCCTAAGAGCCACTCAAGCAAGTTGTTACAGAGTGTCAGATATGTGGGGAAGATAATGTTTAACTCTAGACTTGAAGAGGTTAAGAGTTCAGTGATTAAGGAAGCATCCTCTTGGGAGTTGGTTCCGCAAAGTAGTGTTTCATGGGAAGAAGCTGTTTGAATTGAACTTCACTATTACCAATGGAATACAAAGAGAATGAGGGTGATTTGTTACGATGTGTATTGCATGGCGGGTTGTAGCAGTTAAAACTGGTGGAACTAAGGAATGTAGTTTGTCTGAACATTTTTTCATGGAAATAGCGATGGAATAACGTGAGGTTTGCAATGTAGAAAAAAAGTTGTAGGGTGAAATATAATTCATCACTCGTAGACGATTTCGGATTCTGTCAAGACTGGAAAGTGAAGACTGGGTAGATATGGTAGCAGTACTTCATTTTCGGCTTGATATGGTTCTTGTAAATGTAGAGCGCTACAGGAGTCAGTTACTTACTGGAGCGGTATTGGGAATTGATAATTTTCCCTGCATCTTTACCGATGATCCTCTATACGGATTCCATTTGAGGTCTTGGGTGAGTCTAAGTGCCAATAGCCATTCAAGGAAAACCCGACCCCGGTTCCGACTCGGAGAGAACAATTGTTCATTACGATAGACGACAATCCAGGGTCTGCTCGAGTTAATAAACAGTGAGTTCCCAATTTTTGGAACACTGCTCAAGTGATATATACTATATCTAGTCCGGAATTAGGTAATCTCAGTATTTCAAATCGGGTCTAACTTTGCCCCAAATCTAAGTATTTATGATTGTTTTGAAGTTAATAAAAAATCGCACGCTTAACCATTAATTTTTAGTTGATCAGATCTGGATAGTCTACTTTTTCTGCCTTTTCTTTTGCTAGGAAAGTCATTGGAATCTTGTTGAAATGAATGTTATAAGTGACATAAAGTTTAACGGGATACTCTTAAAAAATGACCTACAGGGGTTGGAGAAAATAATGGAAACGCTCTTGTGCGAATTAATTGAAACAGCTGCTTTAGTTTTCTTTCTATCACTATACGGGCAATTTTAGACGTTACAGGATGTAATCAATTTCTATTTTCTCTCAGATTAGGTCATTTTCGGAGTGTATGATGAAATTTGTTTGGCCTTGCAAAATATTGCGTCATCCTTGATTGTATCAGATTTTTATCACGCCTAGACACTATTGCTTCGACTGTCAATTAGTTGTTTATTAAAGTCAACAGTCAAGACTATTTTCAGAATATTAAATGATCAACTTCATCCAGGAACTATTTCCGGAGGGAAATATCATCTTTCAGGATGATAATATGAAGTAGGGAGAAGGTTGAATGTTTATTAAATTGGTCTTGTGTCACACATAACCTAACTCCCTACAACTTAGGGTTATCAGAATTATCAGAAGGTTGAAGGCTGAAAAATAAATGTATTTCATTTGTATGTTAAAGTAGAATTTTATTAACAGAAGAGAATAACATCAATTTGTAGGAGTTAAATGTTCAAAGAGAAAATGTAGTTAAGGAGTTAAGTGAATCCAGAGTTCTAGTTGTAAGTAGCAGAATGTGTTTATGAAGAATTAACAGGATACTAATAAAGTCTGTGTTCCTTTCTTTTTATATGGCCGGCGAGAGAGTGAAAAGGAAGGTAAAGCAATAAAGGAAAATTGTACTTATCGAAGTTAATATTTAGGAGTCAGTTGAAGTATCTTATTGTTGTTGTTGTTGTAGTTGTTGTCGCCTTCTTCTTTGTTGACGGCGAGAATGGTGAGAACGAAGAAGAAGAGATAAAGGAAAATAGCACTCGAGAAGAAGAAGGAGAACGAATGTATGTCGGGATGTTATGTCCGGGTCAGTGGCTTGAAGTTTCTTTTGTCACATCTTGGCGGTATCTGATTTCGCTTCCATCTCTGACTGATTCGACTTTCCTTTCTCTGTTTTTTTGTAGCAAAAGACTTTTTTCGCATTGGCTCGTGAATTTCTCTCAAGCTTTGTAAATCACTTCCTTTCATGAGTTAGAAAATTAATTTAACATAGGATCGCGAAATTAGACTTCGTCTTTTTATTCAGCACGAGTCAATCTTTTTCCTATAGGTCAAAATTAGATTCCACACCGGATTGCGAAATTTGTAAAAAGTGAAGTGAATAGAGTTACTTTGAATTCTGTATTTACCATTTCATATTGCTAAAATTGTAGCCGAATGGCATGAGAAATATTCTAGTGCAGTAGAACATCTTATCTAGCTAGCATAACCTCCAGATCTCAAAATCATTGAAAATTGATGCTTCATTTTAGAAAAAAACATGCGAGGAGTCGATATCCTCCACCATCATAATTAAAAGAATTGAAAATTAGCTGAAGAATGGGTAAAAATTCCTGTGGAAACAATTCAAAGTTTGTACAAGTCGATCCCAAGCAGACTTCAAGTTGTAATTACGGCCAAAGGCGGTCCTACTCTATACCGAAAGAAATTTGCTTGAAACTTCAAGGTGTTTCCATTATTTTGCCCACCCCCTCCTGTATATCAAGTGGATATGGGACGGGGGCTACATCGCAAGATTCAGTCAAATTAAGACATTTTTTGCCATATTTTGCTTGCCTTATTTTTGTTTTTGACACGCTGCCACAAATTGGAATAACGTTAGCAAAAAATCACCGAGACATTTTTACTTCTCTTTAGTGTAAGCCCCAACCCCTCTAATTAAATTAGAATTTGTACAATCCATTAGCATAAATACAGTGTATCCAGGTAAAATCAACATTATTGTTCAGGTTGGTGTAACTTTATTTTTCTACAGGAAATATATATATATATATATATATATATATATATATATATGTATAATTCAAATTTATTAAACTGTCAGTTTGAAATATGCACCTGATGATTGCATAACGTAGTTGTAGGATTATATATATATATATATATATATATATATATAGATAGATAGATAGATAGATAGATAGATATAGTATAATGATGATCCACGTATACTGTCTTAATATGTATAGGAAAAACTACTAAAAAGTTGTAAGTTTAAAAATGTATTTTTTGACAATATTTATTTATTTCTATTATTATATGTATATATTTGATATTTCAGACCGGCCTCGGCCTTTCATCAGAAACAGATGATTTTAAAATTTAAACTAGAAGCGTTCGTCGTGAGGGGTGTATATAATGAGGAGATACTTGTCATTTAGCGCTGAGTGGTGTTATTTCAATTATGCCGACTATGAAGTTTCGTGAGTTCATTATTGTAATGTCTTAATGTCTTCATTCTTCAGGTTCATTTGGTTTTTCTCACGAGAAATGACGATGAAGAGTGAAGACATTACACTAATGCCCTCACGAAACTTCGAAGTCGGCATGAAATTACATCGCTCAGCTAAGTGACAAGTTTCTCCACATTAATTCTATTAACGCTCTATCCTTACCGTTGATATCGAGCACTTTATCACAGCAAAGCTGCTTGCCTTAAACTACTGAACACTAAATACCATTACAATTTAACACTATATATATATATATATATATATATATATATATATTAAAAAGAATAGTTATCCCACAAACCCGAGGAACCTTTCGGCCAACACTTATCAAGGGCTTGGTTGGCTTAAATTATAAAGGGTTATAGACAAGGACAAGACCAAAAAGCTAATGCTCACAATACTGGGAGAAGATGGAACTCGTTTAAAAGTAAATTTTAATGAAAAAAGAAAACATTAAAATGTAAGGGGGGGGGGTGTATACATATAATTCCACAAGAGTGAAATAAAAGAGAAAAATGTTACACTCACAAACTCACCAGTAAATGCAAGGAGCGAAGGAACTGCTGTTTCTGCCTGCACAGGCTCGGCTGCTGGATTTTTAGGCAAATAGCCTCCAAAGCACGAAGTTGATATGCCGATCGAGCACTGTGCAGAACAGAAAACAAATTGTCCTCATACGAGGAAGCACATGCTTGATTGTCCAGTAGGTGTTGGCCAATTGCTGAATCCAGAACTGCTTCGGTTGTTCTTATAGTTCTAAGAGGACTGCCTGAACGTATATTCGCGGGGACGTGTTGCGCAACCCGCGTCTCCAACCTCAGATTGGTTCGTCCTATATATGCCGCATCGCAACAGCATTGAAATTTATAAACAACAGAGCTTTTCCGAAAATAGGACAACCGATCCTTAACGAAAGATGGAAACACAGGTCTTGTCTTAAAAACAACACGCAACTGCACTGAAAAATAACCCGACGAAACACATGCCGAAACTTTGTCAGTAACAGTAAACATTTCCTTCCAAGCTAGGGTAATTTAAGGTACAAAGGACAGCGACTAGGCCCTTCAACTTTTGGTTCTTTAAAACGTTTAATCTTACGATATATAACCCGTTTTACCACATTAATTGGGTACCCATTCCTCTCGAAAATATTTTGCAGGCGTATTAATTCGCTAGCCAAACACTCCGGAGAACAAATATTTAGGGCACGGTGAACCAAAGTTTCTATTAGACCAATTTTACGGGAATTAGGAACAAGTGAGTTCCAATTAGTGTACAAACCAGTGAAAGTAGGTTTGCGAAATACCGAAGTCACGAAAACCTCGTCCCGTCGCTGAACATAAACATCCAAAAATGGGAGACATCCATCCTTCATAGTAAACTGAAGAGAGGGATGTAATGAGTTTAACTGAACTAAAAAACGTTCAGCGTCTGAAGCGTTATTAAATAACGAGAAGGTGTCATCAATATATATATATATATATATTGAGAGAGAGAGAGAGAGAGAGAGAGAGAGAGAGAGAGCGTGTGAGTTTGTGTGTGTGTTAGAAGAGCCTAGAAGTATAGGAAAAGTGAGTTCAGTTTTCAGTCCCAGGGCTGGGCAGTACAGATTTAGACTCAGAGAAAACAGGGCGAGCATTAACTGAGCAGTACAAAATCAGAAGATGGAATATCCCCGCTCCCCACTTTGAAACAGCGGACGAGCCAAATCTACCCTTGTACATTAAACAAAGGATCCAGTTCAATGGACAAACACCAGAAGAAGATCGCAGGACATAACAGCTTAAACATTTTAATAATAATAACAATGATAAGGACATTAGTCCAACTCAAAATAATATAGATAATACTTATATATAAATTATTCTTTTCTAATAAGTTGGTAAGAATTTAGACAAATATGAATTCCATTGCAAATACGCAAGAGGTAATTATTTAAAAAGAGATAACTTAGACCTCTCTATTTCCACAATTTTTTCTTTTCTTTTTTCACCAATGAATCCTACGACAAAGTACTACAAATTCAAAGACGACCTCAGTTAAACGTTTGTAGGCCACTAGTACTTTACAACTAAAGTGTTAGTGGTTTATAAATGCTTAACTTGTAAAGAAATTAGCAAACCCATGATTACGCATTATGCAGCTATCATGAAGATATTGGCAAATGATCAAAAAACAAAATCAAATTCCTGTCCTGTGATATTGATTTACAAACAGCTGCATAACAGCAAGGTTATTTACACCATTTTGATTGGCAAAATGATACACAGAGGCCAGTCTCAATGCTTATGAACTCATATATATATATATATATATATATATATAACATAGTGATGATCCACGTATACTGTATGTATAGGAAAGAATATTAATAAAAAAAAGTTTTGAATTTAAAAATGTACTTTTTTTGGACAGTATTTGTTTATTTTTATTATTGTATTTTATATTTCAGACCGCCCTCGGTCCTTCTTCAGAAACGAGTGATTTTTAAATTTGAATTAAACGTATTTCACGATAGCGTTCGAATATTTTTTTGTGTTTACATCACGTGGTGTGTTTGTTCACAACATGCGGCACGTCCGTAGAGAAAGTCTGTTTGTTTTAAATAAAAATTTCTTGGAATATCTGAAAAAAATTTTAGCTATTGAAATATTTGTAAAGATTCAACACACCACGTGAACAAACACACCACGTGATGTAAACACAAAAAAATGTTCGAACGCTATCGTGAAATACGTTTCTAATTAAAAAAAAATCACTCGTTTCTGATGAAGGACCGAGGGCGGTCTGAAATATAAAATACAATAATAAAAATAAACAAATACTGTCCAAAAAAAAGTACATTTTTAAATTCAAAACTTTTTTTTTTTTATTAATATTCTTTCCTATATATATAGTTTTGTGATCATGCTCAGTGCCAAGGTTTTTGTTTTTTCAGTGGTTTACTGATAAAAAGGATATTTTGGCAAACTTTTTGTTGTTATAAAGTGCTCGATATCGAGATAGAGATAGGGCGTTAATAGGATTAATGTAGAGAAATTTGTCACTTTAAGTGAGCAGAGTCATGCAGTTTCGTGAAGGCGCCACTATGATGTCCTCACTCCTCAGCAAATTGAAAAACAAATAAAAAAAACAAAAAACAACAAAAAAAAAAACAAACAAACTGAGAAGTGATGACATCATAATGGTGCCTTCACAAAACTTCGATGTCGGCATGACTCTGCTCAGTTAAAGTGATAAACTTCTCCATATTAATCCTATTTTCCAGTCGAATTTGTTGCATTTATTTACGCGCAAATACCGTTGGGAAAGGTATTAATCCGTCGCTTTTCTCCCCAGCTATGGGTTAAATAGCAGGGCAGATTAGGTTCAGTAGCCTTGCTAAGCAAGTATTCTACCGCAGAACATTATGGCAATCTACTGCAGTAAAAGTTTCTGCCCAGTCAGTCACGTCTCTTTTGAGACATCATCGCCCAAGCGTTTATGACGTATGATACTTAACTGACTAATATATATATATATATATATATATATATATATATATATATATATATATATTATTTCAAAATAATGTCTGGATATAGACACATTAGAAAATATTTTCTAGGTTTGTACAAACTCGGATGAAAGTATCCCCAATAACAAACCACTTCAACCTTTGAACTTCCGATTATGAACTTATAAAAGCGTTAACCGTTAAGCTGCCAGTTAAAACGAATCGGCCGACGAAACTGAAAAGGTCGAAACCATGGTAGCGTAACTGGCTGATCTTCCCTACCTAAATATCTAAAACCTCTACATGTTGAATCTTCATCTCTCTTCAAACATGTATTGAGCACTTTCTAATAAAACTGATTACTGATCTAAGTTAATTTAAACCTGACCTATAACAATTTAGTATATATATATATATATATATATGTATATATATATAAAATTATGTACATATATATAAAAATCATTGCACACAGTTTTTTCGGGAATATTTTGAAGATTAACTGCTGTATCATTTGGGTCTGAAGAGACGCAAGGTCATCCAGCGTCGAAATACGTATTACCCATGAAATTGTAGTATATCTAAGATTTTTTCTAAATTATATTACTCTGTTAAATTAAATAAATGAATTTAACATTGAGTTCTTTTGAGTTCGTCTCTATCAAAATGTTACCTGATTAATATCCCAAGTATTCCATTTTATATATATATATATATGTGTGTGTGTGTGTGTGTGTGTGTGTGTGTGTGTGTGTGTGTGTGTGTGTATGTTTGTGTGTGTGTGTGAACAACGAACCCTCTTTGATTCATGTTTCGTTGAACAATACTGAAAAGCTACTTTATTTTGTTATTTTTCTTGCATATATACGAGAGTCTTTGTCTGGATTTAATGAATATCCAACTTATCAACAAGTTTGCTAATTTCAGCTCTTTCGGTTAACTTATTAGCTATACCCAAGGATTATTTTTTATTATACTGCTATAATAATTGGTGCTGTTGCAGGGAGCGCCGGATATGCGAAATAGCCTTGTGCCAAACATAACCGAGTCCACTACATTTGAAATAATCAGAAGGTTGAACAAAAGATAAAAGGGTCTCGTTTGTATTAATAAGTGTAAATTTATTTAACTAGTAGAATGATATGAACTTTGTTGCTTTGAAATTACACACATGTTTGAAAGTTCTGTAAGAAGTTTTTCTTTTGAATGTGTTTTAAGAGTTTAGTTTTCTTAAAGTCAGATAAATCTGATGTCGCTAGAAATGTATACAATTGCAGTAGGTGAAAGTTCGTCTTGAGTGTGAATGAAAGCGTAAATTGTGTGTTTGTTCCACTTACTTTTTTGTTGCCGACAAGTAATGAGGAAAGAGAAGAATCAGTTAGTGCGCTGCAAAAAAGAGAGTGTGAAAAAGGAATATCGCCTAAATGAGACGCCTGGTTAACGACTTGTGACTTTCTACCCTAAAAAAAAAAAAAAAAAAAAAAAAAAAATCACACGAATTTATGTGATTTTGAAAAATAGGATGGGCTGAACGTTTGAGATTTTTTCCTTGCCCTAGATTGGCCAATAAATAAGACGTATTTATTTTGTTTTTGCAGACGTCAGCACATGGTAAAATTTAGTAAGCCGACTGTCTTTATGAAAAAGATTTTCTATTGTCTTATGAAAAGGTATAGATGCGTGCAAGGTTGAATTTTCTGTGCAACCAAATCCGACACTATTGTAACTAGTAAAATTTTTGCTGAATGTCGACATATTCTTAATTTCCAAATACGGCTAATATATTATAACCGTGATGTTATTAATGGTTGGTTTTCTGATAAATGCTCCCGTCATTTTTAAAATCTTCTTGCTGTTGGATGTACACATCAGATTCGTTTTCTTGACGATTATGTTGCGTATTGTGGTGAGTAAAATTCCATGTTAGTTTAAATGTGTTCGTATTAAGCTCTGATCAGAAAAGATGTAAAGTCAGTTAAACAGCACTAGTAATCAACAGATGTTTGAACAGTTCTTCACATGTATTAAATCGAGTAAAAAAAATACTTGTACGCATACATGAAAAGCATAATAAAAAAATAAGCAAAAGTATCCTTTCAGTCTTGTTCAATATATATATATATATATATATATATATATATATATATATAAATACTATATCTAATTTATTTATATATATATATATATATATATATATATATATATCTGTAAATTCAGATAAAATTTAGAGGTGAATAGCCATTTTCAACATGTCAGTTTAAGACATGCATTGTCAACCCCATTTAAACAAAGAATGAGGAAAAATTCTAATGCCGGAGCCTTGGTTTAGTAAAGGAAGGGGTTGGGGAATATTGGCTTTTATAGGGTTAAGCTAGCGGAACCTTAGTAGTAATTTCTTCTATGGTAGTAGGAGGTATGTGGCTTGACCATTGGGTTAAAGTGGTAGGTAGTGGGGAAAGGTAACTGCTTGGTCAAATTAAAAAAAAAACCTTATTGTGACTAAATGGGAGAATAAGATAATTATTGCAATTTATATGTATTTCTATGACAACACATTCTAATGATCTCTCTACGTTTATTCAGAAGTACATTTTGATACTGAAATTTCAAAATTTTAATTTTTTCTGTTAAACATAGATTACATCTGTCTCTTACGGTATTAGGGGTCCTGGCCTTGCTCATCAGTTTCCACTTTATCTGTTGATTTAGGTTATTTTCTTTTAATTGCCAGTATTTTCGGGAAAGGGCTGTTTGATATCTTAAATTAGGGTTAGTGAAGGCGTGCCTGTGCGTATATATATATATATATATATATAATGTTGAGTTGTGATTATGTTTAGTTCCAAGATTGTTTTAGTAGTTTAACTGATAAAAGGTATTTTGGCAAGCAGGTTTTTGTCGTAAAGTTGTCGATATCCGGGTGGCGTTGATAGGTTTAATGCAAAAAATTGTCACTGAGCAGGTTCATGCCGTCTTCAAAGTTTCGTGAGAACACCGTTATGATGTCATCACTCACCAGGGCTCAAAGCAGATCGAAAAAACCAGGCTTTGATACGTGAAGACATCATAACGGTGTCCTCACAAAAATTCGAAGTCGGCATGGACCTGCTCAGTTAAAGTGACAAATTCTTTGCATCACACACACACACACACACACACACACACACACACACATATATATATATATATATATATATATAACTGTAAATTTATCTTTGAACACGTCTCGAAAAACCCACCGAGTATAAACGCGGAGGGGAAAAAATGGAAACAAAAAAAGAAACGAACTAAGCACTTGAACATTAGTCAAAGTCCTAGCCGAAAGGAAAAAAAACCCGAGACGAGAAACCTAACACGTAAAGCGCCCAATACAATAGCAGAGCAAATAAATAAATAAGTAGCTAATCTAGAGCCAACGGACCTACCAAGGTTTCACCAGATGGATCGTCAAGGCAAGTTGGCCTGACGATCTATTTGGTGAAACCTTGGTATGTCCGTTGGCCCTAGATTAGCTTATATATATATATATATATATATATATATATATATATATACGTATTTATTAGTGAATTTATTTACTAACATTGGTATGGAACAAGCTTGCTGTACCGGTCATCATGTGAAGATCAAATTTCCATATCTACATATCAGTAACAGAGTAGATTAGAAATTATATGTTCTCAGAAGGCATTCTATGTTGTTACTTGTCATAGCTAAATCTGGCACGAAGTTACAATTGTGGAAACCAATGGAAGATTGAATATGTTGCATTATTAATGCAATTTTTTTAGTCTTATAGCAGAAGTCATAGGGATTTGCTTAGCGTAGAATACCTATTAAAGAATGGACACAGTACATTGGCAATGGTCAGGTAGTCTCGCTTGAGAAACCATTGCAGGTACTGTAGTTATTTACTAAGTGTACTTCAATTGGGCACCGTGGAAAAATATGAGCAAGGTATTCTAACCTACCGATGGCTAAGAAGTTACGATGTTTCACCTGCCGGGTCGAAGCTGCTATTTGCAATTTAGATAAAGCGCATACGCGGTTCTAGTACTTTTAAAACTATCGCTAATTTTCATGCGTGGCCAAAAACCTAAATAAAAGATGTGTAACCCAGACAATGAAGAGAAAATCGACCGAGTTTTGCCTGTGTTGAGCAGGGCTCAGTGCGGCTATCAACTACAGACATGTGCGGTGTCCCTTCAGAATGTAGGCGATCATCTCCCAATCATTAGTACTCTTAACATGCTGTCTCTCGTTACCTCTCCCAAACCCCGCCCTGTCATCCATTTGCTCAAGCCCATCAAGTACACGTTACATGTTGCTTTCCCCTGTCTTTTTCCTTCTATCTGATATGTGAGTATCAGATTCTCTAAGCCCTCCTTCCTCATTACATCTCCTACGAACTTCAGCTGCCATTTCCTGATATTAAGTATTAATTTCTTTTTCGTTTCCATCCTCTCTAAAACACATGTTCGGTCCATGGTATTCTTAGCCTCCTTCTGTAGAACCACATTTCGGTTGTTTCAAGTATCTCATTCATATTTGAGGAAATTGTCCAGCATTCATTGCCATATTGAAGAAAAGACATCACATAACGATCCAGTATTCTTTTTCTTTGTGTCCAGCGAAATTTTCCTGTCTCTTAATACTCTACTCAGCTTCTGGAATGCATTCTTCGTCATGCCGATTCGCCTTCGGATACAGGCACACGACCAAAAATAGTGGGTTGAGTTGCTTGGTTGATTTACATATCAACTTTGCTGTGTTATTTAATGTCCAAACCAGTCTTTTTTTTTTTTTTTAAAGTAAGTCTATAAATATTTACTTGGTTTGGAGGTAAATAAATCTTTGTCATTTATATTTGAGTCTATAAGCATGTTCAGCGGTAGGTAAATATTAGTAATTTATAATTGAATCTATAAGCATTTACTTGGTTTAGGGATTTGTTGTTTATATTTGAATCTATAAATATTTATTTGGTTCGCAGTAAATCTTGGCCGTTTATATTATTTATTATGTTGTTTCGAAAATAATAACCAATCTTAGAATAAACGTTTTGCGTTCTGATATATTGTTATAATAGTTGCATAGTTGTATAAAAATATATTTGCTCATTCCTAATGATTAAAGTGTTCTCTTTGTTGGTTTTATAACAGTCTCTTTTAGAATTTAATTTAAAGCATTATACAGCCCTCATTTTGAACATGAAAAAAAAAAAAAAAAAAAAAAAGAGAGAGAGATACGTTTACTTTGTTTTGCATGAGTTCAAACTTGATCATAATCTTCAAGCTGAAGAAACTCGGTAAATGGGTCCGATATGAACTCGGTGAAAATCAAATAATCCAACGACTTGAAGAAATTCGAATGATCCATTTCTTGATTGAATTTATAATGTGTCATGGCGGCATCACCCACAACGGAATGAACTCTTCCAAATATTACATATACCTCCCCTCACAAGAGGTGAGAGTCAGTAGCCTAGAGGATAGCCTGAGGAAGTAGCCTGAGAGAGAAAGCCTGAGGAGAGTGCCCTGAATATATCCGAGAGTCGTCTACGAACACTGCTACCGTAACGACCATTACGAGTCCCAGTTCGAGGGTCGAATTATAGTATTACACACTAACTCGTATTATCTTTCTACTAACAAGTTCCAAGTGTTGTATTTTGCCATGTTTAATATATATTCGTTATTTCCTATTTTGGTTATTTTTGTATTATTCTTGCTGGACCTTTAACCGGGTCCACGACATAATAACAAATGAATTCTTTATGACATTCGTAAACGATCTGCTAAATGGTTTAATCATGAAGGACACAAACATTTTCCAAAAGCGAAATTGCGTAAACAGAAGAAGATTATAGTGACTGTTTGGTGATCCATCATTGGAGTTATCCATCACAGTTTCCTGGAATCTAACCAGAGTATCACTTCCAGAAACTGGATGGAATGCATGAATACGCAATTTTACTGCGAATTCAGTTAAGCAAAATGCGGCCGGTTAATGTACTTGTTAATTTACGAGGTCCAATTCTATACACTACGCCTCCTCGGCCTTACCCTCTCCTCAGACCTCAAATGGAACCACTATATCGAATCCATAGCTAAATCTACTGCTAAGAAGGTTGGGTCACTATGTCGATCCAGGATGTTTTTTTCCGCCTGAATCCATCCTGCATATATACAAGTCAACCACCCGTCCGTGCATGGGGTATTTATGGTCAGGCGCCTCTGCCGTTCTCCTCAATGTTCCCGACAGGCTCCAAAGGAGTGTCTGTAATGTTATAGGTACTGATTTGGTGGCTCGACTGCAGCCACTTCCCCACCGTCGAAATGTGGCCTCCCTTTGTCTGTTCTATAAATACTTTCATGGCTTCTGCTCCAACGAACTTAAGTCACTGGTGCCTCCTCAACAGGTGTTCACTCGTGCAACCAGACTGGTAACTGGGTCCCATCCATTCACAGTCAGGTTAGCCAAATACAGACGATAATTCTACTCCTTCAGCTTCTTCTCTCGCACTTCCCGCCTGTGGAACTCGCTCCCATATTCTTGCTTTCCTGACGGCTACAACCTCCAGAAATTTAAATGCAATGTCAATACTCATCTATTAACCACTGGACTCCTAGCGCTCTCCCCACCCCCGTATGTCCTTCCCTTTCTCTCCACCTATGTATCTGTCATTGCACCTGCATTCTCAGTTTTCTATTGCTCCTTTCTAACTAGTTTGTACTCCTCACTCTTTTCTAATTAATCTTTTTACAGTTATGTAGCCCCCCGCTCATCAGTGGCATTTCTGCCTTGCTCGGGGTGAAATGATTAAAAAAAAAAATAACGAGCACTTGGTTGCGAAAGAAAGGAACAACAAAAATTAAGTTTTCAACAACGTGTATTTATTAAATATACATAATATTTAGTTAGTTTTTATAAAATCGACAAAAATGTTGCTGTTCGTCAGGAAAACTATTAGGTGTAGGGTGTTGTCGGTAGTGCCGGGAGTTGACGGATTTCTTGAGTTGGTTTGGCCGAGGTCACAGGATAGGTTCAGCGTAGATTAGCCACTGGTTGAGTTTGACGTACTCCTTTCTTTAATGTTGAAATCGAAATCTGTGATGGTGTTGATGAGCTGATGGTCGTGTGATGCCGAGATGTTGAAGCCGAACTGTCTGGTAAGGTGGGTTGTTGTATTGATCGGTTGAGGTCACGTTGGTTAGTTGATTAGTGTTAGGGCGCGCTGATTGCCGAGGTAACAGTGGAGGCAACGAAAGATTAGATGTAGCTGGTAGGCTTGTAGAGGGTCGAGTGAAATATTTCAGTTCAATTTGGATCGAATATGGTATCAACGAAACGGAGTCTCGGTGGTGACGGCGAGGAATTTCTGGAGCTAGATAGTGACGACATTGGCGGTGTCGAAGTTGGACTGTCGGCCGTATTCCGTGCGGGAAGATTCGGGTGAGATTACTGAAGCTTGGACAAAGTTACGGCTGTGATGGGAGAAACGGCCATGGCAGTGATGGCGGTAACAGTGTGCCTATGTGTTGGTAGGTAGCCTTTCGGTCTACAACTCAGTTGGTTGTTATGAGAGGCATTCTTTTAAGCACTTCCGGCTGTCCCCAGAGTAATCTCTTCTCGGCGCGAACGTTCGCGATTGGCCACTGCATCACTTTCTGAGGACTTCGTAGAGTGGACGTGGCGCTCTGAGCCTATGTACAAAAATGACTTTTTTATTTTGTGTTAAATTATTTTGTGTCAAATTCTTTCAAGATATCAAGAGCAATAGCTTGAGCTTCGCCGTTCTTATCAAGAGTCTGGAATATATATATTCAGTGATGGTCATTAGCGCATCAGTATAGACCTGACGAAGCGGAAGCCATATTGCTTGTCAGAGAGAAGGTTGTGAGATGTGAGGTGACTATTTCAGCAATGATAATAGCTTCGAATACCTTGCCAAAATGATGTAAAAGGTTAATAAGACCATAATTCGAAAGACCAAAGGGTGCCCCAGAGTTCTAAAAACAGGAACTACGGACTACCCTGAGCAGGACTTTCTACAAGCAGGAAATCAGGAAGCAGTGATTCAGTAATTATAGAGTTTGGAGAGGACAAGAACAAGCTCAGGGCCATAGACGACGACTGGAATTCCATCATCTCCGCTTTCCGTATGGGAGTCAAGCTTAGAAATTATGTTAGAGATCAGAGCTGGGGTTATATACATATTACTTAGTTGATCCTCAGTTCTAAGTGTGAACTTGAGTGTGGATACTCCAGATGAGTCAAGTGTGGAGTTGGAAGAGAATTTACGAATAAAGCACTCGACCTTGTCTGCTATGGATGCGAGAACTTCGCATTGGTTGAATAGAGGAATAATCGAGGGGTTACTGTCGTTTGCTCTTGTAGAGTCGCCAGTAGTCTTTGGAACCAAACTTGCAAGATGCTACACGCTACTTTATTCTATCACCAAACAACAGTTTAGCATCATTTAGAACACGCTTACATTCCTTGCGAGCAGAGACAAAAGGACACCTATTTTAATCAGACGTTTCGCTCCGGTAAAACTGAGATTTAAGTTGGAATTTCCAAGCTGGGATGAAAGCATCAATGCTGGCTTTCACTCAAGAGGGAACATCAGAGGCGCGGATTTGAACATGGAGACTAAAAACTATGTTCCAAGGAACATTGCAATGGAAATCACGGAACGATTCCCAGTTTGCTCGTTAATAGCAATATGATATTCTGCTGGTAGGAGGTTTCTGGATAAAAGGAGGATGGAAAGAGTATAATCAAAGTTGCCAAGAGAGCAGAGTCGTATAACATGACAAGAGTCAGGGATAGAAGTAAGAAAGAGATCTAGAAGGGAAGCTTGTTCATCGGGGTTTACTGAGGATATGCGTGGAGAAATCCACCATTTGCGTAAGAAACTCAGTTTGAGAAATTCAGTGTGTGAACTCCAGAAAGATCGGTGATAGAGTTTTCCAGCCATTTAGATGATAGGCATTGAAATCATCGAACACAAATATATTAGTAAATGGATGAAGGGAAATGACCTTGTCTATATTGTCTGAAATACTATCTAGCATCCAACAATCAGGAGAGGAAGGGGAGCGGTAGAGAAAGAAGAGATAGATTACTGAGTTTAGTAGAGAGAGACTGGGGCAGACGTAGGAATGGACAAGACATTTAAAAGTGATCTCCCTTGCCAGAGGGAGATTTCCGCTGACATAAACTTCCAGGTCATGCTTGTGGACATTGGAGTTCTTCGTAAAGAGAGGAATGCATCCAGGAATCGAAAAATCAGAGGAGAAGATTGTAGGGTTGAGGTTAGTTTCGTAGTGAGATAGGATACCAAGGACTTTTCGTAGAGGAACGATTTCATACTGCAAAAGTTGGTACGGATACCATGAATGTTACAGAGTTAGTATACAGGGTGCGATGGAAAAATTGTTGCCATTTTATGTTTTTAATTTCGTGCATGCGCATTGATTGCTTTTGATCTTGTCGACCGCACAGTATAGTAGTGTCAGTTGGGCACCGCTGGGGGAAAATAACAATTTAATCGCATTGTGTTTATGTGCAAAATAGAGGTGAAATGTCGCATAATGGTAATTGGCAAAGGAAAGTAAACCAACAAATGAAGACGTTAAATCAGGTTTTTCTTTCTTTCTTTCTTTCTTTCTTTTTTTCTTTCTTTCTTTCTTTCTTTCTTTCTTTCTTCGTCGTTCTTTCTATTTTATGTTTTTAATTTCGTGCATGCGCATTGATTGCTTTTGATCTTGTCGACCGCACAGTATAGTAGGGTCAGTTGGGCACCGCCCGTGGGAAAAGAACAATTTAGAAATGGCATGCTGTACTGCTTGTTATTCATGTCGGAAGCTTTAATACGAACATTTCAGGGTGCTTGGGTATCAATCTGAGTACATTGCAGAGGATTTAGAAAGTGTTTGATGCCTAATAATAATTACGAAGGTATTTGGAGGGATCATTAATGACGGCGACGTTATGCATCCATTCATTTTTACACAGGTCTTCAAGCTCAATACGTCGAATGCCTTGAGAAGATAGTGCTACCTTGGGTCAAGAGCATGGCTGTTGGAAGACCTTATGTCTGGTAACAGGACTCCTGTGAGTGGTTGTCGTAGGAGCGCCAACACACTGGTTTGCCCAGGGGCCCATAAAACTGTTAAGACGCCTCTGACCTTGGGGAAGGCACGAATTCCTTTGTAGCATTCTGTTTATGTGCAAAATAGAGGTGAAATGTCGCATAATGGTAATTGACAAAGGAAAGCAAACCAGCAAATGAAGACGTTAAATCAGGTTTTTCTTTCTTTCTTTCTTTCTTTCTTTCTTTCTTTCTTTCTTTCTTTCTTTCTTTCTTAACCATCTTCTTCGTCGTTTCTTTCTTACCTATTCTCTTCATGATTTCTTTCTTATCTATATTTTTCGTTGTTTCTTTCTTTCTTAACTATTTTCTTCGTTGTTTCTTTCTTTCTTAATTGTTTTCTTCATGATTTCTTTCATTCTTTCTATCTTCCTTTCTTAACTATTTCCTTTGTGGTTTCTTTCTTTCTTAGCTATTTTTTCCGTGATTTCTTTCTTTCTTAGCTATTTTTTCCGTGATTTCTTTCTTTCATTTCTTTCTTTCTTTCTTTCTTTCTTTCTTTCTTTCTTTCTTTCTTTCTTTCTTTGCCTTTTTGATTTTATAATCTTGAAATGCAAATCATTTCAATGCTATTTTTCTTTCTTCGTCAAATACGTATCCATCATCTTTTTTCTTATGAAGAGAGACAAAATGTACACTCTTTTATAAAAAAACGTGTGAATTATCCAAATGATCAATGTTTAAATGTCATGTTTCTTGCGGATGTAGGTGGTCATGCTTCTTTAGAGATCCCATTTTACTAATATCTGAGAATTGTTACGTTATTGGGAACATTTTAAAAATAAATCCTGCAGCAGAAAACCGTAATAAGTAGTATTACCAAGAACGGCACATACGGTACAGGAGACACTGTTCAAGAATCATATAAAATATTGCAAAATTCATGTTACGGGTGTCTCTGGACCTACGCAATTTTTGTGCATTGTGTGCTGAAAATATAAACTTTTTAGTTAATAGCCAGAAGTGAAATATAAGAAAAAAAAAAAAGATTACATTCTTGCCTTATTTAAAAATCAAAACTTTCCTTTCCGTTATGAATAAAACAATATAAAGCAAATTAATCTTGAAGGGCAAGAATACTCTTTTAAAAACAAACGATATTAGCAAAGGTGGATATAAAGTTTGTTACGAAAATAAGTAAATCTCGAACACGCGCAAAGAAAACGATTAATAGAGCGAATATATATATATATAATATTCTTCATTTACTTAAAAAGTGTAAAAACCCGAAAAGTTAAAAAAATAGAAAATGAAAAAGTAAGTGAAATAAAACTGCTCTTGAAAATGGGCCTTCTCATATCGCTGTTGTATTTGAATGAAGGGTTCTTTGGCTTTGATATTTGATAATTGAATGCGACTGAGAATTTGTTGTCTCTGGAGTCGATGGTAATAACTCTGGTTTGAGTCTGGGGTCTTCATTCTTCCCACCGGACCAGAGATTTAAGCTGGGAGCGACAATGTACTTTGAAGATAGAAATTTTCGACTCCGTCTCGTAAATTTTTTAATTTATTAAGTACGCATCACAGAGTCTTTATGACGAGACATTTAAAGAAAGTGATTGACTGGTGGTGACTTCATACTGATAGGCAAAGAAAATCGTGATGTCAGCAAAATTTATTGAATAGAAGCTATGAGTCATGGATTCAAAACCCGGAAATTCCACCTAAGTGAAATAATTTGAAACCAATAAAATGGTTCCTTGTTCACGTGATTTTAAGCGAGTTACTAGATTGGCATCTAGGTCCCACCCTTTTACTGTTGAAATAGATAAATGTAACCGTCACTTCTACTCCAAGAGCCTCTTTTTCTCACTTCCGGCTGTAGAATTCACTTCCGTTTACTTGTTTCCCTGATAAGTACAATCTCAAAAAAAAAAAAAAAAAAAAAAAAAATTAAATGCAACGTCAATTGCTATTCTATCTTATTGAATCCCATTCATCTTTTACCCTTTCTTCAATATCCCTTGTATCCAGTCTTTTCTCTCACTGTAACAACCTGAAGACTAGTAATAGTCCCGCCTTACTTGGGGTGAAATGATTTTTAAAATATTTATATTTTACAACGTCTGTTTTTGGAAAGGATAGTGGATAGGTTTCTCATCGTCTTTTCCACGGTTTTCAATTCAGTGTTTTCCTTACTTGAGACTGGCTGCCCTATCACGACAACAGAACTAAATCTACTCTACTATTTACTCATAGCAGGGTTAATAAGAGACACATTAATGCTTTTTCTCGTGGCATTATATTGAATGCAACAACTTCACTCGGAATTCGACTTCTGCTGACTTCCACTATCAAAACATTCTCTAGAGGTGAATTTCTAAGTGCCACAAAGCCGAAATTATGGGGTACCCGATGAGAATGAAACTCACTCTTCAGCTGCAATAGGTTCTAGCGAGTTTACTAACCATCATACCACGTCGGGGTGCCCCAAAATCCCCCTCTAGAAATTGACCAAATCATTAGATACATTTTTATACTAATGCCTACCAAATATAATGCTCAAGATACACTCAGTGTAGACAGTTGCTGTGTGCTGTTGTAATAGCGTAAGAAAAAGTGTTGTTTGTTTGTTTAACAGCATATAAACTCCTTATGGGGCATTTGTGTTGTGTGTTGTGGTGCAGTGAATATCGAATCGGGTTGCCGAGTTCGAAATTCTAGTTGAATTCATTGCAATCACTTTTGCACAAATACCCTTGGGAAAGGTATTAACCCGCCTCTTCCAACCAGTTATGGGTTAAATAATAGGACAGATTGGGTACTATAGCCTTGGGTGGCAACACGTCTACCGCAGAAGGCAATGGCAACCTACTGCGGGATAATCTTCTACCCTGTCAGAGACATGGTCGCCCACGTATGGCACTGACTGATGGAGCATTTAATGCTGAAATGTAATTTTCTTGGGAGCTTTAAAGTAATAAAAATAAGTTATTCTACCTTCACAGTTGAATAAATGGTAGATGATACTCAGATGTTTGTGTGAACATATTTACTAGAGGCGGCGATAGGCGTGTTTTACGTAGTAGTTTTGTTGAAGTGATATTTTGAAATACAGTTTGATTTAAGAAATTGTGAGATATTATATGGCTCAATCTCATGAAAAAATTATTTCAAGTTGGTTGATTTTGTCACAATGCCTAGTGGATATAGACGTTGGTTAGTTCCAGTGATTTGACCCAAAGAGTTGTTAGTTCAATACCAGGCTACAGCAGTGGTGGACAAATAACTTAGAGAGTTAAGTTAAAGAGAGATAACAACATGGCTATCAGAAATGGCATCGCACATGGAATAAGAATTATATACCCCAGTGATCGAAATAAAGAGTTCGGTTCAAAATTCCTAGCATCTGAAGAAGGCCGGAGCGTACAATGGCCGAAACATCGTAATAAAGATGAGGACAATACGCCAAACAATGTAAATAGTGTAATGAATCCACTTAAAAAAAAAAAAAAATCTATATATGTACTAAATGATACTGCAAGGTAAGTAAACACTTATTAATAAAAAGAAAGCAGATTCAGTTCGATTTTGCCTGAGTTTGTTTTTACTATGGCCACTGGAAAAAAGCATGAATCCAATTCTACTCATATTATTTCATTGCCAGATATTTTTAAAAAATGTTATAATGGCAATGATAATGGTAATATAAACTGTTTCCTTATAAGGAAACATTTGGCATTCAATGACCAAGCAGCCAATACCACTTTCAGTTGAAATTGATAAATACTTTCTATTTAAACAATTTTTCAGGAAAATGGGTTTATCAACTTCACTAGACGTTATCTATCTTTCCAGTAATGATGGGGATTTTCTTCCTAACCTTTTGTTAGAAGTAGTGTGGAACGTCGACATCTTGATTATGTCATTATTTTTTTTCTTTCGGTTATATGTGCTATCCTTTTGTTCGTTGCTACTGTTGAAAGTCCTCAAGTGGTGTGGTTTCTTTTATTTGGTACAGTTCTTTGTGGTTCTGTAGCCCCAGTCTGCAAGGTTGGAAGGATTGACATCAGTATGACCTACAGGCTTCAGTTGTTGGAAACCATATTTAAACATTGATCTGAGAAAACGATTGTCTACAGCCTGATAATTTAGAATAAGTACCTCCACTCATTTAACTTTTAAATGGAAATTTTAAAAATAAAAAAAAATTCTTGAAACTAATTTTAGCTTTAATTGAAAGCTAAATTTAAATTTTCTTAGAAACTTTTCACTAAGCACAACACTCTGGTGTATTTCCAGTAAGCAAAAATACTCTGATGTATTTCAAACAGAAATTATATTGACTGAAATCTAAAACATTTAATTTTAAAAAAATGTCAATTTTTCGGCCATTTTTGAGCGATCGACACATTTGTTGTAAACAAAAGTTAATTCTCGGTTTTTAAAATCTTGAAAAATAAAATATACACCTGTTTTATTTTTTAAAAACTAGCACATTTAAATTTAAACTAATCTGATTTACACACGTATTTCTTGTTTATGGCATGAAATTTAGGCTAAAATTATTTCTTATTCACGGAGCGTTGCTATGACCTTTGAAGTAAGTGATTGCTGTGTGATGGCAACCAGATGTTGAGATAAGCTAAGTATGGTTGACAAGAATTAACATAATTGTCCAAATTTTTTCTGTAATACTTTTCATATTAAAAAAAAAATCTTCAAAATAAATACACCAAAAAAAAAAAAAAAAGAAAAATGAAATTAAATTAAAATTATTTAAAAAATCTATTGGCTTGATGATTTGTATTAAACTTTTCAATTTTCGATTAGGAAAATATTAATGGGGTATTAATAAATTAATAATCTAACTGCAACAAGGTTTTGTAGAATTAAAAAAATGAAATTATATAGAATATTACAGTTAAAAAAAAAATGAAAACAATTCTTGTTAAAATTCATTGTCTATCGAAAATCTTTTTTTCTTCAAACTATAATGACCGTATATATCTAAAAGCAATCAATAAGAGCTTATCTAATTAAATAATGTCATAGTTTTATTGCATTTTTTATTTTACTGTTCGAAGCAGATTTGGGGAAAAAAGGCTAACTGTTTGAATAAAATAGGTTGATTACATTCCCAACGAGTCCTGCATTTAACTAATAAAACAAATTTTTGATACAAAAAATTTGATGTCTTAAAATTTTATGAATATAAGTCGAGGTGGAGTAACAGATGTAAAATATATTTTTATCAAGACTTTTTAAAAAATAATAATTTCAAACATAATTTCATTCATTTGTGAATTAGTCCTGAAAGTTTTTTAAAAATCCGACAATTATTTGATTTTTGCAAGAATTTCCAAATTTATGTGTTTTTCATTGGAAAAAAATCCAATACATTATTCATTGTAAGCTCAGGTAACGATTTGGTTACCAAAATCTCAAACATGTTATAAAAGATTAAAAGATTTTAAAAGGTAATTAAAATTTTTAATTATCTTTGAAAGTATCTTTTAAAATTATCTTTTTAATTATCTTTTTTCTTTATAATGACATAAACATTTTGACAGAATAACTTCGTTTTTATTAAGTTTGGAGCCTTTTTCTTCATGATATACTTTTTTTTAGCGAAAAATCTTGTTTTGATTTGAGTTAGCGGGTAACCAAAACGTTACGACTGATTACAATGGAAAACGTAATGATGACATCACCCACTTTTTTCCGCTGACAAACACATTAATTTGAAAATTCTCCCAAAAATATAATTGTCAGATTATAATAAAACTTTCAGTACTCATTCATAAATGAATTCAGTTATTTTTGAAATTATTATTTTTTAAAAATCTTGGTAAAAATATATATATTTTTTTACTTCTGTTACCCCCATTAAAACCATTAAATTTTAATAAATTTTACACTGTTGCGACCTATGGTTTTATTAATTAAACGTAGGACTTATTGAGGAATATAAATCAACTATTTTTTTAAATTTTGTCTCTGTATCCAAAAATCTGTCCCGAAGGGTAAAATAAAAATGGTAATAAAACTCTGACATTATTTTTTATAAGCTTTAATTGCTTGAAAAAAAAATTAAGGACTATAAGTCTGAAGAAAAAACATTCGATTACTAATGAAATTTTAAAGAATTGTTTTCAATTTTTTTGGTAAAATAATTTATAAAGTTTCAAAAATATTTTAAAAATCTTCAAAGAACTCTTGCGGTTAGATTTTTTATTTAAGAATTGATGATTATATTACCTATCGAAAATTGAAAAGTTTAATAGAAATCGTATGTTGAACGTATATTTGCCAGAGTCTATATTTAATGCTGACCCAACGTTCCTCTACAATTTCACCCTAAGTAAGGCAGGACTGCCACTGATGCACAGTGTGTGTGTGTGTGTGTGTGTGTGTGACAGAGAGAGAGAGAGAGAGAGAGAGAGAGAGAGAGAGAGAGAGAGAGAAAACAAGGTACAGGAGGTTTCAAAGATAGCATAAGAGATGGATGAGATTCAAGGAGATAAAAGATGGCATTTGACGTTGCATTTAAACTTTTGGAGATTGTAGCTTATCAGGGAAGCAAGTAAAGGGAAGAGAGTTCCGCGGACGAGAGGAGCGAGAAAAGAAACTGTTTGAATAGAAGCGGAGGTTACATTTAACTATTTCGGTGGTAAAAGGGTAGGACCTTCATGCTAATCTAGAAGTCAAACTTGTGAATGAAAGTATTCTCCCTTGTATCATAAGCTCTTTTTCTTTGAATTTATTTAGCAGAATATTTTTTTCATTATATTGATTAATTTGTAGCCACATTTGGCGCACGCAGCAATCAGTAGACTTACATTAGATTTATAATTATTTATTATCAGAAAACAGAAAACTTGATATTGCATAAAATCAACTTCGTCACATATATTTCTATAAAATAAGAAACAAAATAAGAAACATATATAAGTGGCGGATGTGCGTTGTGGCGCAGTGGATGTCGGCTCGGAACGAGAAATCGGAGAGCCGAGTTCGAATTCCAGTTGAATTCCTAGCATTCACTTCCGCGCAATTACCCATTGAGAAAGGTATTAATCCGTCTATTCCTTCCAGTTATGGGTTAAATAACAGGACAGATTGGGTTCTATAGCCTTGGTCGGCAACCAGTCTACCACAGAAAGCAATGGCAACCTACTGCTGGATAATCTTCTGCCCAGTCAGTCATGTCTCTTTTGAGGCATGATCGCCCAAGCGTGTATCACGTATGGCACTTAACTGACTGATATAAGTGGCAGATTTTAAATAGTGATTGTAATATTTAATTTAAGTATTAAATTTCTGAAAGAAATTTCTTCAGACTAAAATTAATAAAAACTTATCTACGATTTATAATGAGGTAAATGCTAGATGCTATTGTTGCGGGCAGTCAATTACAGAATTTCTATTAGAAGGAACATTCTTTGAATAATAGGTTTCTGTAGCGTGTTCGTTCGTATACCTCACAATAATATAAATTAAATTGAAGTAACATAAAACAAATTGTCATGCAAGAAATGACCACAGGAGAGTGATTAAGGATTCAACCATAAAAGGATTTTTTTATATACATTAAAATGTTCCTGCATGGTCAAATGAATTCTTGTTGCTAGTCACAAGTAAGAAAATGTCTGAAAGATTGTTTATGCAGAGTATAGTTCAACAAAAGTCAATATTTGTGATTTGGTAAGAAAATTACAATAGACTTGCTGCAAGAAAAATTATCAAATGTGTGTGTGTGTGTGTGTGTGTGTGTGTGTGCGCGTTGTTTAGTTACTTTTTTTTTTTTAATCATATCACCCCGAGCAAGGCAGTAACGCTACTGATGTGCAGGGGGCTACGTAAGGGATTGGGAAAGAGAAAAACCGGAAACCACATCCTAAACAGGGAACAAGGGATGAGCCTCTTCACCTGTTCAATAGACGTGGGTGGAGTGTGAACCGGGCGATAGTTTAGTCTATCTACTCCAATTGAGTCTACAATAAAACGTACATGCATGGTCAAATAAATTCTTGTTGATAGTCACAAGTGAAAAAAAAAAAATGTCTGAAAGATTGTTTATGCAGAGTATAGTTCAACAAAAGTTAATATTTGTGATTTGGTAAGAAAATTACAATAAACTTGCTGCAAGAAAAATTATCAAATGTGTGTGTGTGTGCGTGTGTGCGTTGTTTAGTTACTTTTTTTTTTTTTAATCATATCACCCCGAGCAAGGCGGTAACGCTACTGATGTGCAGGGGGCTACGTAAGAGTGAAAAGATTGGAAAAGAGAAAGCCGGAAACCACATCCTGAACAGGGAACAAGGGATGAGCCTCTACACCTGTGCAATAGACGTGGGTGTTGAAAGACATTTCTCAATGTAAATCTGTTTCCTTTGTTGTTGTTCGATAAATAAAGTTTCCAAGTTTGTTCTTTCAATTTTATTTTCATTAAAAAATCCGAAATAATTAATAATAAAATATTGAATCATAAATTCCTTCATGTGAATTTTAATATCAAAGAAAAAAGATATAGACTTTCCTTTTATAATTACATTATTTTCATGAGGATAAAAACCATGAAGATTTATTAAGATGAATCAATTTATTATCAGTGTATAAGCTCTATTTCCGCTAATTCTTTCACTTCTCACTTCTTTAAATTTTGAATTAAAATTTACAAACGCAAACTATAAAGTTTATTTTAAAAGACTTAAACAACCCCTCACATGCGCGTACACACGCACACAAAAATGCATAATGTAAGGGAACTAACTCTTATCCCATTTTTAAGAATGAGAGTATTCTCCCTTGCATTATATGCTCTTTTTCTTTGAATTTGTTTAGTGGAATATTTTCTTTTACAGTAATCAGTAGACTTACTTTAGATGTATACCTATTAATTAACAGAAAGCAAAAAACTAGATATTGCGTAGAATCAACTTCTCTACATATAATTGTATAAAACATAATCAATATTATTCATAATTTAAAGGCAACTCGGATGTAATTGTTTAATTAATTCAAGTAGAAGGAATTACATAAATTATTTGTATGATCTTATCTAAAAATAAATGAACTTAAAATTTAAAAAAGATTAAGATATAAGTCTGTCTTTTCAAAAAAAGAAAAACGAAAAAGAATTAGCATGAATTGAAATATTATTTGAAAAAAAAAATAATAAAAAACGAGGAAAATTATTGGTGCATTTAAAATTTGAAAATGTTTATTGTTTATAATGCAAATTGGGACCTTTTTTGTTAAATCGCTCACAATATTTATTCACCTTCAAATAAAAAGAATTTATCTATATTTATTAAAATTCACCAAATTTTCCCAGAATGAGGCCTTTCTTTTGCGTTAAGGTTGATTTAACCTTTGGAATCACCCTAAATATAAGCGACTCGGGTGCGCTATTTATAAGTGTAGGGGATACGCTCGTCTTCACCCTGATAAACAAGCCAAAATCAGAAGTTATATTTTTAACTGTAAAAAAATCTAAGTATCTCGAATATCCATACTTACGAAATATGAATAACTCCCTGATTTTTTGATAATTTTTCATTCTGAAGGTTAGAATTGTTGTGAGACAAGCTAATAAAATTTTGATTTAAAATATATAATTTCAAAAGAGTGCCAAAAATGTAATAAATAACAAACGAATTTTGATTTAAATCTCAATTTCAAAAGTGTAGAAAGAAAATTTAATAAGAAACAAATTTTAATTTAAAATTTATACTTTCTTGGGATGAATAAATATCTGCAATAAGTAATTTTATATTATTTAGGGTGAATTAATAGAAAAGGTTAAGGAAATTGTATTTTTTTTAAAGGCGTTATTTGTTTATCTACCAAATAATGACACGAAAGTTGTTTCAGATGAAGAAAATTAAATACTGGTATTTTATTTTAGTTTGCTTATACAGTCACCGTTACTTACTCAAGTAGCGAAATGCAGGAGTGTGTGTTTGCGTGTGAGAAAGTGATAAAGATAAGGAGATACAGAGAGGGGGTAATAAAGAGGAAAAAGACACAAAGATCTTTATCACACACGTTTCAGCAAGTTTATTCTACAGTTTTCAACTACAGGTACATTATCCGTCAGGAGGAAGAGTTTTTTTTTCGAAACAATATCCACTGAGCATATCCTCACTTTCTTCCTTACAAATTATACAGCCGGAGAAGGTTGGTGAATGAGCCGGTTAAAACATTGTGGTAATAACTTCAGTAACATAAAGAAAGATTTTAATTGTCCAAACAATGTCAATCGTTATATTGTCTTCTTGATTCTTGTTCCTTTTATTGTCCTCTCTCTTTAATAGTATATTTTTATCATATTCTTTAACACTCAATAATTCTTTGCGTTTTAGTAGCTTTATTTATTCTTATTCTTCTATGTGCCTTGTCCTTTCAGGACGTAGGTGATCATGGCTTTCCACGTCTCCCTATCCCTGGAAGCTCTTAGCATGCTTTCTCCTGTTACACCACGCAACCCCATTCTGTCAGCTACCTGCTCAGGCCTTTCAAATATGTCATCCGCTGCTTTCTCCTGTCTCTTTTTCCTTCTATCGGACCTGTTAGTATGAGATTCTCCAAGCCCTCATTCTTCATTGCATGTCTCAGAAACTTTAGCTGTCTCTTCCTGATGCTCACTATTAATTTCCTTTTCATTTCCATCCTTTCCAAAACCTCATCATTGCTCACATGCTCGATCCATGATATCAGCAGCATCCTTCTGTAGAACCACATTTCAGTTACCTCAAGTTTTTCCTTCATCTTTGATGATATTGTCCAGCATTCACTGCCATATTGAAGAACTGACATCACATAGTCCATCCTACACATATATAAATCTACCATCCGCCCGTGTATTGAATACTGCTGCCACATCTGGTCGGATGGCCTTGCTATTCTCCTCGGGGTTCTTGACAAAATACAACGGAGAATCTGTAATGTGATCAATACCGACTTAGCAGCCCGGCTGCAGTCACTCTCTCACCGGCGTGATGTGGCTTCCCTGTGCCTCTTCTATAAATACTTTCGCGGCTTCTACTCCGATGAACTTAGATCACTGGTGCCCTCAGGTATGAATTTGCACGAGATACTAGATTAGCAACTAGGTCCCACTCTTTTACAGTGAAACAGATAAAATGTAACCGCAATTTCTACTCTAACAGCTTCTTTTCTCGCACTTCCTGTTTGTGAAATTCCCTTCCATATACTTGCTTCTCCGACAGCTACAATCTCCAGGAATTTAAATGTAAGGTCAATGAACTCTCCTATCACACTAACTCGCATCCATTCTCTCAAGCTCTCTTCCCATCTACCCAATCCCCATCCTCGGTATCCTCATCCATCTATATTTCATATAACTAACCACTCTTTCTCATCACCTTCCCCATGTAACCCCTGCGCAGTAGTGGCAATGGAATGCCTTGCTTGGGGTGAAATGATTAAAAAAAGCCCTTCTTCATTTGTATTACTCTTTCAGAGAGCATGCTAATCATAAATATGGCGTTCTTTGTTCCAATGTCTTTGATGAACCCGCACTGTTCTTGTCCTATCTTTGGCCTGATTCTGCTTCTCGCTCTATTCATCAGGATTCGGACAGTCAGTTTTGTAATGTGGCTCATTAAACTGATTGTAAAACAAAACAAAATGAAACAAAAAAATAAGCAAAAACACTTGGAACTTTTCTTTATTTAGAGTTATTATTGCATGAACGTGTAGAACTGTTTATTTGCAAAATATTGCTTACCTAATCGAGTTTTTTAATCAATCGTCACCAGAGACAAGATTTTTTTGTTAAGACATCTGACAACTGTATAAGACTTAATAAAAGAATCTTCTGCTTTTTCTAATATTATTTTTTCAAAGTAAGCACAGTCAACTTCACTCGTTTTTTTCCATGACAATAACCGTCATCCTACATTGCATTTTGCGTAAATAGGGGTTAATATAGTGTCGTGTTAACCGGCATCCTCCTGACATCAGTTTAAACTGACACCATTTTTTCAGAACCGAAATTGTCGTAGTCGGCAAAGACATCAGAGTGTACCTAGCCGTAACAGAGGCCAAGATCAACCGCAATAAGTCTGTTGACTTGGGATTGGGAGCGTGGAATGGGGTTTCTCTTCCTATGCTCTTCCTTTTGACGGACGAACTGGTCAAGATTCTCGGTGTCTGGTTCGGTTCTGATCTGATTTTGGAAAAGGATTGGTCGGTAGTGTAAGAGAAGGCTGAGGCTGCAGTTCGTTTGTGGAATCTTTCCTTAAAGGGGAAGGCGGAAGTATGAGCCTTGTACATCTACCTGATTCTCCTTTATAAGCTCACCGTGCTTATACTCCAGTATACAAAACTAATGGGTTAAGTTAGTTTTGTTCTCTTTCTAATTGGGAAGAAAAGCTGCCAAGGTAGTTCAACACCTGTTACCTCCTTCCTTTTGAAATCGGTCTGGTTAAGCCTAGCTTTGAGATTTCTCAATGTACGCTTTGCATTTCCAAATCAAATGCCTCAGCAATCGGATGGCGACCACGAATCCTGGAAGGAAGACACCGGTAAGAAGTTCTCATCCCTGAGAAGTGTGCACTCGTGCTAGGAAGAGATAACCGTTTATCCCGAGGCGAGTGCTCCTCCTACTGGGATTGTTGGATTGCTCTCAAGCAACTCTTACGTGTAACGAATGGCCTTTCCAACGTCTAGGCGTTGTCCCATAAGGCTTTATATCTCGTGTTAGGGGGGCGTTCAAGATAATCATATAAGCGAGCTCGGTCTTACGTAGCAAGATGCTAAATCCATATGGCCTTGGGCGGCTTTGTTTAAAAGTTTCACTAATGATGATGCATCACTCACTTGGTTGGTGATATGAATCTGGATTAGCAAAATATTTTTGACCGGTTAGGCATCTGGGTATTGGAAACTCTGTGTTGAACAGCCCTGCCCAAATCTTCAAACTATGTTCGCGGGAATACTCTGGGTCGCACTTTCTTCCACTGCAGGGTCATAGTCTCGTTGTGCAAGTTTATTTAAGATATCATGGTTCGCATGCTGCGCGGAAAATTATTTGTCCTTGAAGCCAGTTCTGTTGGTAGAAATATGGTACCGCAGTTGACTACGTGTTCTTTTAGTTGTTAATGTGTTATGCGAGTCATGATATGGACGATGCGACAGAAGGAATTCTATGGGAATGAGAAGTTTACGTCTTCCCAAATGATCTTGTACTTTAAGCATAAATCTAAAATCAAGAGTCATGATATGGACGATGCGACAGGAAGGAATTCTATGGGAATGAGAAGTTTACGTCTACTTCGCAAATGATCTTGTACTTTAAGCATAAATCTAAAATCAAGATTCGAGCGGAAAGCAGACTAATATCGCCATTAGAATTTGGTAAAAAGTGGGAAAGTCTTCAGGGTTTGTGTCGATTGAAAGGAGCTGACTTGGAGTGGCATTTTGATGCAGCTTAGGCGAAAGGATATTGGGAAGTCTGTGATGCATATAGGTCAGTCAGTTAGTTAAGTGCCATACGTGATACACGCTTGGGCGATCATGTCTCTAGAGAGACATAACTGACTGGGCAGAAGATTATCCCGCAGTAGGTTACCATTGCTTTCGGCGGTAGACTGGTTGCCGACCAAGGCTATAGAACCCAATCTGTCCTGTTATTTAACCCATAACTGGAAGGAAGAGACGGATTAATACCTTTCCCAAGGGTATTTGCGCGTAAGTGAATACAATGGATTCAGCTGGAATTCGAACTCGGCTCCCCGGTAATAAACCATATATAGGTAATCCTGCTCAAAAGAGGCTAGTTTAGGTTTATTTTATCTTAAGTTTCTTCCATCAAGTTAACTTTGCTAGGGGTTGTATGTTAACTGGTTTCATTATTTCTGTACCCACTTTCTTTAGTTTAATTCTTCCTGTCCTCCCCCGTTATTTCTTTTGTAGACACAGCGCGCTTTTCGTTTTTTGAGGATGTATTTCGTATTTGTTTTTGTGTCTGGATAAGGGTGTGTTTGTGTGAGTGTTTGGTCAGATGGTTGTCGAATGATTGTACTTAATTACCTAGTCGTAGGTTAATTTTGTCTAGTTAACTGATTTTTATGAGAAAATTAAGGATTGTCGTTTTTTTTTTATTTTTATTTTTATTACTAACACTATTTTGGTTACTTTCGTGTACATTGTTATATCCCAGGTTGTTGGGATGAGCAAGCACGAATAAAAATAAAAAAACAAGTGTATCTTAACGCCTAATAAGATAACTTTTATTCATTTACTACCTGAGAACAGCAAGAATTAGTTGAATTTAAACCATAAGTTCAACGTGCGTGTAAGCTTCTCACCATGTGATTCAGAAGTGTCGCGGTCCAACTAGCGGACAAGAGATGTAACTCTGTTGTATTTTGTGTTATCGTCCTTTTTAGGGATAATGTATTAGCACGCATCTAATACATATAAATTGTATTCATTGTAAATATTCGGTCCTGGGCATGACGGTAAACTGCATCCGGCAGCAAAGCCTCAGATTGGGAGGTTATAAGGAGCATGGAACCACCTCTTAATTGCTGTTGTTCTCTGTTAGGGTCCCAGCTATGGGAGTCAAACACTATGAAAGTATAAAAATACACTTTTATAGAAATATATACATAAAATTAGACTTTTATAGAAAAATATACATTTTTGAAAGAAAAATATTACCAACAATACATTTTTAAAGAAAAAAATATTACCATAACACATTTTTGAAGGAAAAAAATTATTCTCAGCAAAACATTTTTGAATACAAACTAGAAGCCATTTTCAGTTTTCTAAAATAAAAAAGAATAAAAACAAAAAATTCATTAAAATCTGACTAAATCAACCTTCTCACTATAATCAAACATTAAAAAATACCTTAAAACCCCATCTTTTTGACATTAAATAACCCACAAAGGTTGATATTCCGTTAAAAAAAAAACTGAAACTCAAACTCATTTTAAATATTCACTGAGATTTCATTTTTAAATGTTGTTATTTTTATTCCCCACCCCCACAGACAAATTGTACGCACGGGGGCTAGTTAGCACTACAAAGGGATTTGATGGTATTATGGTGGCTGTAGAAAGAATGGTAAGTAAGAATGGTGTTTTTTTTTTAATCATTTTACCCCAAGCAAGGCATTCCATTGCCACTATTGCGCATGGGGCTACATAGGGGAAGGTAAAGAGGAGGAGTGGTTAGGTGTAGGAAATGTCAGAAGGAAGGTGATAGATGGGTAAGGATACCGAGGATGAGGGTTGGGCAGATGGGAAGAGTGTTTGAAAGAATGGGAGCGAGTTAGTCTATTGACCCTACATTTAAACTCCTGGAGATTGTAGCCGTCGGGGAAGCAATCATGTGAAAGGAAATTCCACAGTCGGGAAGTGCGAGAAAAGAAACTGTTGGAGTAGAAGTTGCGGTTGCATTTTATCGGTTTCACTGTAAAAGGGTGGGATCTAGTTGCTAATCTAGTTTCTCGTGCAAATTGGTATCTAGGGGGCAGCAATGATCTAAGTTTATTGGAGTAGAAGCCGTGAAAGTATTTATAGAAGAGACACAGGGAAGCCACGTCGCGCCGGTGAGAGAGAGACTGCAGGCGGTCTGCCAAGTTGGTATCGATCACATTACAGACCCTCCGCTGTACCTTGTCGAGAAGCCCGAGGAGAATAGCAGGGGCACCCGACCAGATATGGCAGCAGTATTCAGTGCACAGGCGGATGGTAGATTTATATATGTGCAAGATAGATTCAGACGGAAAAAAATTTCGGGCCCTGCACAGAGAACCGACTTTCATAGCAGCGGATTTAGCAATCGATTCGATATAGTCATTCCATTTGAGGTCCGGTGTAAAGTGTGAGACCAAGGAGGCGTAGTGTTTTACTCTCTGGAAGGCAAGCCTGGTCCATGCTAATGGGAGGTAGGTGCGATTGTCTATGATGGTTAATTAATAGTAGCTTCGTTTTAGAAGCATTAAAATTTACGAGACATTTCTTACCCCAGTCCACGACGGATTGGAGGTCCTTTCCAAGCTCGGCTGCAAGGTTAGCTTTGTCATCTACACCAGATTTTTGGTCGAGGCGAGAGTAAACTGTGGTGTCATCGGCGTACAAACCTACTTGGGATCTTATGGAATCAGGGAGATCATTAATGTATATCAGAAAGAGCGTAGGACCTAGGATAGAACCTTGAGGGACACCTGCGTTCGTATGGTAGTTCTGGGAGGCATGTCCGTTTAATACCACCTTCATTGTGCGGTTAGAGAGGAATGACTGGATTAGTTCAAACAAATGTCCAGTTATACCATAGCTCCGCAGTTTGCATAGAAGGCCAGCATGCCAAACTCTGTCGAACGCTTTAGAGATATCCAAGGCAACGCTTCGGGCTTCACCATTCCTGTCGAGTGCCTGATATATGTACTCGGTGATGGTCGTTAGCATATCAGCAGTAGACCTGGTGAAGCGGAAACCATACTGCTTGTCCGAGAGGAGCCTGTGTGCTGTGAGATGCTGAACCACCTCGGCGTTGATAATGGCTTCGAACACTTTGCCAAAGATCGGAAGAAGGCTGATAGGGCGGTAATTTGCAGGGTCCGAGGGTTCTCCAGTGTTTTTAAATATAGGAACTACAGAGGAAGATTTCCAACAGGCAGGAAAGCAGGAAGCAGATAGGCAAAAGTTGTAGAACTTAGAAAGGACAGAGGAAAGTTCGGGGGCACATTTCTTTAAGACTATGATTGGGATTCCATCCCCTCCGCTCGCTTTGTGAGGGTCAAGTTTTGAGATTATCTTAGAGACAAGCGAGGGTGTAATATGGACGTCATTCAGTTGAACCTCAGTTCTAGGTGGGAAGTCGGGTGTAGAAACTTCAGACGAGTCCAGTCTCGAATTATTCGAGAATCTGCGGGCAAAGCATTCAGCCTTGTCCGCTGGGGAGGTGAGGATCTCAAATTTGTTTATTAGTGGGGGTATTGTGGACTTGCTCTTGTTAAGTACTCTTTTACAGAGTCGCCAGTAGTCTTTGGTGCCGAACTTAGAGGATGCTATGCGTTGCTTCATTCTGGCAGCAAACAACATCTTAGTTAAGTATCTTTTTACACTTATTACGAGCTGAAGCGAAAAGGCGTCTGTTATGGTCCAACGCGTAGCTACGATAGAGTCGGAAGAAATGATTCCGGTGGGCAATGGCGGCCGAGCAAGCGGGCGAGAACCATGGAGACGAATGAGATTTAAGCTGAAATTTCCTGGCAGGGATGAAAGCATCGATGCCAGCCTTAACCCAGGAGGAGACCTCGGATGTACATTCTTCGATGGGAAGACTAAAAACGTTGTTCCATGGGACATCACAGAGGAAGTCTCGGAACAAATCCCAGTCTGCTCTTTGGTAGCAGTAGGATATTCTACTTGTCTGGGTTTCTTGGATTGGGTGGGAGTGATATGAAATGTTGACGAAAACTACGGTGTGGTCAGAGTTACCAAGTGGGCAGAGTTGTCTGGTAGTGCAAGAGTCTGGGATGGAAGTGAAGCAGAGGTCTAGCAGTGAGTCCCTTCCGTTAGGGTTGTCGGAGAAACGCGTGGGGAAGTCCACCACTTGCGTAAGGGATTGGGTAATTGAAAGATTCATGGTGTGGACACCAGCAGGGTCGGTGACAGAGTTCTCCAGCCACTTGGTGTGGTGGGCGTTAAAGTCACCAAACACGAATATATGGGCAGAGGGATGGGAAGAAATGGCTTTGTCAATATTGTCAGAGATACTGTCAAGTAACGAACAGTCAGGGAAGGAAGGGAAGCGGTAGAGAAAGAAGAGATAGCTAATCGAGCAGAAGTGAGAGGCGGAGGCACATGAAAGAATGATCCGGGGATTCAAGGGATGTCGCCCTAGCTAGGGGAAGGTGTTCGCTGACATCCACACCAAGCCCATGCATATGAACATTGGAGTCCTTCTTGAAAAGGGGAAGGTAGCCAGGAACGTCAAACTCAGAAGAGGGGATAGAAGGGTTAAGGTTAGTTTCACATAGGGCCAAGATATCAGGTGAGTTTTTTTTTTTAATCATTTTACCCCGAGCAAGGCAGAAATGCCACTGATGAGCGGGGGGCTACATAACTGTAAAAAGAGTAATTAGAAAAGAGTGAGGAGTACACATATGTTAGAAAGGAGCAATAGAAAGCTGAGAATGCAGATGCGATGACGGATACATAGGTGGAGAGAAAGGGAAGGATATACGGGGGTGGGAAGAGAGCTAGAGTCCAGTGGTTAATAGATGAGTATTGACATTGCATTTAAATTTCTGGAGGTTGTAGTCGTCAGGAAAGCAATAATATGGGAGCGAGTTCCACAGGCGGGAAATGCGAGAGAAGAAGCTGCAGGAGTAGAATTGTCGTCTGCATTTGGCTAACCTGACTGTGAATGGATGGGACCCAGTTGCCAGTCTGGTTGCACGAGTGAACACCTGTTGAGGAGGCACCAGTGACTTAAGTTTGTTGGAGCAGAAGCCATGAAAGTATTTATAGAACAGACAAAGGGAGGCCACATTTCGTCGGTGGGGAAGTGGCTGCAGTCGAGCCGCCAGATCAGTACCTATCACATTACAAACTCTCCTTCGGAGCCTGTCGAGAACACTGAGGAGAACGGCAGGGGCGCCTGACCATAAATGGCAGCAGTACTCCATGCACGGACAGATGGTTGAGAGTTAGTGTGAAGGAATGAATCAACGCCGAGGAAGTTAGTGCGGATACCACGTATGTTAGTGTAAGAGATGCAGACGGGTTTGGGCGTTTTCAGACTAGCTGGTTTAGCTTTGCTATTATGTTTGCTTTTTTCCATAGTGATTCAGTTAAGGAGAGGTCTTGGAATAGAATCAGTCGGTCACTTGTTTGCAGCATGTGAAGGATGGAGACTGGCGCGGCCTACAACATAATGTGGCCTCGGGGTTGCCCACATTGAACATTGCCGTACATTGTTTGGTGCAAGGAATACTGTGATATGTTTGGGTCAGTAACTGTGGTTAGCGAAGTTTAAGATAAAACAGATTGAAGACAAGCCTTCTACCATTTTCCCATTTTGGCCTTGTGGCACATTTTTGCATTACAACAAAATAAACATGGCTTTCCTTTTTGATACCTAGACCTTATGAATTTAAGCACAGTATTAAATAGGCTGAAAGGTTTCACCGTTTTACAGCTAAAATGGCATAAGTTATATGCTAACAGTTATTTTTATAGCATTTCTCGCTTGTGGAACACTCTTGAGGCTTAATGATTTCCAGTCAATTTTGATCTTAAAAAAGTAAAATGCAATGTTAATCTTCCGTTTTTTTTTAATTTCTGTTTTTTTTCTCATTTTATCTCACACTTAGTTACTCCTTGCGTCTTAGTGGTTTTGTTGCCTTGCTTAGGATGAAATGATTAAAAATCAAGAAGAAAGAAATGAGATTGAGGAATGAAAAAAAAATATCGAAATAATTACTAAGGACCCAAGACTAAAAGGAAAACGAGAAGACGAATAAACATTTGTAACATATCCTAACGAGCAGCGTAATTGATCTGTACCAAATTTGGATGTCGATTTGAACCAAACTTTGATGCATAAGCTAAATTTGCTTTTTGAAAAGAAAAGTTCAATCAAGATCCAAAGTATAAAAGCCGAGTGAGAAATGAGACTAGAAAAACGAATACATTAAACTATGAGAAGTAAAAATGACCAAAATATCACACACACACACACACACACACACACACACACACACACACACACACACACTTTCTCTCTCTCTCTCTCTCTCTCTCTCTCTGACGCATACACACATCTAAACTTATTTATAATTGGAACTTTGTCTGTGTGTGTGTGTATCCGTTACCTATAGATTCTGAAACGGCTAAACCGATTTTCTTGAAATTTTGCACAGTTGTACTATAAGCGTCTGCGAGTGCTCTTAGCTAGGTTTTGTGTCGAGGTACCCCTGATAAATATCGAAAACATAATCGAAAAAATCAGGTTATAGAAGGAGTAGTCCGATTTTAATCAAATTTGATACACTCATAGACAAAGACATAAAAAACGATATTCAGAAGTTTCAAGGTTGCAGTTCTTACAATAGTGCAGAAAATCGATAATATATATATATATATATATATATATATATATATATATATAAGGCAAGATGTTTGTGTGGGTGTCTGTTTATCTGCCTGTATGTCTGAAATCAGGAAATCAAAATTTGACTTACATCCATTCATTTTTCTTTCAGTCTTCGGTTTTGCTTTAACTGGAAACAACTATTGCTTTTTAGTCTTTCGTGCCAACGTCCAAAATGTCTGAGCTCCAGGACCATGGATTAGTTTTAAAGCTTTCATTACACCCGAGCAACGCCGGGCTATACTGCTAGTTTTGCTAGTTTAAAAAAAAAAATGAATATGCACTTATCCATCTTGCCACGAAACAAAGCTTGTTCACTCTCCATTTATTTATACCGCGAATGATATGGCTTAACTTTTTACTCTGACTAATTTACGTTACGTAATTTTCCTGGATTAATAATAGCCCAAACAGGGTAGAAAATCGTTGTCTTTTCTACGTCTTCGTTTGCTACAAATAAATCCACATATTTATTTCATGTCTATATATTGGTGAAGTCTCTCGAAATACAGATAAATTCAAGATTTACTTACTTAAATCATTAGTCCTTGTAAACAGTGGCGGCCGACAAATCCCTGCTGATGTAAAAGGTGAGGTGATGGCTGTATATTTGAAATTGTTCAGTGAGACCATAAGCATCTAATCGGATTCCAGGCTTGGGGCACGGTGCAGATCTTACCGCTACCCCACCAGGCGTTACCCACTATGCGCCCTTATTTTAAGCGCTTATAAACTGAAGATTATTTGTAATAATTAAAAAAAAAAAAGGCCAAAAGTTCCAGGACCTGGAATCGAAACAGCTATCTTTGTGTACTAAGTGATCGTTTTGTTTCAACTTGGTCTTGAAATATGTTTTGTCGTTGCCGTCTTTATCGCTCAGTTGGTAATCTTATTTTTCTTTTGAAAGGTGTTTGATCCTTATTCATCGAAATCAACGGGAGACTCTGTCTGTCTGTCTGTCTGTCTGTCTGTCTGTCTGTCTGTCTCTCGCTCTCTCTCTCTCTCTTCATATATATATATATATATATATATATATATATTAAAGCTCAGCATACCGTCTGTTTGTCTTTCTATTTTTCTCTCGGTCTCTGAAGAAGCTTTAATAAAAGCGAAATGTGTTAGATTCAGATATGTTCCTATTTGTTCTTTTTCTTTATTTTATCATCTTGTCGGATTCCGATCTACATATTCAACTTATATATATATATATAGCGACTCCGACTGGCACCAAATCGGTCGAGTTTCGATCCTGGGCAGAAGCAGGTGGATGTGTCTAGCCACACTGATGAGCTGTGATACAACAAAACAGGCTTGTATGTGGATGACGAACATACATATATATAATTAGTTTTTAGTCATAATTAAATTAGACCAGTACTCAGTTGTATTAAAAAGTGCTTAATACGTTTATATTGTAAAGCTTTTGAATATTTTTCATTTAGAAATAATTTATTTTCGCAACCTAGGTTTCAACCTTTTCGGTAGTTTCAGGCGATTTATAATAACTCATTTTTCAACGATTTCCAAACGTATAAATCAGTTATTATAAATTGCTTGAAGATACCAAAAGGTTGAAACCTAGGTTGCGGAAATAACTCATTTCCAAATGAAATATATATTAATTCTGATAAATAATAACTTGTGTCCTGGTAGCTTAGACCACCCTGCCAACTCTGTCCACTCTCTCCGTATGTTACTATATTAGTGTAAAGTATAATTTAATGGGCACATATGCTTGAGTAGATATTCCTGTTTATATTAACAGTCACATTAATGTCTACCAGCCTAGAGATCGAGAAACCCCACTGATGAAAATATTTACCGACAGGAATCGAACCTGTATTCATTATCTTTTCAAACAGGAAAACCACTTTTGAGCTTAGTGTGACTTACCATTAGGTCACAGGAAACAATAATAACAAAACAATTAACTGAATGCACATATATTACGCTGATCCTAAAGCCGAAGTGATACGAAGCGACATTTTGATTCTGGGTGGATCGCACATTCTAAGCACCGACGGAAGTACCGTTCTACACATCATTTTTAGCGGTAACTATGTGTGCATACGTAAAAAAAAATAAAAAAAATAAAAAAAAATGTGCATAGTGTGTGCTAAATATCTCGAGCTTCCAACCAGCAGTATCACGACATTAGAAGTCATCTGCGATGTATCAATATTTACACTCGGTAAGATACTTTTATGTCAATAGTTTTTTTGACAACGGGGTTTCTAAACCCTCCCCATCTCTCTCTCTTCATTCTGAACCACACACCTACACCTGTATGTGTGCATAAATACACTCCCTCACAACACAGCAATATATATATATATATATATATATATAGTCATGCGCAGACAGATCTGTTTCGCTGTATCACAGCTCATCAGTACGATTAGACATCCGATTGCTTTTAGCCCAGGATTGAAACTCGACCGAATTGGCGTCAGTCGGCGATTCTACCTCTGAGCTACGGGCGCTCGGTAGAAGGAGGCAGACTTTTTAGCATGTATATTATCATTATACAGGCACAATAGCTGAGAGTGTTCTAATTCATTGCTGAATGAACGATACGTATATGCTAGAGTAGATACTGTTTTTCAAAGTCTACCATTCTCCCAGAGTGCTCAATCAGGGTGTGAGAGCGGAGAGAGAGAGAGAGAGAGAGAGAGAGAGAGAGAGAGAGAGAGAAACATTTATATGCTGATGCTAACATATACACAATAAAACGTGAGCATATATTGTATCAAGTTCATATGTGCTCTCACTTCTTGTGTATGTATTGAATGTGTGAAAAAATTAAATTATAAATACTCTTTCAAATATGCATACAAACGTTTACACGGAAATATTCATAAAACATACCCGTAACGCACAAAAGAAATTACGACATTTATAATGTTGAGAGAACCTGGATAATTATATATATATATATATATATATATATATATATATATATATATATATATATATATAACCTGTAGACTGCGTTCAAATATGAAACAGTCTGTTGCCGCTCGGTGTTAACCTCAGTGTCCACATTTATATTTAAATACGGTATATCACTGATACTGATTAGTTTTACCCATAAATATAACACATGTTAAAACTTTACTTTTATCATATATATATATATATATATATATATATATATATATATATATATATAATTTTAGACTGAAGTTCGTATTTAATTATATTAAATGAAATATTTTTTTTCCGACTGCTTGAAAAAACCAACTTACCCGAGCACTATGGACTCTCCTTATGTGTTTCCTGCCAGTATTAAGCACAAGTCGGCTTAGAAAATAATAAAAAATCAGTGTCGTATAGCATAGAACAGAAGGAGGGAAGCGTCGGAGCCTGATCAGCTCTGACGGGGTCAACTCAGCGAGGGTAGTATGATGTTGCAAGACCCGAAACTGCCCAATGACCTGAGTAAAGTACATCACTGACGACAGCCTCCTGCGCTACAAAAAGTGCGTATTTTCGAACTATATATATATATATATATATATATATATATATATATATATATATATATATATATATAGGGAAATTAATGATAAAGTGTAAGAAATCGTACTTCAGGACTACAAGACACTAATACTTTCAAGTGGTTCATAAAAATAATTGTTTATATATATATATAGGGGGCTGCTTAGTGTGCTAAGATGGCAAAAAATTGTTTTATTATCGGCATTCTTCATGCAGATGAATAAATTTGCGAAATTCTATTTCAATGAATGATGAAATTTTATTTTTTTTCTAGAAACCTGATGGAATTCACTCGATTGTTTGTGGTCACATATAACTGTTTCTGCATATATCGGTCGAGTTTCGATCCCGGCCAGAAGCAAGTGGATGCGTCTAGCCACACTGATGAGCTGTGATACAGCGAAACAGGCTTGTATGTGGATGACAAATATATATATATATATATATATATATATATATATATATGTGTGTGTGTGTGTGTGTGTGTGGAAGCGTGTATGTGTGTGTGTGTGGAAGCGCTCGCACGTGCGTGTGGTAACTATATAAGATTATTCTGAAAACTCTTGAGATGCTTCGTTGATCAAACGTCATCAGAAAAATGCCAGGTCAGGACTGGTAAAATTGCAGATTCTTCTTTGGATTTTGTCAAGAAGCACCAGACCAGATATAACAGGGTTAGGGAAGAATGGTTGACTTATATATATTCTTTCTGATTATGACACTTCTTTTTCTTTTTTTGACTTTGTTTCTTCTAACTCTAACTTTTTCTGTCACTTCTTCTTCTAACACTCCTTCTTCTTCTGGCTCTGATTTTATCTGTCCCATCTGATTTTTCTTCTGACTGTTCTGTTCATTCTTTTTCTGACTCTTCTTCTTGTGACTCTTCTGACACTGACTTGTTTTTTCTTTTTCTGACTCTGTCTTTTATGACACTAACTCTTCAGACACTTCTTCTGATTCTTCTGTCATTTCTGACACTTGTGACATTTCTTTCTTTTTATTCTTTTTCTGACTATTCTTTTTTTTCTGACTATTCTAAATCTGGCGCTTCTGACACTTCTCCTGATTCTTCCTCTTGTGACTCATTTGGTTTTGACTCTTTCTCTGGTTATTCTTGTAACTAGCACTTCTTACTCTGACTCTTCATTTTTCGTCTTCTTGTGAGATTTCTTCCGACACTTCTTCTTGTGATACTTCTTCTTGTGTCTGTTCTTTTTGTGGCTCTTCTTTTGACTGTTCTAGTGACTAGCTTTTCTTACCTGACTTTTCTTTTTTTTTTCGTATGAGTCTTCTTCTGACATTTCTTATGACTCTTCTTTTGGCTGTTCCTGTGAATAACTTTTCTTATTCTGATCACCCTTCTTTTTCTTCTTCTTTGAACTCTTCCCTTTTTTTACTGATGCAGTCATTCATTGTATTATTTATTTTTGGTTCTCGCAACTTTACAATTCAACTATTCCACGGTCGATTTCAAGTGTAATACTTTGACACGCATAAGGATACATGTTATTTTCTGTTATAACTCTAGTTTATGTTGCCAGTTTGCCTGGTATTTGGTAAGTAATATCTTGTAAAGTTGTTTTAGTTGTATGTGGGAGGAAAATGAAAAACTCATGGCTGAATCCATTTTTTTATCAAAGTCAAAAATTACCCTATGTAAAAGTATTGGATACATCAATTTAATATTTTGTTGCGTAGCCTCTGTTTTGTTTCACTGCTTCCAGTCGCTTTCTATAGTTGGTCACAAGCTTTCCACTCTGATCCACCGTTACTTTACCCCATTCTTCCTTGCATAATTCCTCTAATTGCTTGATATTCTGTGGATTCCTCTTATGAACTTTAACCTTCAAAGTATTCCACAAATTCTCAATTGGATTCAAGTCAGGAGAGTGACTTGGCCAATTGAGAGTACTGATACCATTATTTTCAAACCATTCCTTTGTAAGTTTTGCGGTATGTTTGGGATCATTGTCGTGTTGAAGCACAAAATTCCGACCATGTCCTAAAGAAGTTGCAGATTTCTGAAGGGTCTTCTCTAGAATCTCCATGTACATGCTACCATTCATTCTGCCATGGATAACTTGTAACTCACCACTGCCCTTGGATGAAAAGCATCCCCATATCATAATGGAACCACCCCCAAAGTTAACTGTGAGGATGGTATTGTGCTTGTTGAAGGCCGTTCAATTTTTTTGCCAAACACTTATCGCTGTGTTTCTTCCGAATAGTTCAACTTTCGTTCCATCCGACCAGGTTACCTTTTCCCAAAACCAGGTTACCTTTTCCCATACCTTTCTTTTCATAAGTTTCGACAAACTTTAATCGGTCTTTGACATGTTTGGTTTTCAGTAAAGGCACTTTTCTTGGTGATCTTGAATGAAAGCATGTACGATATAGAGCTCTGCTAATGGTATTCTTACCTACATTAATTCCAGCACCCTCAAGATCATTTTTATTTTCAGAACGAGTAATGAAGGTTCTTTTTTTCACACTTCTGCTGATCTACCTTGAAGTTCTCTTATTTATTTTTCTCGGTCTTCCATTTCTTGGAAGGTTTGCTGTACCATCGCCATACTTATACTTTCTGATGATATTTCCTACTGTACTTAGTGCTAGTTTCATTTATTTGCTAATTTTTTGGTAACCTTGTCCTCCTTTGTGACGTTCAATGATTCTATCTCGCATATCTCTGGATAATTCTTTAGTTTTTGCCATTTTTAATCCTTGAATTGCAGAATGCATACCAAACAGTCAGATGATTAGTAGCACTATCTTGTAAGTAATTGTGTGCTTCTCTGATTGGTCAGAGATAACATTCCAATACTATCAAAAATTCGAATACCCAAAGTCTTTTAAAACAGACAAAGTTTCGATTGGAAATTTGAAAAAAGGTGTCATGTATCCAATACTTTTGCATAGAATAATTTTGAACTTTGATAAAAAAAAAGGATTCAACCATGAGTTTTTAATTTTCCTTCCACATACAACTAAAACAACTTTACGAGATATTACTTACCAAATATCAGGCAAAATGGCGAAAATAAACTAGAGTTATAATAGAAAATAACATGTATCCAATACTTATGCGTGTCACTGTATATATATAGAAAAAGACATTTTCTTTTTAAGGAAAACCAGACAAAAAATATGCGGATTGTGTAACTGTTATTGGCACCGAAAGTGTAATCGGCAGAACGAGTTCAAGTTCCATCCTATTGTATTGCACTTACTTTGCACAAATGCCCTCGGGTAAAGCATAAATCCATTTATTTTCCTTTCTCAAGCTATATGATAAATAGCAGGGTAGATTGGACTTTCTAGTCTGAGTGGCAGCTAGTTCAAAAGAGTGACAATTTTCAAAACCATTGAAAAGGCAACAGAAAATACATTTACTATATTTCCTTAGAAGTCATGGCAATTTGTAGATGATTAAATAATCGATGCGATGCCAGGATCCTTTACGTTCTGAATGCAGTAAAAAACGGACAAAAAAACCCCCACAAAAAAACCCTCAACCGTTAAGACCAATAATTTATATTAAAGTTTAAATCCAAGTTGAATTAAAGGGAGATAACTGAGACATCTGGAAGTGGCATGACTCATGGAACTAGAACAATCTACCTCAGTGATTGAAATAAAGGATTTAAATCGAAATTCCAATTACCTGAAGAAGGCCAGAGCGCACTACGACCAAAACGTTGTGAATAGGACTAAAGACGAGGACAACAGTCCGAACAATGTATGTAGTGTAAATAATTGCAATACACCATTTAAAAAATTTAGGCAAATAAGTATAAATATGTTTAATTTTATTTTTGTTCATTTACTTATTTATGTTTTTATGTAGATACCTCCACTAAATCGTTGAAAAAACAGCAATTAATAAAAAGGCCCCAAATTTAATAAAAACGAACTTTTTCCATCAAAATCTTGGATGATATTATTAAGAGGAAAGATCAAAGTATTTTTAATTATTTTTTAAAATTTTTAATCCCTTCTAACACGTTCGAAATTTTGGTAAAAAATCATGTTTTGATTTTAGATAGCGGGTAACCAAATCGTTACGAGAATTTATAATGGAAAACGTAATAGGACATAATTCAAACACATTAATTTGAAAATTCTTACAAAAATCGAATAATTGTCAGATTTTAATCAATGAAATTATTTTTGAAATTATTATTTTTAAAAATCTTGGTAAAAATATTTTTTTTTTACATCTGATACCCCTCTCCTGATAAATTCATGAAATTTTAAGAAATTAAATTTTGTTGGGAAAATTGGCTTTATTAGTTAAACACAGGACTCATTAGGGAATGTAAATCATCTATCATTTTTTGAAAAAAATTGCCTCTATTTCCAAAAATCTGCTCTCAATAGTAAAATAAAAAAATGCAATATAACTATAACATTATTTAACCTGATAAGCTTTTAATTGTTTGAATAAATAATATAAATTAAGGACATTATAGTCTGAAGAAAAAGAAATTCCTATTAATAATGGAATTTTAAAAGAATTGCTTTAATTTTTTTAATTATAATAATTTATAATATTTAAAAATATAAAAAAAAATTTCAAAGATTTGTTGGGGTTAGTTTATAAAATCATTAAACGAAGATAGTATTTACTAATCGAAAATGTAAAAGTTTAAAACGAATCGTTGTGCCCCCACTATTTTCAAAATAATATTTTTGTGTAAATATTTTTATTTTTGTTTTTTTTTTGTATGGTAATTTCTATATGTAAATTAAATGTTCATGTGTTTCAGGGTTTCTTTTCCTTTCCCGAAAAAACTCGTACAATTATGTCATTTGTGATCGCCATACACTTTTATCTTATCTTACCTCGCATCTGTCAAATCTGTCAACACACACGGCGAAAAGGTCAGAAAGTTGAACATTGTGTTTAAGAAATAGTTTTATTCTAAATTTTATGCTATAAATAAGTAATACTCTTTAATAATATGCAATACAGATTAATGTAACATTAAATTTGATAATTTTTAAAAAATAATGTGTCACAGATGTATATTTTATTTTTGCAAGATTTTTTAAACTGAGAATTAACTTTTGTTTACTAATGTGTCGATCGCTCTACAATGGTTGAAAAATTGAAAAAAAAATCAAAATTTCTTATTCCAATCAATATAATTTTGCTTACTGGAAATACTAAATTTAATCATTTAGCTTTCAATTAAAACTAAAATAAAAGTTTTAAGAAAATTTCTTTATTTTTAAAAATTCAATTTAAAAGTTAGTTATAAAAAATGAGTAGAGGTACCTATTTTTATGAAGTTATTGTTGCGACGAATTTCTAATGTAAAAAGATTGGTCGTATTTTAACGAGGAGAGGGAGTCGGAACTTACTCTGGGAGTGTTCTTTTTTTTTGCACTCAGTACAATTTAAGAAATAAATACTTGAAAGCAACATATGTGTGAGGAAACTTTTGAGAATCACAATCTCCACCATTCATAGCGCAAAATATTGATAAGTCAAGTGTTTACTTATTGTAGGATTACAGTCATGTTTTTTCCGGTATGACAAATAACTCAGCCAGAAAAAAAGAAAAAAAAACGAAAAGAAAAGAAAACAATATTGTTCGGATTATTCGAAATTTAAAATTTCTTCTGATCAACTCTCTCACACATGCACACATACACGCACACCTTTCCTTTCTTTCTCTCTCTCTCGTACACACAAACTTCCTTTCTTTCTTTATCTCATATTGAAAGAGAGAAACAGTTATATTCATGAATAGATTAATAGATTGACTGAGAAATATCTTATAGAAACAATATTTGAAGAAAAAGAGATATCGAAAGAAAGTGCAACAGATACATATGAACAGACTGATTGATAGATACATAAATTGACTTAGAAATATCTGATAGAAACAATATTTGAAAAGAGCTATATATATTAAAAGAAAGAGAAACATATATATATATATATATAGTACTGTACAAAAGTATTAGGACAAGAACTATTTAATATTTTATGAGGCATCAAAATAAAGTTTAAAATCACCCCTGACCTAACACTTTTGTCGGGGGTAAACTTAGCTAAGAACACTCGCAGAGGCTTATAGTACAACTGTGTAAATTTTCAAGAAAATCGGTTCAGCCGTTTCAGAGTCTATAGGTAACGGACACACACACATACAGACACACACACACATACACACACAGACAAAGTTCAATTTATAAATAAGTTCATATATATATATTGAAAAGTGCTATGCGCAGTGTTTAAAAATCATTTAACCCCAAGCAAGGCTATAAAGCCACAAAGACGCAGGGAGACTACTGAGTGTTAAAGAATATGAGAAAAATAAAAACATTACAATAAAAGAATAAAAATTTAGGAGAAAAAAGACATACACAATTAATATGATCACATGAAAAATTACATTAAAAAATTCAACCATCACAACTTGTTTGTTATCTTTAATGTCTTCTTCTTCTTCTACGTGCCATGTCTTTTCAGGACGAAGGCAATCATGGCCTTCCACGTCTCCCTAACCCTGGTGGCTCTTAGCACGCTTTCTCCTGTTACCCCACTCAAGTCCCGCTCTGCCATCCACCTGCTTAGGCCAGTCAAATATGTTATCCGCTGCTTTCTCCTGTCTCTCTTTCTCTCTATCTGACCTGTGAGTATCAGATTCTTCAAGTCTTCCATCCTCATCACAAGCCCCAGGAACTTTAGCTGTCTTTCTCTATCTTTAATGAAACCTGTATAAAGGAGAGATTGTTGCCGATATATACAATTGCATATTAGCATACTTATCTAACCCAGCCGGTGAGTTTCAAATTAATATTAGCTCAAGCCCCAGGGTAGTACCTCTACTTCGGGAGGGGGCTTAGGTCATTACCCTAAGCCCCGTACTAGATTGATAATTAGGTCACATAATTTCACTGTTGAAATTACGATTTGCGACCATAAGTCTTATGTACAGAAGTAGCGGTTTATTCCTTGTTTCCTGTTTAAAAGTGGGTTTCCAGTTTCTTCTAAAGTCTTCTCATTTTCTTTCTTTCTCAGTAGCAACGTCTGAGTGGCATTATCGTCTTGCTTGTGAGGGGGGATTAATAAAAAATGTTCTATGTTAATATTTTCTTCTCTCGCTCTTCTCGCTTGTGAAATTCTCTTCTGGTTTCTTGCTTTCCTGTCAACTACAATCTTAAAAACATTAAATGGCATATAAATCATCTTCTGTCTCCTTGAAATCTCTTCTTTTATTGTCCTCTCTGTTTCTTTCCTCCTCAGTAACCCCTTGCATCCTAATGGCTTTTATTTTCATTGAGTCGGGTGAAAGGATTTTTAAAAAATTCTTATTTATATAATACTAGCGGAATCCGAGGAATTTCCACGGAAGGATATCTATTATACTACAAATGATAGTAACGTCTTCAAGCATAAAGGTTTTGGATAATAAAATAACGATAACACAGAGTGTAATTTTATTAAAATATCTATAAAAGTAATGTCTATAGAAGCTACTTTACTGTAATCTTATATTAAGCGGCGTATGCACAGACCATAACCAAAATACTGTAAGCTATTTTGTGAGAGGTTTTGAAAAAGAAAATGTTTTTTTCAATTACTGAAAAATCATGGCTCCTGTGTCCATTGTAAACAGTAAAAAAACAACTGAGTACTGGCCAAAGGTGTAGAGGCCAGAAATTTCTTTATTAGGTCGCGGGATACGACAACAAACTTACCTATTTTTATCATATTGCACAACTCACACACACATATACACATAATTACTGCCACAACCACCAGCTTAAGCTGCTACTGATACGGTAATGTTATAGGCTCTCTCCTCTTACTCTCTCACTCTTTACTGCCCTTCCGTTTGGCAAAGGCTGAGGAGAGTAGCGTTTAAAAAGATAGAGGGGGAAGGAAAAGCTCGTATAGAGAGTAAGTGGCGTAATGGACGGACGAAGTAAGTAGGAAGGAACAAGCAGAATTATTATATGATGAAATTCAAATAATGTGGTATCTGTTCTTGTCTATCATTCCAATTTCAAATCAGGCCCATTCAAACTACACCACAAAAAATCTAACCTATTTTACAGATGAGACTTACATTTGTCTGTATATTCGTGGACTGATCTTATCTTGTCAGATATGGCTACTCAGCTGGATTTTACAATGTACTCAATCGTACTTAGTATTGACGTTTATCTGTCGAAATTTGTGCAAACAGACGCTATATTGTTGCCTGCTACGGGGGACAGTTATCGACTGGTTCAATGGCATGCTGACAATTCAAAACCTTTGTAGTTTTGTTTTCTCAGGTCACCGCTCATTGTCAAAATTCCTTCATAAAAAAACCAAAAAAAAAAAACCAAAAAAAAAAAACACAAACACTGAACTGTGTAACAGGTTTCATAAAGTTTAAAATATAAATATATTTGTACGCGTATTAGTGCTTGTGTGTGTGTATGTTTGAGCGAGAGAGAGAGAGAGAGAGAGAGAGAGAGAGAGAGAGAGAGAGAGATTATATCGAGATAAGGCGTATAAATATTCGCTTATTTTGAGAGAAGAGCACATAGGAAGATGGAATATTGTATAGCGGTAATATCCAAAGAAAAAGATTGTACCTGCTTTAAAAATCAATGTTAGAAAACAAAGCTTTTATCCGTTAAATGAAAAAAAAAAAGAAACTTAGAAATGAGTTATTTCCGCAACCTAGGTTTTAACCTTTCGGTATTTTCAAAGAATTTACAATAACTGATTTTTCGGTTTTTAAAACGCACGAACAGGGATTTTTAAAAACGCGCAACTGGAATTTTCAAACAACCAAAAATTTTCAAAATTAAGGAGGAGTTATTCAAAGATCTTACAACACTTTCATCCATGTTTGTATGATTTTATTATGTATGAATAGGTATGATTACATCTGGATACAACTTCTGATATTTCATTTAGCAATTTGTCTTGTCCTGTGAACAGCATAATGGCTAACTTTTCTTCCTGGCACAATCTGCATGAATCGTCACAGTTGTAATGGTTGGTTATTTTCACTATACACCAAGTTATATCAGGGTCTTAGCCAGTTTAGCACAATTTTTTAGGTTTTTGAGGTTTAATTTTATTAAACTAGCAAGCCACGTGTGGAATTTAAAATAGAAAATGGAAAACACCCTGATATAACTCAGAGTATCGTAAAAATAGCAAAACCATACAACAATGGCGATATATATATATATATATATATATATATATATATATATATATATATATAATAAAAATCAATTGATGAAATCCCCTGAAGAATGGACTGAACAAATAAGGAAAATTAGTCTTCGAAACTGTGCAGTCGAGGTGCTGAATATAACATTCACCTAAGTAATAAATATTATTTGTATTAATCATATATATATATATATATATATATATATATATATATATATATATATATATATAGGGTGGTAATAAGGTCACTATATAGTTACAATAACAATTACAACAAAGCAATTAATCAACACCATACATTTCTTATTAAAATGGTTCTGGTGAATTCTTGCTAATAACAATAAAATGCTATGGTAAACAATAGTAAATTATAACTATAGCATATTGTTTTGATTTTTTTTCTGATTCTGTTTTGTTATTTTATTATAAGTAACTGTATAGTGGTGGATGTGCGTTGTGGTGCAGTGGATATCGGCTCAGAACGAGAGATCCGCGTTCGAATTCCAGTTGAATTCGTTGCATATTCAACATTGTGAAAGATATTAATCCGTCTCTTTTCGCTTCAGATTGAGTTGGCAACCAGTCTACCGCAGAAAGTAATGGCAATCTACTGCGAGAAAATCTGCACATTCAGTCATGTCTCTTTCATTCAAGCGTGTATCACGTATGGCACAACTGACTGACTGAACTGTTTAGTGACTTTATTGCCACCAATATATATATATATATATATACACCAATATATATATATATATATATATATATATATATATATATATATATATATGTGTGTGTGTGTGTGTGTGTGTGTGTGTGTTGATTTTAAGCCACCTCTGGCTTACGGTCAGTCTTATCCAAACACGGGAAAGGCTATAGAAGTAATCAAGACAGAAACCTGGAGTGAAATCCAGAAGACGGTTGTCTGCCAACACTGACATATTGCCGGTAGCTCCTGCAGCCAAGCTGGCTCCAAATACCATGCCCTGTATTCTTTTAGATCTTGTGGGTAAGGCCGAGAAGAAGACCATGTGGTGTGGACAGCACAGTCTATATCTATCATCGCTTAGGTGTGCGCCCTGGATAGGTGACTCCAGTTTTACTACCAACAGACTGAATTTTGATCAAATAGGGCGCAACCTGTTACTGGACAGTGCCAGGGCTCAGTGCAAAAGCCAAGAAATTAGGATTATAATGGGGGACTTGAATGCCAAGGTAAGTAAAGATAGGGAAGGAGACACGACTGGTAACTTTGGACTAGGGGATCGCAACGAACGAGGAGAAAAATGTGTCCAATAGTGCTCAGCCAATGACCAGGTAATTACTAACACCTGGTTAGAGAGAACACCCACAACGTATATGGACATGGAGAAGCCCAGGAGGCGATACGAAGAACCAAATAGACTATATAACTATAAACAAGAGATTAAGGAACGCAGAGAAAGAAATATGAAGAACAAACTGGAAAAGGGCACTCAAAAGGGGATTCACTAAAGGAAGCGATGGTGACCTCAGCAAACAACATAGCCCCAAAGGAAAGCAGAAACAGAAGAAAATCGAGTGGATGACCGAAGAGATTCTCCACATGATGCAGAGGAGACAAAAAATAACGCCAAGACATGGAGCAGAGTACAAGAAACTTCACAGGAAGATAAGGAACAAATACAGACAAGCTAAGGAGGATTGGCTCAACAACAAATGCGCAGAAGTAGAGAGACTGAGCAGGACCAACAAAGCAGAGATGCATAAAGAGATAAGAGAACTAACAGGACAACAAATCCTGCTCCTCAACAGGATGCATAAAATCCAAGGATGGAACAATCATATTGGAGAAAGAGGAAATACTCCAGCATTGGGAAGAATATATAAAGGATCTTTTTTGCGACAGGAGAGAACAACCGAGAATACACAAGGAGGTGGATGAACCGGAAATACTAAAACCCGAAGTGGAAGCTGCAATGGCCAAAATAAACAGAAACAAAGCAGCTGGTCCAGATGGCATAGTGATAGAGCTGCTGATAGCCTTAGAAGAATACGGCATAGAAAAAATTACCGACATAATAAACGAAATTTATAGCAGTGGAATAATACCAGACGACCTATGCAAGTCGATATAGCACTGCCGAAGAAACCAGGTGCAAACGAGTGTGAACTACACAGAAATATCAGCTTAATGAGCCACATTACAAAACTGATTGTCAGAATCCTCATGAATAGAGCGAGAAGCAGAATCAGGCCAGAGATAGGACAGGAACATTGCGGGTTCGTCAAAGACACTGGAACAAGAAACGCCATATTCATGATTAGGATGCTCTCTGAAAGGGCATTACAAATGAAGAAAGACTTGTACCTATGTTTCATTAACTATGCTAAGTCATTCGACAAGATACGACACAAAGAATTGATGGAGATTCTCGGCAACCTCGACATTTTTGGGAAAGATGCAAGAGTAATCAAGAATCTCTACTGGCATCAAACGGCATGCATACGGACAGGTAACGATCTCAGTCGATTCACAAAGATAGAAAGAGGCGTAAGACAGGGATGTGTTTTTCACCGGATTTGTTCAACCTGTACAGCAAGAATATTTTGAGGACCCTAGATGACACACCAGGATTTGTTATTGGAGGCCACAACTTGAACAACATAAGGTATGCAGATGATACAGTGCTGATTGCAAACACAGAAAGGAAACTAAAAGACCTCCTACAGAAGGTAGCGGTAGAGAGTGACAGAAAAGGTCTACAAATAAACTTTAAGAAAACTGAATGCATGGTCATCAGCAAAAGGTGCAACCCAAAATGCCAAATACAGGTGGGGGATACCAGAATAAAGCAGGTGCAAAAATTTAAATACCTAGGAAGTGTTCTAACAGGAGATGGAAAGTGCGACACAGAGATCCGAAGACGAATTGGTATGACAAAGGACGCGTTCCAGAAGCTGAGTAAAGTGTTGACACACAGAATTTCACTAGAAACAAAGAAGAGAGTGCTGGATTGCTATGTAATGTCAGCTCTTCAATACGGCAGTGAATACTGGACAATATCATCGAAAATGAGGACAAAACTGGAAGCAGTGGAAATGTGGTTCTACAGAAGGATGCTGCGGATATCGTGGACCGAGCATGCAAACAACGAGGTGTTGGAAAAAATGGCAACGAAAAAGAAATTAATACTGAGCATCAGGAAGAGACAACTGAAGTTTCTGGGACACGCAATGAGGAAGGAAAGCCTGGAAAACCTGATACTGACTGGCCAGATAGAGGGAAAGAGAGACAGAGGAAGGCAGCGGATAACATATTTGCAGGACCTGATCAGGTGGATGACGGAATGGGGGTTGCCAAGTGTAACAGGAGCAAGCATACTGGGAGCCACAAGGGATAGGGAGACGTGGAGAACCATGATCGCCTACGCCCTGAAAGGACAGGGCACATAGAAGAAGAAGAAGAAGGGCGCGACCTTTATCTCGCCAATACAAATGGATGTCTCCTAATTTTCTGGGCTGGGATTCAAAATAGTTCAAAATGGCGTCATGAGTGAAACACTTACTTCTGATATATATATTGAAAGAGAATTTTACTTTTAACACGACATTATTTCTTATTTTAGTAAGTACACGTGTTTGAGATGACATCTTTTATTTATTTTTTCAAACACTGAAATTAGTGTCAACCGGCCTAGAACTAGAAGTTCTGCTAAAGAAAAATATTTGGTATGACCACCTTCCGCCCACTAAGAAAGGCACAATATTGCTATAGATGTGATTTTCCTAATGGAAAAAAAGGGATAAAGTTTTGTTCCCTGTCCGCAGGGGAGCATATTTATCTTTAGTAGGGCGTATTCATCTAGGCCGGTTGATATTAATTTTCACTAAGCCAATAAAAACCAGAGGTATCAACTCAAACACGTATACTGACTAAAAATTACATTTATTGTCATAAGAACTATATTAGATTAAGAGATCTCAATTCGCGTCTACCTCTGGTCTTAGGCAAGAAGCTGTCCGAATGGAATGTTTTAATCAGTAGAATAAGAATGGAATGAGAATGGTTCATTCTATGTCTGTGATTCTGTAGCACTAGTTCCCGAGGTTCAATGAAGGATGGTCTTTGCCAAGACCCACAGACTTCACTCACTCAAAGCCTTTTTTCACCAACGATCTAAGAAAGTGATTGTATACAGTTGACATTTTAGATATTACTGGACTGGTTTGGCGCCATGCATGACATCTATATGAAAGTCTCTATCCGACGACGCTATTTAAGAACATGATTTGGTTGAATACCACATATACCCTAACATCTAACCTAAATATTAAATTTTCAAAATTAAACTTCATTTTGATTAATTAAATTAAACACATCTATAAGATCTAAATTTTCTGTCTTCCCAACTTTCAAATTAACTCTTTGATAAGGAAACATATCGTTTTCTATTTTCAAATGTAAATCGTTTTCACCAAAGTTACTGAACATTGCCTGATGATGAGATAAAAATGTTAAATATCGAAACAGAAATTTCCGTGTCGCAATGTAAAGTATTTTTAATAAAAAAAATAAATTTAATTATATTATGCTCTACGCTGTATTGAACACTTAAAAAAAAAGTAAATGCAAAGAACTCAGGTTTCTAAATTTGCTCGTTCTTTTTATCTGTATATATATATATATATATATATATATATATATATATATATATATATATATTTTTTTTTTTTTTTAATTATAATTTTTTGCTTAATTCTCTGGTCATTTGAACGAATGTTTTTGCAAAGAAATTTCTTTGGACTTTAACTAAGTTAAAACTTAGTTAACTCACCACTTTTTTTTTTTTAAATTGGAGTAGATAGTACCTACTATCGCCCGGTTTCACACTCCACCCTCTCTTTTGAACAGGAGTAGAGGTGATCACCTTGTTTCCTGTTTAGGAAGGGGTTCCCGGTCTTTCTACCTCCTCCTTCTATCTTAGTGTTAATTCAGTTGGAAACTCTTTACAGTTATTGACTATGGTGGCAATGTCTCTCCATTCTGAGGTTACCGGGTTGGCAGTTTCCTGGTTGTGCTTCCGACTGGTAGTTAGGAGCCCGAACTCTTGCGTAGCGTCTTGAGAGGCTGCTCTGATCAACAGTTGAATAATATCGGGGTTCCTGTAGTGTCATATCGCGCATGGACGGGCGTCCCTTCACGAACCTCCGGTGGGCAACACCGAGGCTACATTATGTTGCAGGCTGCGCCAGTCTCCATTCCTCACATGCTGCAAATAGTGACCGACTGATTCTACTCTAGACCTCTCTCCTCAACCAAAACACCATGAAAAACAAACAAACAAAATACCAAACTCAAACCAGCTACTCGGAAAACGTCCAAACCTCTCTGTGTCACGTTCACTAATATTCGCGATATCCGCACTAACCTTTCTAGCGTAGAATCATTCCTCCAAACGAACTCACCTGATATCTTAGCCCTGTGTGAAACTAACCTTGACCCGTCTATCTCCTCCTCTGAGTTTTATGTTCCTGGTTACCTTCCCCTCTTCAAGAAGGACTCCAACGTCTATATGCATGGGCTTGGTGTATATGTCAGCGAACACATCCCCCTAGCTAGAGTAACATCTCTTGAATCCCTGGACCAGTCTTTCATGTGCTTCCGTCTCTCACTTCTAAGCTCCGTTAGCTATCTATTCTTCCTCTACCGCCCCCTCCTCCTCTGACTGTTCAGTACTTGACAGCATCTCTGACAATATCGACAAGGCCATTTCTTCTCACCCATCTGCCCATATTTTCGTGTTTGGTGACTTTAACGCCCACCACACTAAGTGGCTCGAAAACTCTGTAACCGACACTGCTGGTGTCCACACCTTTAATTTTTCAATCTCCCAATCCCTTACGCAAGTGGTGGACTTCCCCACGCGTTTCTCCAATATTCCTAACGAAAGAGACTCGCTACTAGACCTCTGCTTCACTTCCACCCCAAATTCTTGCACCACCTGACAGCTCTACCCTCTTGGAAATTCTGACCACGCCGTAGTTTCTGTCAACATCTCGTTCCACTCCACCCCTACCCAAGAAACTCAGACCAGCAGAATATCCTACTGCTATCAAAGAGCAGACTGGGTTTCGTTCCGTAACTTCCTCTGCGACGTCCCTTGGAACAATGTTTTTAGTCTTCCCGTCGAAGACTGCATCAGAGGTCTCCTCCTGGGTTAAGGCTGGCATCGATGCTTTCATCACTGCCAGGAAATTTCAGTTTAAATCCCATTCGTTTCCCTGGTTCTCTCCCGCTTTCTCGGCCGCCATTGCCCACCGGAATCACTTCTTCCGGCTTTATCGTAGCCACGCGTCGGACCAAAACAGGCGCCTTTTCACCTCAGCTCGTAATAAGTGTAAAAAGATACTTAACGAAGCTAAGATGTTGTTTGCTGCCAGAATGAAGCAGCGCATAGCATCCTCTAAGTTCGGAGCCAAATACTTCTGGCGCCTCTGTAAAAGCGTGCTCAACAAGTGTAAGTCCTCAATACCACCACTAATCAACGAGTTTGAGGTCCTCACCTCCTCAGCGGACAAGGCTGAATGCTTTGCCCGTAGATTCTCGACCAATTCGAAACTGAATTCGTCTGGAGTCCAGACACACGATTTCCCATCTAGAACTGAGGCCCAATTGAATGACGTCCACATCACGCCCTCGCTGATTTCTAGCATAATATCAAAACTTGACCCTTACAAAGCGAATGGTGGGACGGAATCCCAATCATAGTCTTGAAGAAATGTGAACTCTCCTCTGTCCTTTCTAAGCTCTACAACCTCTGCCTATCTTCCTCCTGCTTTCCTGCTTGTTGGAAGTCTTCTTCTGTGGTTCCAATATTCAAGAACACTGGTGAACTCTCGGACACCGCAAATTACCGCCCTATCAGCCTTCTTCCGATCTTCGGCAAAGTGTTCGAAGCCATTATCAATGCCGAGGTCGTTCAGCATCTCACGGCCCACGGGCTCCTATCGGACAAACAGTATGGTTTCCGCTTCACCGGGTCTACTGCTGATATGCTAACGACCATCACCGAGTATATATACTAGGCTCTCGACAAGAATGGTGAAGCCCGAACTGTCGCCCTGTATATCGCTAAAGCATTCGACAGAGTATGGCATGCCGGCCTTCTACGGAAACTGCGAAGCTACGGCATTATTGGACTTTTGTTGGACTTAATCCAGTCATTCCTCTCCAATTGCACACTGAAGTTGGTTTTAAACGGAAATGCCTCCCAGAACTACCCTACAAATGCGGGTGTCCCCCAAGGCTCTATCCTAGTTCCTACGCTCTTTCTAATCTACATCAATGATCTCCCCGATGCCATAAGATCACAAGTAGGCATGTACGCCGATGATACCAAAGTATACGCTCGCCTCGATCAAAAATCTGGTGTTGATGATAAGGCGAACCTCGCGGCTGAGCTTGAAAAGGATCTCCAATCCGTGGTGGATTGGGGTAGGAAATGGCTGGTAAAATTCAATTCTTCCAAAACGAAGCTGCTGTCAATTAAACACCACAGACGACCGCACCTCCCTCCCATTAGCATGGAACAGGCATGCCTCCCAGAGAGTAAAACACTACACCTGCTTGGCCTGACACTCTCAGCGGACCTCAAGTGGAATGACTACGTTGAATCCATTGCTAAATCCGCTGCTATGAAAGTTGGCTCTCTGTGCAGGGTCCGGAAATTCTTTCTGCCTGAATCTATCCTGCACTCATACAAATCTACCATCCGCCCGTGTTTTGAATACTGTTGCCACATCTGGTCGGGTGCCCCTACTATTCTCCTCGGGCTTCTTGACAAAATACAGCGAAGAATCTGTACCGTGACTGATACCGACTTAGCTGACCGCCTGCAGTAACTCTCCCACCGGCGTGACGTAGCTTCCCTGTGCCTCTTCTATAAATACTTTCATGGCTTCTGCTCTGATGAACTTAAATCACTGGTGCCCACTAGGTGTGAGTTTGCACGAGATACTAGATTGGCAACTAGGTCCCACCCTTTTACAGTGAAACCGATGAAATGTAACCACAATTTCTACTCCAACCGCTTCTTTTCTCGCACTTCCCGCCTGTGGAATTCCCTTCTGCATGCTTGCTTCCCCGACGGCTATAACCTCCAGGAGTTTAAATGTAAGGTCAATAGACACCTCCTAACACACTAACCCTCCCATTCTCTCCAACTCTTCCCCTATGTACATCCTAACTCGTCTATCGCCCTGTGTAACCCCTTGCGCTATAGTGGCAGTGGAATGCCTTGCTTGGGGTGACATGATTAAATATATATATATATATATATATATATATATATATATATATATATAGCAGTACACTAAATCTAAAAACGAGCCAACACCGACCGCGGCCCTGACGATCCGTTGTGTGAAACCGCGGTCGGTGTTGGCTCGTTTTTAGATTTAGTGTACTGCATTTTTTGCTCTACTTTCGTACTTTTGTACTTTCGTATAGAGCACTTTACTGTTAAGGTTTTCGTCTTGGGTGTTTTTTTCTTTCAAACAAGCTCTTGACGCATTGTTCTTGTGCTTGGTTTGTTTCGTTTTTTTCTTCCCCTTTAATTAACCTACGAGGTAGTCCCCGTTGGGTTATTGACAATTTAATTTACTGATAAGTTAGCATTGGTTTTTCGGACATTAGTCTATAATAATTAGTGCTGCTTTATTATATATATATATATATATATATATATATATATATATATATATATATATATAGGGTTGTGGTTTTCTTTTTTGTATGGTTTGCATATATTGTTGTTTGAATGTTCTCACATAGCCTCGACATGACATGACGGATCTAAGCTGTAAATATCTGAATTTGTATACAGCTAGGGATTACAGCTTGTCGAAACATTATTCACGATAAAAGCTATAAATTAGCGAGAAGCTTACGCCGTTACGTGCGTGGGATATGATTCGTAGGCTTGAAAGGAAGATTAACAGTTAACAGTTTTGAAGCTTATTTTTTTTTAAAAAACTGTTCTAAGAGAAAGATTACGTATATTTCATCTAACGATAATAACGCTAAACGTTCGGTCAATAAATGACAAAATTACCCTTTGTGGAAACGATTAATCTTACCATTTATCCTCAAAGTTATAATGAAAATCGTTTATTGTTTTAATAAATAAAAATAGTTGAGAAACGCAACCCTTTAAACAAAAATATATATAGCTTAAAATATAGCTTAAATATTAAATATTAAATATTTATTTATTTTATTTATTTTAATTATAAATATTAAATATTATATAGCTTAAATATTAAATATATATATAGCTTAAAATATAGCTTTAAAAAAAGCGACGTCTAATTAAACACGTATATCTTTTAAATATAATGTATATAGTAATAATAATAATAATAATAATATATATATATATATATATATATATATATATATATATATATATATACTTAATATATATATAATATATATTCACGATAGCGTAAAAAAAAAATATATATTCGGACGCTCTCGTGAAATACGTTTCTAATTCAAATTTAAAAATCACTCGTTTCTGATGAAGGACCGAGGGCGGGCTGAAATATAAAATACAATAATAAAAATAAACAAATACTGTCCCCCAAAAGTACATTTTTAAATTCAAAACTTGTTTTTATTAATATTCTTTCCTATACATATTAAGACAGTATACGTGGATCATCACTATGTTATATATATATATATATATACACTTAATAAATAGGGTTTAACACCAGGCTACTCGGGTTTCTATCGTAACGTATCTTCAGGCACAATATCTTCTATATTTAACACACACACACACACACACACACACACACACACACACACACACATATATATATATATATATATATATATATTCTGTCACTCTCATGGAAAGAGTGACAATAGCGAGGCAGCGTCGGCTCAGTTCATTCTCTTTACTACCAATTATTAAACTTTACTACCAGTTATGAAAGCTCTTTGCAGCGCATTTGCTCTTTAACAGTGCCTTATTATTTTATTTTTTGGCAATGACTCTGTCATCGTTTAGTGAAGAATATATAAATTTTAATTGGACTAGATAGATCTATCTATCGCCCGGTTCACTCTCCACCCACGTCTATTGAACAGGTTAAGAGGCTCATCCCTTGTTCCCTGTTTAGGATGTGGTTTCCGGCTTTCTCTTTTCCAATCTTCTCACTTTGGTTACTTTTTTTTTCAATTGGAGTAGATAGATCTAACTATCGCCCGGTTCGCACTCCACCCACGTCTGTTGAACAGGTTAAGAGGCTCATCCTTTGTTTCCGGCTTTCTCTTTTCCAATCTTCTCACTTTGTTTTTTTTCAATTGGAGTAGATAGATCTATCTATCGCCCGGTTCACACTCCACCCACGTCTATTGAACAGGTTAAGAGGCTCATCCCTTGTTCCCTGTTTAGGATGTGGTTTCCGGCTTTCTCTTTTCTCTTTTCCAATCTTTTCACTCTTACGAAGCCCCCTGCACATCAGTGGCTTTACCGCCTTGCTCGGGGTGATACGATTAAAAAAATATCCTCTCTGCTATAATAAACTTCGTTGTGTATATCTATATATATACTCTTAAATTTTTGGGCATATTCTACAAATCCATGGGTAATAAATATTTCGCATGTAAGTTAATATACTTTTTAAATATATATTGAAATATTAACTGTTTTATGATTTGGCTCTGAAGAGCGGCGGCTTAGCCGCGAAATATCTATTACCCATGGATTTGTAGAATATCCAAAATTTTTAAAGATTTTATTACTTTGTTAAATTTAATAAAAAAAATTTAACATTGATTTCTACTTGAGTTTGTCTGTGTTGGAATTTACCTTACAAAAATAACAAATATTCTACGTTACACACACACACACACACACACACACACACACACACACACACACACATATATATATATATTCTAAACATATGCTGTTAAATATAGGAGACAATGAATGTCTATTATGTTTAATCATGAGCCGTTCTAAACGTCGTATTTTTGCTTTAATTTCAGTTGAAAATAAAGACAAAAATTCTCCAACATTTGGATAATTATTTATTGGTTTTCTTCTAAGCTTTCGGCTTACATGAGCCATCTTCAGAGAAGTTGTTTAAACTGAAATATTATAAAATCCACCATCACCGACGATTTTATTTTGTGTTGACATAAAACTCCGCTTGGCAACAGCAATAGTTACCAAAAATAATAAATGTAGTTCTTAATTTTGCGATGCGGTTTTATGACGTCACACCGCGGGATAGCGCGAAATGACAACAAAACCATGTCGTCAAATGTATTGTAATATGTTATTTCCTGTTTTAAAGTTGATTTTATTGAGTGTTGGTTGTTTCGATTTGATGTACATGGCCTCCAATATCTGCATGTTCCTCTTACTGTGTGTATGAGTAAGGATCAACGTATTGTTGACCAAAATCTGTCTGATATTACCTACATGTTTATGTTTTTCAGAGAAATGTTGTTTAATAGTACTCTGATCAGAAAGATGACATGTAAGTCTACGGGAGAGCGTGGTTGTAGTGTATATATATATATATATATATATATATATATATATATATATATTCTCTCCTTTCACGCTCAGGTGATGATCTGTGAAGAAACCGCGAATAATACTGAAAGATTTTGTCTTCATTTTTGATGGCAGAGATACACTCGTTATGAATAAACCTTTAGTTGATTGGTTTATTGAAATTTCCAAGGATGTTGACTTATTCAAAAACAAAGAAAGTAACATCTTTATTCGCCTGCACACCAAAATAATTCAGAGCACCTCAATGTAGTATGATAGTAATCTTGTCTCGTTAGAACAATTACGACTTAGTAGTAAATTCGATCCTCACTGAGTGCCCCGCACTTTCAGTCTTGTATCACATCTAAGTTACACTTAGAAAATCATCATTCCAAAATAGATTAGTCGGTAGAGAATTAGACTGCAAGTCCTAGAATTCAGTATTAACTTGGAACAATATTAATGTTTATTGGATAGAAACCTTTTCTCTAGAATAACAGTAATGGTCGTCACCCCAATTACATTAAGTGCCACATGCCAACCTCCTTTGACATTGACTAAGTGGTCCACAAAAATGATGTAACTGAAGTAAAGAAGAGCATTGCGATTGGCAGGGCTACAAATGTAGCCATCCAATCTTATCTACCAAACCGTCCGAGGTGCGAGTTCGAATCTCGCCGAGGGCATTTTTTTCTTTTTTCATTTCCGATCTACACTTAATGTAAATAGAATGGCGCTTCGAGTTTGTTTTTTAATACCATGCCCCTTTGAGACGTCGGCGATCATGGCTCTTCACAGATTCCCTTTACATTATCTGCGAATTAATACAACTTCGGGGAAAAATAGAGAAATGTTTTTCTGTCTTCCTTCACAATTTTTAATTCATAGTCGGTATTATTGTAGACTGGCTCTCACCAAGACTAGACATCTCAGTCTACTTTGCTATTTAATCTATATCTGGGTGAGTGCGAAACATTGATTCATGCTTTTCCTAAGTAATACTAAAATTTAAGAAATCCTGACCAAAATTCGATAATTGCGGACAATATTTTATTTAATAGAAATTTTACGATGATATTACTAATATAAATGCTGCTTTTGGCATGTAGAAAATCTTTTAATCTTCAAGAATTTCAGGACTGATAGAATGGCTACGTGGGCGGTAACTTCGTGAGAATTGAGTCAGTATGTTTTAAGCAATAGTACGTAGGTAGTTAATATTATATTTACGTATTAACACATTCATAACTTCTTGATGTAATGAATATGCATACACCTTGGTTCCCCCTTACGGTAATATGATTGGCTGGTGTCAGCCATAAATACAGACTAAGGTGAGGACGCCTAGGACTACGCCTAGGACTACGCCTATTGGAACGCCTATTTACTACGCCTATTGCATAAGCCTACGCCTAAGCATACTGCATACGACTACGACGAGTAGCGGTCCATTACGGCTATTTGCTAGATTGCCCTAAGCGGTTACATTTGCCCAAACCACTTAGCTACTTCGAATAATATATATATATATATATATATATATATATATATATATATATATATATATATTCATTAATTCAGGTTTCATTGAATAATATAGAAAAGTTTTGTCTATTAATTTTGTGTAGGATCCGTTCATACCGTCTGATATACTTGATGGTGATGTCGTTGAAAGACAACAAAAAATCATAGTAATTGTTAATTTTTTTATCAGGTCTAAGCTTTCGGCTCACATAAGCCATAATCAAAGAGTAAATATTAAGACACAGTAAACATAGAACATTTAAGCTATTAACAATAAAGAGAAATGAATTGAAAATATAAGTCCATCCCTACCGTGGCGGATGGCCGAAAACAGTGACAAAATAGTGGCGTTGTGGTCCCTGGTCTGATTACAGACATTTCAGTACGTTGTTGGAAATATCAAAATTGATTGTATTCAAACCAGGTTTAAATTGTTTAATGTAGATTGCTTCGAGGATTTTTAGTTTCTGTTTATTATTTTCTTGTTTAAGTATGTACGTGTTATCAACAAGCGTTTTTCTCAGAAGTGTGCGTTGATAACCGTGTTGTTCTAAATGACGGAATATATTTGAATTTTCATTTAAGTGCAACGTCAGACGCCGTGAGAGCGAATTTGTGGTGTGGCCAATGTAGATATTATTGAGGTTGTTAGAGATACATTCTCTAAATGGACATATGAATTTATATACTACATTGGTTTTTTGCAAATCACTAACGGTGGGGGAAGAGTCGTTGCGGATATATATATATATATATCCCTTTCCGGGACATATCACTTCTCATCACTTGTTCTCACTAGTTACAATGAATGGTTGCCCTCTCAAAGAGGCTACTTGCTTTGAGCGTCTATTGGGGTTTAGGTTCACTTTAGACCAAGTGGTTCTTAATCGGGGTTCACACGGATCTAGTCAACTATTTCGAAAGTGTAAGCAATGAATTATTATTTTTTCTGATGAGGGTTTCTTTTCTAACTTTTTATTCAAACTAGTCTTGTATGTTGTAGTGCAATGCATATTAGCTTGAAATAAACAATCGGAGAGCCGAGTTCGAATTCCAGTTGAATTCGTTGTATTCATACACGCAAAATAGGCAAATGTAACCGCCACTTGTACTCTAGTAGTTTTTTTCCTCGCAATTCCCGCCTGTAAAACCCCCTTCCCCAAGCTTGCTTTCCTGATAAATTTTACTTTTTTTTTTTTTTGAATATGTGCATTGTCGTGCAGTGGATATCGACTCGGAACGACAAATCGGGGTGCTGAGTTCGAATTCCAGTTGAATTCCTTGCATTCACTTAGGCACAAATACCATTGAGAAAGGTATTAATCTGTCTCTTCCCTCTAGTTATGGGTTAATAATAGGACAGATTGGGTTCTATAGACTTGGCTGGCAACCAGTCTACCGCAGAAAGCAATGGCAACCTACTGCGGGGTAATCTTCTGCCCAGTCAGTCATGTCTCTTTCGAGACATGATCGCTCAAAGCGTGTATCATGTATGGCATTTAACTGTCTGACAACATCCTTGAAAGATTCAATAGAATAATTTTGGAGATTGTAGCTATTTTTTTGATAGCTACAATCTCCAAAAGTTGAAATGCAATGTCAATTGTCATCTTTTATCTCCTTGACTCCAACCTCTCTCTTACCCTTTCTTCAACATCCCCTGTACCATTGTTTTTTTTTTTTACTTTTCTTACTTCCTGCTTCTCTCACTGTAACCCTTTGCTCACCAGTAGCAGTACTGCCTTGCTTGGGGTGACGATTACGTAAAAAAATGCCCTATGGGAAAGATATTAATCCGTCACTTCTCTCTCTAGCAAACCCGAAAAAGAAAAATGTTGTAAAAATAAAATAACCTTACCCAAAAATCATTGGTTATGACCTTAAATGATCCCACAAGGACTGATAAGTCGTTAAACCGCAAAACAAACAAACAAACAAACAAACTCTCTCCAGATATGGATTAAAAAGCAGGACAAACTGGGTTCCATAACCTTGGTTGGCAACTTGTCTACCACAGTAAGTAATGGTAATCTACTGCGGGAAAATCTTCTGCTCTGTCAGTCATGTCTCTTTCGAGATATGATCGCCCAAGCGTGTATTAATTATGGCACTTAACTGACTGACTGGATGTTGAACGTCAACATTTTGATTATGTTATTATTTTCTCTTTGAGTTATATGAGCTCTCCATTTTATTTATTTCTGTAGAAAGTCTTCAAATGAAACAATTTCTGTTATTTTGTATTGTTCTTTGGAATTTTTATTTTTGTTCTTTTAATACTTAATTTTACAGCGTACATTAAAGAGTCGAATGTAAATATATGCTAATAGTAATATTAGCCGTTTCCCTATAAGGAAATATTTGACAATTATTGACCGGTTGAAATTTATAAAATCTTTCTCTTAAAACAAATTTTCATGAAAGTAGGTCTCTCAAGTACAGTATCTGTTGTTGCTCTTTTTTGTATTGACATGGTTTGCTTTCTAACATTTTATATGAAGTATTGTGGAATATCAACATCTTAATTATGTCATTATTTTCTCTTCGAGTTATATGTGCTACTCATTTTAGTTGTTGCTGTTGAAGAAAACGTTTGAATATATAGTTAATAGTTCGACTCAAAGCGGTTATTGAATCAGGGACCTTAAGGATGGGGTCTTTTATCGGCACTACTTCGGCTTATGATCAACATTAAAGCTTTATTCATATGAAACAGGACTTGCTTTCAATGCTGCAAGCTGGCAATTACTCTGAGACCCTAAAGATTAAACTCTTTTATCTAGACTACTTCGACCTATGAGCGACAGTCTATATGCTAATCTAGTCTTATTTTAATTTCCATCCTTTTCTTTTCTGAGTATTTGTCCCCTTATTTGATTGTCTTGACTCCAGTTTCTTTCTTTCTTTCTTTCTTTCTTTCTTTCTTTCTTTCTTTATATCTATCACACTCGTTATCTGTGTTTCCTTCTTTCTTTCAGTGTCTTTCTCTCTGTCATTTCTTTTCATCATTCTCGCTCTTTCTGCCTGTCTGTGAAATTCTTTCTCTGTCACTCCCAACATATGCCTTTTTCACTTTGTTTCTCTACTAGTCTCTCTGTCTATTTGAAAAGAAAAAAAAAAGTTCTGGTTACCGCAAATATGTAAGTTCGCTTCCTCTTTTCCACAATTAAGTCCTACGTGTGACACGATTCAGACGATCAAAACTGCATATCTCAGCGTGAATCATTTCCCTTTTAAGTCATGTGAATGACATTTGTCAGACGCGGTCAATGCAACTCAGTGCATGCGACCGACATCGGAAGGAAAATCTCAACCATAACGTTGCCGTAATTTAAAAAAGAATGAAGAAACATACCATATTTGAAGATCCATTCGAGTCTAGTAACTGTTGGATTAGTTAATGGCTCTGTGCCAGACTAAGTAATCATTTGCTTACAGGTTAGTTAAAAATAGTATCCACTAGAAAGTTTTAAGGTAGCCGGTTTAAACATCGGCTTCCGTCAATGTTAATGTACAATATAATGTACAATATAATGTACAATATAATGTACAATATAATGCTTGCTATTTAGACTAATCATTATTGTGAATATTAAATGTTATACTTTGCCGAATGGCATATTAAATACAAATCAAATGAAATTTTATGTCAAATATCATAATATGATATATATATATATATACTAGCATCATAGCCTGGCGTTGCCCGTGCAACCCAGAACATTGTTTAATTAGATGATTAATGCAGCGTGTTGCGATTTCCGAGCGCTTGTAGTCGCCGCCTCACTTTAAAACTCAGTTATGTAAAAAAAAAAAAATGATTATATAAAAAATTGTTGTTTAAAAATTGTTAAAAAATTCCATTAAAAAATTTATTTTTCTTTTGTTTTGCATAAACGTGAGTTGATGTTTTGTGTGACATTGTAAACAACATTGCGATTGTTTTTGATTCAAAATTACGGGGGAAATATTTACATTTTTTGTTGACTAAATGAATTTCAGAAATCTTCGAAGAATATTTAAAAATGTAGACATTTAATTTTAGAGGAAAATGTTACATTAATGCCACACGAATTACAGACAGTTGATTTCCTGCATGAAATATTTAACGAAAAAAAAAAAGCTTTATTCTTTTTTAATTTTATTTTCTGAAATATGAAATATTAAATATGAAAAAAAAAAGACTGAAATAATTAAATTAACCATTGGCACTTTTTTTTCACATATTTTATTTTTGTTTGAAAAAACACTTTTTTTTTTTAAAAAATATTTCTTTTGTTTCAAAATTACGGGGGAAAATATTCACATTTTTTTGTTGACCAAATGAATTTTTAAAAGGTCGGAATAAAAATTAAATATAAAGGCTCATTTTATTTTTTAATATAAAAGTATTTTAGTCGCGTTTAACACGTGTGATTTGATTTCTGTGACGTAATTCAGCAACCATCTTAGATCTTAGATGTTTTACGGAGCAAATATAAACAATCGGCTCCATTGACCAAAAAGTGCGAAAGAGAAAATTGCTGAACTTAAACTCAAAAAGTATGTGTCGACCTGGCTTCCCTGTAGATATGTGTCCCTAGAAAGTTTGAATGGCGCAGCTTAAAAAATGTAGGCGTTCATAGGGAACAGTCACACACAGACTCACAGATTGCCTTTTATATATATAGATAATATTGTGCCCTGGGTTTTACAACATTTCACAATTCCTGGCAGATCTTCTATTATCACAGTTTGGGATAACTACTAACAAAAGTGATGACAAGAAAAAGGTTCTAAATAAATTTGGTTATATATATATATATATATATATATATATATATATATAGGAAAATCTAAAATCGTCAACTCCCCTCGTTCGTGAGCATGTGCAGTCGTATCAACATAACAACTTTAGTCCGATGAAGTCCTGAAGGATAATACATAATATATAATATATATATATTATAGGATAATCGCCGACTGACGCCAATTCGGTCGTGAATCAATCCTGGGTTAAAAGCAATCGGAGTCTAACCGTCTGCGGATATATATATATATATATATATATATATATATATATATATATATATAAAATAACATATAACGATATATATGTTTATATATCAAAAAGAATATTGGGAAAATTTAGGACAAAATGAAAAAGGGTACTAGTAACGCGTTTCGTCCTTTAGGAGTTCAGACTAAATTTGTTATGTTGGTGCAGTTAAACATGCACACAAACGAAGGGTACAGGAATTTTAGAAATTTTTTAGATTAATCTTTTTCATTTTATATCTAAACAAATTAATTTAGAGTCTTTTTCTTTTTTATTATTTTTCCATCACTTTTGATAGTAGATATCCTACACTGGGATAATAGATGATTTTCCAGGAATAGTGAAATATAAGAGCCAGGACGTAAATTCGTACCAAGATAACAAATTTAGTCCGATGAAGTCCTGAAGGACGAAACGCGTCATAAGTAAACTTTTTTCACTTTGTCATACATTTTCCTCAATAGTATAATAATATAATATTATTGATATTATTAATATAATATAATATAATATAATATAATATATTCTGAAGAAATTTCACAAATGAAAAAACGTTTCATTAAAACTAGATTTGATAAGGCGTTTCACCTTTCTAGGCTTTATCGTATAACCACTCTCCCCACAAAAAAAAACAAAAAAAAAACAAAAAAAAAAACAAAAAAAAAACAATTAATTTTTGGATCTGATGAAGCGTAGAAAGGCGAAACGCATTATCAAATTTAGTTTTCATAAATCGTTTTTATATTTATCAATTTTTTTAAAAAAAATTGTCGCAATCTGTATATTGTTTTAAATATATTTAATATATTATAATATAATTTGGTACATGCTGGCATGTTCAATATTAATTTATCATATATTATATAAATGGCATTATGTTCTCAAAAATTAATAATAAATATACATTAAAGTATTTTCGCAATTAAAATATTTTTAAAAAAATCGCAATAATAACAGTTGCAACTAAGAAGAAAGGTCGCAGTAACTCTTGACGAACAAACTTATATTTTGATTTTTTAGGCTTTCAGTGATTATGCACAGTACGTTGTGAGGACGTTAAACATTTACAAACGAAGACGAAAGTGTTCTTACAATAGTCATTTAATTTGAGCTGTTATTGTTTGTATATATTTTAAAATATTTACCTGAGAAATTTAATTACTATTTTTAGAGGTGCTGAATAACCAAATATTGAACATTAAAAACTGAACGAACGGAACATGAATAAAAACAAACAAACAAATATTTCGGGGAAACATTTGAAAATGAAGCTTACCCATCACATAGCGACTTCTGTTGTTGGAATCTAAATAAAATCGAGTAATCATTAAAAAGGTTACTTAAAACACATTTTAAACTAATTATTTTAATGTGTTTTAAAGAGAAAGTGTTTATAAAATAAAAATGGAGTCTATAGAATAACACAAAAACCTATGAGGCTAAACAAAGAGCTTATTTAAAATTACAACAGATTATAAGAATAAATACAAGAACTTATCGAATAAAAACAAGAGACTATAAAGTAAAACAAAAGTACATTAAATAAAATATTTTTTTCATAGTCAAGGACAATGTCACTTTCTGGATCCCACTCAAACGGAACATAGTACATGACTGAGTTTAAAGTGGGAATCCCGCGCGTATATGGAACTAGCACTATAGCCCGGCGTTGCTCGGGTGTAATGAAAGCTTTAAAATTAATCCATGGTCCTGGAGCTCAGACTCAGCCTAAAGAATATTTGTGTGAAATTTGGTGAGAATTGGATAAAAATTGTGGATTTGTATAAAGGACATACAGACAGATAAACAGACACACACACAAACATCTTGCTTTTATATATATATATATATATATATATATATATATATATATATATATATATATGTATTATCGACTTTCTGCGCTATTGTAAAAACTGCAACTTTGAAACTTCTGAATATCGTTTCTTATGTCTTTGTCTGTGAGTGTATCAAATTTGATTAAAATCGGACCACTCCTATAACCCAATTTTTTCGATTATCGATTTTCGATGTTCATCGGGGGTACCTCGACACAAAAGCTAGCTAAGAACACTCGCAGACGCTTATAGTACAACAACTGTGTAAATTTTCAAGAAAATCCGGTTCAGCCGTTTTGGAGTCTATAGGTAACCGGCACACACACGGACACACTCGCATACACACACAGAGAGACAAAGTTCCATTTATAAATAAGTTTAGATTGGAGACTCAACATTCTCATTTATCGGCACTTCTGCATTGGGATACCTCAGTCATCAGGGATTGACCCTGATGCTACTCCTCTTAGTGCAGTTGGAGAAATTTTGATTGAATGATGGTGGCCTTCTGGCGCTAAAAATATCGTTTCTTGAATCAGATCTTAACCACAAATGGCTAATGCAGATTATAGAACCTCTTTGCAGACTGCAAGATGACATTACGAGTATGCAATTGCACAGTTGTATAAACCGCTTACTTAAAAGTTTCACATAAAATAAGCCAACACTTCACACAACCTCAAACCTCCAGCCTAACACTCTATCAATTGAGACTATTTTGCTGTGGTGAGAATAAAGTTTATATTCGTTTTTGTTTCTGAATGTTTCTGAATGTTCAAACGCTTCAAAAGCTTTGGAAGGTTTAACGGACTAATCAGTTAAAGATTTATTTATCATAAACAATACTTGAAATCAACGCTGAAAGACGTTACTGAATCAGCGACATTAAGCTGTTTTATTAGCATTAGCTGAGCTCGTGAGCGATGGTATAGATTTATTCATAACTAGCTACAAGTCCACATGGAGGGCTAAGTGAAATTCCGGCCTAAAATTGTTATTGTAAGTAACTCTGTAGTCACTTTATTGCCACCCTATATATATATATATATATATATATATATATATATATATATGAAATTATTTGTTTGAACATTATTTTTGATCGATACTCGTATTTAAGTAGATATTCTGTTTTTAATCAAACTGTTTTATATATTTATTTCTACCTGACTGATTATTTACGATAAATTTTTATTGCGAAAATGTGTGCCATTCGGCAGGCATTCATTCTACCGCAGAAAGCAATGTCAACCTACTGCGGGATAATCTTCTGCCCAGTCAGTCATGTCTCTTTCGAGACATGATCGCCCAAGCGTGTATCACGTATGGCACTTAACTGATTGACCATAGTTTAGTGATATGGACCCGGTATGGGACCATAAAATAATGAGTCAACACGGTGGTAGGTCAAGAACATATATTACGTCAACAAGAGATACAAACAGATACAAAGAGAAAGAGCTACAAGTGACCGACAGACAGACAAACTAGGCTGAGTTGAACTGAAGTCGTACTGGAAACCAGGGTCTCGGTCGCCCCGGCTCTGTCCTCGAGAGTAATTAACTCTCGGTTAATATCGGCAAAGAAGAGTCCATTATTAAGTGGGTAACTCCCCACAACATTTCGTGAAAGCGAAAAACGAAACCAAATGCCTTAAAATATTCGAAATCACCATTTGGTTATTTAGAGTGTAGATGGCGAATGTACATATGATATGTCCCGTCAATAATCTATCATGTCTACTGAAGTGGTCACGTGTCTCAAAGCGATCTTCCTTCTAGCTACGGCGTTCGCGTACCAGCTTTAGGTCACCACAATACCCGGAAACGTTTAATAACTCCTCAATGGCGAACAACGAACCACTAAGCAATCACCGTCGAAAAACGGATTCACCTCAGAAAGTGTGGGACGGGCCTGGACATAATTTGCCTGCCCGGTACACCGGACGAGAAAACGGTCGGGTACGCCTGACATCCCAGCTCCATGTTTCAGACCTTGTCACGCGAGAGTATTTATCCGGCGTCTGTTTAAGTATAATACGAGCCCATCTTTTTGCCTTTAATTTTCGTTGAAAATTTACCGTATTATACACAAGAAAAATACAGCATATAGCGAACCGACATATTCTGATCGTAGGTTGAAAAACCCAGTGATTTTAAGATGTTGAAAGGTTTAGTCAGTTAAATGCCATAAGTGATACACGCTTGTTCTATCATGTCTCTTTCAATCCATTACTGACTAGGCAGAAGATTTTCTCGCAGTAGGTTGTCATTTCTTTCTGTGGTAGACTGTTTGTCAAACAAGGCCATAAAACCCAATCTGTCCTGCTATTCAACACATAGTTGGCGGGAAAGGTTATTTGGCTTATTGTTTTGTCTAAATGATTAAACTAAAAATACTTTTTTTATTGTTCCTAGAGATGAAGCTATAGCTGAATCCACTGCTAAAAAGATTAGGTCTCTGTGTCGGGCCAGAAAGGTTGGGTCTCTGTGTCGGGCCAGAAAGATTGGGTCTCTGTGTCGGGCCAGAAAGGTTGGGTCTCTGTGTCGGGCCAGAAAGATTGGGTCTCTGTGTCGGGCCAGAAAGATTGGGTCTCTGTGTCGGGCCAGAAAGGTTGCACATGTATAAATCTACCATTCGTCTGTGAATTGATTACTGTTGTCATATTTGGTCGGGTGCTATTGTTATTCATCTCGAGGTTCTCTACCCAATCCAAAGAAGAATCTGTAATGTAATCAGACATAAAATCTCGACTTCAGTCACATTTTCACCGATATGAGGTGGCTTCCCTCTGTCTTTTCTACAAATATTTTCATGTCAACTGCTTTGACAAGCTTTTTTTACCTAATGGCCTGTTCATGCGAATGTAAACGTGCTACTAGATTGGTCTCTAGGTCCCACACTTTTCTGTTGAAATAGTTAAGTGCAACCACCACTTCTACTCAAGAAAATTATTTTCTCGCAGTTCCCATCCGTGGAACTTCCTTCGGTTTACTTGCTTCCTTGATAGCTACAATCTTCAACAATTTTAATGCAACGTCAATTGCCATATTCTATCTTTTTGAATCCTATTCATCCTTTCTTTAATAAACACTGTACTCAGTCTTTTCTTTCGTTGTACCCCACTGCGCACTAGTGTCGGTTCTGCCTTGCTTGGGGTGAAATGATTAAATAAAAAAAATAATACAAATAAAAAATAGCCAACTTCTATATATCATTAAAATATACAAACACTATCGATCTCAGTCTGTTCAAATCTATCTATGCCAGTTTATCTTTCTATCTGTGTTAGCTTATCTATCTATCTATCTATCTATCTATCTATCTATCTATCTATCTATCTATCTATCTATCTGGTAACGTGTTCTTTATCTATCTATCTATCTATCTATCTATCTATCTATCTATCTATCTGTGTCAGTTTATCTCTATCTGTGTCAGATAGAGAAACAGAGAGACAAACTGACACGGATAGATAGATAGATAGATAGATAGATAGATAGATAGATAAGAACACGTTACCAGATAGATAGATAGATAGATAGATAGATAGATAGATAGATAGATAGATAGATAGATGAACACGTTACCAGATAGATAGATAGATAGATAGATAGATAGATAGATAGATAGATAGATAGATAGATAGATAGATAGATAGATAGAGCGAGAAACTGATATAGATGGAAAGAAAAGTAAACTAATACATACAGAAACATTCATAAATTGGCACAGAAAAATAGAGAAATGTACTGACACTGATAGATAGAAAGATGAACTGACATAGATAGATAGATAGATAGATAGATAGATAGATAGATAGAAACATTGATAAACTGACACAGATAGATAGATAGATAGATAGATAGATAGATAGATAGAAACATTAATAAACTGAAAGATAGACTTACATAGATAAATAGATAGATAAAAAGAGAGATAAACTAGCACAGATAGAAAGAGAGATGAAATATCTGTGTCAGTCAACCTATCTATCTATCTATCTATCTATCTATCTATCTATCTATCTATCTATCTATCTATCTCCTTATCTCTGTTAGTCTTTATAACAGTGCTTACGAAAATTAATCCACGACTCTCAACACAGAATCTCTGGGTGCCTAACGACCTTCGTGTCGGAAACATAATACCAATGTTTATTTAGCTCTTTATAATAAATGTTACTAAGCTTAATTTAATATTCATTAAATTTTGATATTTCATGTTCATCGGCGAAGATGTCAAGCACAACTTCATGTAAATGTATTGTGTGCGTATCATAGTCATCTAGTTTTCCAGTCTGTTTATTATCTATCTATCTATTTGAACACGCCTACACAAATTGTATACGTATACTATATAATAATATAATAATATTCATTGATAACATGCAGTCTTAATTTCATATACTTTATGATATAGTCTTTGTTATAAATGAATACATAAATTGTGAAAGTATCAGCAGTGCCGTAAAGACAATCATTATCTGATGATTAACCTGGTGTCAGGCATATTTCGGGGTATTAAATATCAATACAACTAACACAGGGTGATTTGGCAATAGTTCGTAATATCACAAGATTTCTGTCAGAGTGTGAGAATGTCAGATCCGTTCAGTTCCACTCGAACACAACCTTCGTGCGGAGAGGAACCCAGACGGAGGAAAAACAGAGCCCGCCCCTGCTTTAAACAAAGTCTACGGGAAATTTTTGCTCGAGCTTACGGGCTCGGATTTCCCACATTAAAAACTGAGCCTTGTGGGGAGGCTACTGGTATATAACCAGACCCATTCAGTTGTTAAGCTTACGGTCATATCACGCTGAATACACCGGTTCGATCACCGAAGTTAATCAACGTTAAGCCTGATCAGTACTTAGATGGGTGACCGCTTGGGAATACCTGGTGCTGTAAGCGTTTATTGACGGATGTGCGTTGTGGTGCGGGGGATATCAACCCGGAAAGAGAAATCGGTGAGCCGAGTTCGAATTCCAGTTGAATGCCCTGCATTCACTTACGCGCTGGTACCCTTGGGTAAAGGTATTAATTCGTCCCGTCCCTCCAGTTATAGGTTATTAACAAGGGTAGGACTTGGGACACTGCCATAAAACAAATCCCAACGAATCTTTCTCCATCCGGGAGGAAGCCGGCTCAACCCGACTAGGGTGAATGCAGCTTGCATACATACATTCAGTTGTTAACTCTCTCTGCATTTGGAGCCTCAATATATATATATTTTCCTTTCTGATTCTATGTTCTGCGTTTCTTCAGAAAATAGGTGATCATGGCTCTCCACAACCTTGTGACGTTTACCAGTTTTTCTCCCTTTGCTAAATGACCCACCTCCTTTCTGCCACCCATTACAAACTCTCTCGTCAGTTAGATAGCTTGCTACCTTCTCTTTCTTTCTTGCTCTCAATATGCCTTATGAGTGTCTTGTTCTCCAAGCCCTCCTTCTTCATTATGTGTCCAATGAATTTCTGATCCCACTTCCTGATTCTGAACATAAGTGTTCTTTCTGTTGGCATTTTCATTAATACTTTCTTGTTTCTTACTCGCTCCTTCCATAGAATTCGCAGTATCCTTCTGTACAACCACATTTCGGTTGTTTCCAATTTATTTCTCATCCGTGGAGAGATTTCCCAACATTCCCTGCCATATAAGGCGAAAGATCTCATACCAATACCGAAGCGAATTGAGCAATATAAAAGCAACATCCAACTTCAGTTTTCTTGCATTCTTCTCGCAGATTTTATACTTTTTCTCAGATTTCATATTTTCCCGCAGATTTCATTCTTTCCTGCACATTTCATACTTTTCCACATATTTCATAATTTCCCGCAATTTAAGACTTTCCCACAGATTTCATATTTTTCCGCAGATTTCATACTTTTTCTCAGATTTCATACTTTCTCGTAGATTTCATATTTTCTCGCAGATTTCATACTTTCTTGCATATTTCATTTTTATTTAAAGTCACTTCTCGTCTGTGGCTTTCTTCTGTTTGTTCTACAAATATTTTCATGGCAACAGCTCGGATGAGATTCCATCCTTGGCACCTTTCTATTGATGAATTTAAGCGTGTTACTAGATTACCAATTTGGTCTAACCGATTTACTGTTAGATGCAACTGCCACATCTACTCAAACAATTTTTTCTCGCACTTGCCACCTGTGAAACTTCCTTTCCAATTTATTGCTTCCTTGATATTTACAATCTTTAAAAATTTAAAGGCAAGATCAATCGCCATAAATTTTATTCATAATAATAAGACAAAGAATTTGCTGATAAAATTATCTTCGTGTATCCTATTTTTTTAGCGGATATTTGGATGTACATATATTTATGTCAAGTAATAACGATCAGTCATAAACGAATGTTGAAGAATAATAACACCAAATAATAACAAATCGATGTTCTGTTCGTTTGTATCAGTTTTTTGTTGATCTCATTTTTCTTAAAACTTCTTAATTGTTCGCATATACTGACCATAGTTTTTCTTAACATTTGTCAAGTTTCTTTTTCATTTGCGATGAAACTGTTCAGCATTTATTGGCATATAAGAGACTAGCAGTATAGCCAGGCGTTGCTCGGGTGCAATGAAAACTTTAAAACTAATCCATGGTCCTGGAGCTCAGACTCTTTGAACGTTGGAACGAAAGACTAAAAAGTTTCCTGTTAAAGCGAAACCGGTAGACTGAAAGAAAAATGAATGGATGTAATTCAAATTTTGATTTCCTGGTATCGATATATATATATATATATTACCGATTTTCTGTACTATTGTAAGAACTGCAACCTTGAAACTTCTGTATATCGTTTCTTATGTCTTTGTCTATGAGTGTATCAAATTTGATTAAAATTGGACCACTCCTTCTATAACCTGATTTTTTTGATTATCGATTTCCGATATTTATCGGAGGTTCATCGACACAAAACCTAGCTAAGAACACTCGCAGACTCTTATAGTACAACTGTGTAAATTTTCAAGAAAATCTGTTCAGCCGTTTCGAAGTCTATAGTTAATGGATACACACACACAGAGACACACACGCACACAGACAAAGTTCCATTTATAGATAAGTTTAGATTAGATATTATATAGCAGATCAGTACTCGTTTCTTTGTTTCTAACGACATTTTCCTGTCTCTTAATAATTTGCTTAGTTTCCAGAATACATTTTCATTATTCTTATGCACTTTCAGATTCCAGGTGTCATTTTTCGTCGTCTGTTACTACATTGCGCAGATACTTAAATTGTTGTACCTGCTTGAGTATGACTTCCCTGATACGTAGCATACACACACCTTGCATAGTCTCTTTTGCCAACGACTATGCATTTTGCCTTCTTACAGTTAATAGTATTTTTCTTCTTGCTTTGCATAACTAATTTGTCTAAGAAGTCTTTCAGTTTAATTTCTGAGCCTGCCATCAAAACAGCATTATCTGCGTATAAGTCGACATGTGCAATAACGAGATTATATGATAAAGATCAGAAGTGGCGATATACAGGCATGCTGAAAGAAAAGGTGTCAACCTCATTAGATAGATAGAAAGAGAGGAGGAGAGAGGGGGCGGGCGGCAAACAAACATATAAATAGATAGATGGAGACAGAGACATCACTCTCTCTGTCTACTGTCTTTCTCTCTCTATCTCTCTCTGTATATATATATATATATAGGGAAAGAGAGGGGGAATTATAGATAGATAGATAGAGAGAGAGAGAGAGAGAGAGAGAGAGAGAGAGAGAGAGAGAGAGACGGATAGATAAAAAGGTATATAGATAGAAAAACAGACAGCCACACAGACAGAGAACGAGATAACGCGACAGGGAAAGAAAATGGAGATAGCAAGCTAACTAGCGAGATACATGGAGTCAGATAGATAGACATATAAACCGAGAATATAAGAGAGAGAGAGAGAGAGAGAGAGAGAGAGAGAGAGAGAGAGAGAGAGAGAGAGAGCGAGTGAGAGAAAGAGAGAGAGAAAGAGAGAGAAAGCGAAAGAGAAATTGATACATAGATAGATAGAAAGATAAAAAGATAGATGGCAACAGAGAGAGAGACAGAGACAGACAGACAAACAGAGAAGGAGAGAGATAGAGGCAGACAGACTGACAAACAGAAATACAGACAGAGAGATAGTGACAGCTAACGAGAAATATGTAGTCATAAAGATATATAAACCAATATAATGTGTGTGTGTGTATGTGTGTGTGTGTGTGTGTGTGTGTGTGAGAGAGAGAGAGAGAGGGGAAAGCGAACAAAAAAGATAGAGAAAAAGGGAGGGAGAGACAGATAAAAATATAGGTACATAGATTGACTGAAAGAGAAAGAGTGAGGGAGAGAGTGCATGATACATATATATATACAGAGAGAGAGAGAGGGGGGGGGGAGGGAAGGTAGAGAAAATAGATTTATGTAATAAAATATAATAAACATAATAGACTGTAGAAATAGGATTGAAAAAAGCAACAATTGTTGCTCCCTTTTTCGGAAGTTATTTATTTCATTGTTTATATCTTAAAATTGTCTGGAAAGCATCTTTGTCAGATGATCTGAATTTTAACCCGTTAATGGTTTTTAAGAGCCAAGTTATGAGGATTTGATAAAGGGATTAGGTTCTTAAATATAAATTATATTTGTTGTTAAAATAACAGTCGGTAACATAGCTGAGAAAAGCTTTGAGGGGAATGGCCGCTGGGTCAGTGGACGGAATAGGTGCAGGGTTCAACAACCAACGACACAAAGGAAAGACTGATATAACAGGCGGGATTGGGTAGGAGAGGCAAGAGAGGAGGAAGAAGAGGAGAAGGAAAAAAAGACGAACAGCTTTGATATAAATACCATGTCTTGGCTCATATAAAGGGTGTTCGAAATGTCCCCACTTAAAGATTTGGTGGGAAACGGTCGACCGGATGTAGAGAATTAGAGCAGACAAAACATCAAAGATGCGGACATTTCAACGTCAGAGTTGATTCCATCAAAACGATAATGACCCCTCACGAAATGCTGTTGTTATTCTTCATAATATAATGGTTATTGCGTTCAGTGATTTGTTTGACCTATAATGGTCGACGCATCCGTATATGCGCGTGAGTCCGTTATGGGCATATAACACTCAGTAACCCCCATGCGTCTTAGAGGCTTTATTTAAGGCTTGGGGGGAAATACTTCAATATATTGGCAGGAACTTATGTCAGAATGTGGACGTGCATGTGTATGTATGTGTCTTTGTGGAAAGATAGATAGATAAACTGACATAGACAGACAGACAGATAGATAGATAGATAGATAGATAGATAGATAGATAGATAGATAGAAACATTAATAAACTGAAAGATAGATAGATAGATAGATAGATAGATAGATAGATAGATAGATAAACTAGCACAGATAAAAAGAAAGAGATGAAATATCTGTGTCAGTCTATCTATCTATCTATCTATCTATCTATCTATCTATCTATCTATCTATCTATCTATCTATCTATCTCTGTTAGTCTTTATAACAGTGCCTTACGAAAATTAGTCCACGACTCTCAACACAGTATCTCTGGGTGCCTAACGACCTTCGTGTCGGAAACATAATACCAATGTTTGTTTAGTTTTTTACAATATATGTTACTAAGCATAATTTAATATTCAATTAAATTTTGATATTTCATGTTCATCGACGAAGAACAACTTCATCTATCTATCTTATGGTAACAATAAAAGTATCTGGGCGTTAAAAACACCATCATGGCCAACAAAGTAAAGAATATAGGGAATTTGGTGAACTTTGAAAACATATCCGGCACATACTCAAAGGTGTTTTAATCTGGCGAGTTCGGCGGCCAGTCGTGTACTTGAATGTCAGCAATGTTCCTGGAACGAACATCATGCCATGCGTTACCTAGCGTAAACAAGCCATCGATCCCGACTTTGCAGCTAGGATACAGTCGCTTTCTCACCGACGCAGCGTGGCTTTCCTGTGTCTCTTTTACAAATACTTTCACGGCTTCTTCTCCGATGAACTTAGCTCACTGGTACTCCCTATATATGAATTTCCTCGAGCCACAAGATTAGCAACTAGGTTCCACATTTTGACTGTGAAACCGATAAATTGTAAACGCAAATTCTACTCCAGCAGCTTCTTTCCCCGCACTTCCCGCCTGTAGAATTCCCTTCCGCATACTTGCTTTCTCGACAGCTACTATCTTCAAGAATTCAAATGTAAAGTCAATAGTCATCTCCTGTCTTACTAACTTACATCCTCTCTCTCATGCTTTTTTCTCTGTCCACCTCACTCATCAGTAATTCTCTTTCTTCTCATACTCTCTTCCTGACACTCCCTGTAACTTGTCCCTCTTTCTCGTAACATTCCTCCTATGTAACCCCCTGCACAACAGAGGGTTACATAGGAGGCCACAAAAAAAAAAAAAAAAAAAAAAATCACCTCCTGTGGAAAGACAGTGAGCATAAAAGAGTGCAAATGATTTTTTTCATCAAAGTCTTTGTTTTTCACATTTTCCATTTTTCACAGCACTTTCACTTGTGGCTCTTGCGAACTCCAACAGCCTAACCCATGGTTCTCAACGCGGGGTTGGGGGGCACACTCCACTGGAAGGAAATTCGAGAATGACTTATTAACTGAATTTATTTTGGTGAATATACATGTTCTCAGAACGCGAGGTTTGCTTTTTTTTTTGTAAATCTAATTTTGCCGTTAGACATTTGAACTAGTATATCTACAACACACTAGTAAATCCATATAATGGAGCCTCACATCAGTGAGGGGGGTCGGTGTGCAAGTGAAGCCGTTGAGAAGTTGGGCCCCAAAACAGTGCACATTCTCTCCTGATGACTCCAAATTTAAATATAAATTCGAGAGGAACACATTAAAAGAAATTCAATGAAATCATATGCCGTAGAGAAGCTTGGTGTAAATGTCACTGGCATGAGGAGAATTGCACATTCAGTTCGCTTCAGGTGAGTTTCAATTACTTCACAGTAATTTCCCACCTTCTCGCTCTCTCTCTCTTTCTCTCTCTCTCTCTCTCTCTCTCTCTATATATATATATATATATATATATATATATACTAGTATATATATATATATATACTAGGGGGTGAATGACGTAAAAAATAATGGCAAAATATCTATAACGATATGCTGTTTAAAATTACGATAAAATATAGATTGATGTACCTGCTATTGAGTACATTACATTAAGTTATTAAGAGAAAAAAATACCCCCCTGATAGTGAGAGGAGGCATATATATATATATATATATATATATATATATATATATATATATATATATGCAACGGTCTTTATTATGATAGAGAGTATAATTATTGAAAAAATAAAATAAAATAATAAGTCGCTGTTAAAGAGCAAACACGCGGCAGGAGATTTCATAATTGGTAGTAAAAGAAATTAACTGAGTCAAGGCTGCCTCGCTATCGTCTCTCATTCTCTCTCGAGCTCCATGAGCGTGACAGGAGGGATATATATATATATATATATATATATATATATATATATATATATACAACAGTCTTTATTGTAATAGAGAGGATATATATATATTTTTATAACAGTTTATCAGTTCTTCAACTGTCGTTTCGTACTTTTATTTTTCTCATTCATGAACGCCGTATTCTTTGAAGTTTGTTTAGAGCAAGTTAGTGGCTTTTTGGGCTTCCTCCGCATGAATAGGTGTTCACTTTTTGAATATTAAGAATTATCTGTCCGGGGGAAGGTATCAAGATTTTAGATATACTACGGTGGGACATAGCTAAAAAAGCTTGGCTACCACTGAAATAGACACGGAAAGATTCCTTAATGAATTCTCTTACTACATCAACTGAAACTGTTACTCAAACTGACTACTTTGTTTGTTTTTTTTTATTTATATCAGGCACATGGACATTAGTAAACACAAGAATAGACATGAAAATTTAACAGAAATGCTTGGCTCTATTTGAATGTCTGTCACTTGAAGAGTTGAAAATATTTAATAACTTAATAACCACAGGGTGCGTAAAATATTTGAAGACGTTATTTTTACTATAGCAGAATATCATTTGACAGTATATCTTCTATATTTCAGAATTATCAATGGCAGACCCGATGCTTACACAGGAAATGAAGAGAGACGCAGTTATTGTAGCGATAAAGGCTGAACACAGCAATGTAGAAAAGGTACATTTTTTAAAAGTCGTTAAATCCTTCGTCTACAAAGTTTGCAAAGAGTTAGAGGCAAAGGATAGAAATGTATTGCCAGTATCAAAATTCCAAACGTACTGATACCATTAAAACACCTGAATATGAAATATTTGAGGGCATGTATGTACGTGTGTAATTACGCGTGTGCTATATATATATATATATATATATATATATATATATATATATAATGTATTGAAGGCAGCAGATAATTTTCTAAACATATACTCTTAAATACAAGAGACAATGAATGTCTATTATGTTTAATCATGAGCCGTTCTAAAACATCGTATTTTGGCTTTAATTTAAGTTGAAAATAAAGACAAAATTCTCCAACATTTGGATAATTTTTTATTAAGTTGGTTCTAAGCTCTCGGCTTACATGAGCCGTCTTCAGAGAGGTTACAAGGACTTTACCACAAAAACATCCACCATCAGCGACGATTTTATCTTGTGTTGACATAAAATTCCGCTAAGCAACGGCAACAGTTACCAAAAATAGCAAACGCAGTTTGCAAATTTGTAATGCTGTTCTATGACGTCACACCGCGTGAGAGCTCGAAATGCTAACAGAACCATGTATTTAAATGCAATGTAATGTGTTATGACCAGATTTAAACGTGACTTTATTAAGTGTGGGTTGTTTGGATTTAATGTAGATGGCCTCCAATATCTGAAGCTTCTTTTTACTGTGTGTATGAATCTCTTATATTTAACAGTATATGTTTAGAATATATATAGTACATGCGTAATTACACACACACACACACACACACACACACACACACACACACACACACACACACACACATATGTATAAGCATATATTCTTAAAGATAACAGACAATGAATGTCTATTATGTTTAATCATGAGCCGTTCTAAACATCGTATTTTGGCTTTAATTTCAGGTGAAAATAGCGACAAAAGTTACAGAAAATTTGGATATATTTTTATTATGCTGTTTCTAAGCTTTCGGCTCACATGAGCTGTCTTCAGAGAGATTACAGGGACGTTAATATGAAGACATTCACCATCAAAGATGTTATTATCTTGTGTTGACATAAAACATTGCAATGCGACGATAACAGCCACCGAATAGTAGACGCAGATCGTAAATTTGTAATGCGGTTCTATGATGTCACACCACGTGAGAGACCGATTTGTTAACAGTAGAACCATATGTCTAAATACAATGTAATGTGTTGTGACTAGATTGAAATGTGACTTTTTTAGTGTGGATTGCTTTGATTTAATGTAAATGGCCTCCAATATCTGAAGGTTCTTTTTACTGTGTGTATGTGTGAGTATTATTGTGTTATCGACTAAAAATTGTCTAATATTACATATATAATGGATGTTTTTATGTTAACTTTGCCTGTAACCATTCTGAAGTTGGCTCATGTGAGCCGAAAGCTTAGAACCAGCATAATAAAAAATATCCAAATTTTGGCCAATTTTTGTTTTTATTTTCACCTGAAATTAAAGCCAAAATACAATGTTTAGAACGGCTCATGATTAAACATGATAAACATTCATTGTCTGTTATATTTGACAATATATATTTACAAAATTATCTGGTGCCTCGATACAATATATATATATATATATAGACATCACCCTTGAATTAAATGATGGATCCTACCAACCATTTCTCAAAGAAAATAGTTCCCCCACTTATATTAATATTTCATCCAACCACCCCAAAAATATTATAAAACAGATACCCAATATAGTGAATAATAGAATCAACCAATTATCATCCAACATTAAAACTTTCAACCAAGTAAAAATATTTACAATAAGGCCCTTCAAAAAAGCGGATATAAGAACAAGTTAACATTTAATAAACCTACAATAGACTCTGAATCATCCAAAAATAAAAATAAAGGAAACTGTATAAAAAGAAAGATAATTTGGTTTAACCCCCCTTATTGTAAACTAACTAACATCAATATCGGAAAATATTTTCTCAAGTTAATAGACAAAAATTTTAATAACAGTAACCCTCTATGGAAGATTTTTAATAGGTACACCCTTAAAATTAAAAAAATTCTTGCACCCCAAATATGGACAGCCTTATTAGTTCCCATAATAGGAGTATTCTGGTGAACTTGCACAATCCTGAATCTAGGTCCGGAATTCTAAACGAATGCAGCTGTAATTCTGTGGACGCCTGCCCGGTGGAGGGAAAATGCAAATCCACCCAAGTGATTTATGAAGCACGCATTTCTCCATCTAACAAAAAAAAAAAAAACGACTTCCGGACCTATATCGGTATGTCCGTCGGTCCTTTCAAACAAATACTGTATAACTACAGGTACTCCTTTTCGAACCCCGGTCAGAGGTACCAGACAGCCCTTTCGCGGGCATTCTGGAAAATGAAAGAGGAAGGGCTGGATCCTGAAATGAGCTGGAAACTGATAGGTTCAGCCCGTATTCCGAGGAATTTTTGTGATAGGTGCTGTCTATGTTTACTGGAAAAAATTTCCATATTAAAATACCGCCACCAACACCGACTACTGAATCTTAGGAGGGAATTCATTAGTAAGTGCCGCTACAAGGCAAATTTTTCGAATACTTAAATTTAGAATTTAAATCCCCGTTGACTAGATGTTAGAATATAAATTAAAAGGATTCAATTTAAGTTTTAATCTTAATTTTACCCTAACGTTAACCTTAAAAAGTATTTTAACCCCCCTACCTTCCTATCCCAAGCTTCTTTAATTGCCTATCTTTAGAAAATATGGATTCTTTTACTAAACCCCTTTTTCCTTGGTTAACACATATATGTATATATATATATTTTATTTTTCTCTAATATGTTTTTTCTAATATTTTTTTCTCTAATAATTTTTTTTCTCTAATAATTTTTAAACTGATAACTTCCTGTAATTGGCATTTAGCTCGCTTCTACCTAAAAGGTTTAATCAAATAAACTTAAATAAAAATTTTAAAATTTTATATTGAAACCCATTCCTTCTCGCCTAAATACACCTCTTCAAACAGCCCAAAATCTTAAGCTTAAAAAAGTAATTTAACTCATTTAGTTGTCTATCTTTATAAAATATGAACTCCTATTCCTCCCCTTCCTAAATATACCGTTTCAACACCCTGTAACCCCGCGACTACCAGCTCTGTCCTGTTCTACTTTGTGACCGTTGTTAACCAAAAAACCCTCCACACTCTACACCAGGGCCTTCGCCATTTGGAAAAAAAACAATGTCGCTGACGTGACGTAGAATCTCTATTAGAGATCTTATGTCGAAATGTACATCCAACACCTTTGAATTTTGAAAATTTTCTCTAATTTATATTGGCTCTGTATTCTTAATACATTGAGCTCTCTGCCTGCATCACTTTTTAATGTTAAAAATTTTTTAATATTGATTAGGATCAGGTTCTTGGAATTTACCTTCCTACTCTTCCACTTCGGATTAAAGAAAAACAATATATATATCATAGTCCTTCAACTGTTCTTTTATTTTTCTCTTTCATGTACGACATATTCTTTGGAAGCTTGAATAGGAGTTCACTTTTTGAATAATAAGAATTATATGTCCCAGGAGGTGGAGCATAAGGATTTTAGAGATGTTTGGGTAGGGCATAACCAAAAAGTGGTTGGGAACCACTGGTTGATAACATTACAGTCACAACCAACTTTCCAAACACTCTGCTCCAGGTTGGATCCATAGCCTCATACGGTTTCCTCCACACACAACGTCAACTGTTATCCCAAAAGAGCTAGTTTTTCCAAAGACCAATACTAATGAATTGAAGCACTCTAACCGACACCGTGGAGTCCAAAATAATTGTACTTTAGTTATTCGACAACTGTCAGACCCAATGGAATATAGGGTCTGTTGTACAGTGCGTCGTTCACTGATGAATTGAGTGGCACAAAGTTTGAATTGGGATGTGATTCGATGCAATGCCACCTCTTCCATTGCCAGTCGCCGGCGGTTGTGTTTTTGCATCACATGTAGGTGCCTGTAGTTTTCATGAGTCGCTGATATTTTGTCCAGAATCCCCATATATTTTGGCATGTCTTTAATACCAGTGCCTGCGAAAAACCAACAGCAGCTGCTACCCCGGAGATAGTGCCCCATTACACTTAACTATTCTGAATCTTATTTGTATTCCATAGCTGTCACAACTACGCTACCCGTTTACCTATTATATCAAGCCTAAATTTTTCGGATCAGTCAGATTTTATAATTGAGAAAGAAGGCGAAATCATTCGATGTACTGCAGTCTCTATTTTTTTAAATATTTTTACAATTCAGTTTAAATTCTAGATTAGTTTAGTTCTGCATTGAACCAAAGGAAGATAATGTCCAATAGAAAGTTTGTAATGTGCCAATTTACCGATATCAGTAGTAAATATGTGACAAAGTAGACACTTACATTATGCCAGATTCTATAATGCAAATCTATTGGTAATTTTTGTCTGAATTTCTGCGATTACAGTATTTACAGTTGGACTAATGTCTTTATCTTTATTGTTACTATCAGAACGCTTCGCTAGTTGTGCTCTTCGGCTTTCTTCAGGTTTCTGTCGATCCGAGTAACCTTCAGGAAATTTCAAACGGTAACCTTGATTAACTCTATGTGGGTGGATTGTTCTTGTTTCGATCTCTAAGGACATAGCGTCTGTTTTTGTAAATTATTATTAGTTAATACTCGTCCTATTTCTACAGGATAATTGTCTAGGTTTAAAGCGTGTGTTCTTTTAATGGGAGAATAAACACGAGTTCAATCCCTGGGAAGCGTAGTACAGCTTCGGCGGACACAGGATTAGGAATAACTAATGAGCAATATTTAGAAAAACAAAGCCGGTATTTTACCGCTGCTTTTAGGAGAGAGAGAGAGAGAGAGAGAGAGAGAGAGAGAGAGAGAGAGAGAGAGAGAGAGACAGACAGACAGACAAACAGACAGACAGACAGACAGACGGAGAAGGAGATCAAGAGGACAAATATATAAATATATAGATATATATATATAAAGAAAAAGTTATAAAGAAACAGACACACAAAGAGAGTGAAACAAAAAGAGAGAGAGAGAGAGAGAGAGAGAGAGAGAGAGAGAGAGAGAGAGAGAGAGAGAAATTATGTACACCTAGACAAAAAGCAAGGAAAAGATACACATAGGAGAGGAAGAGACTGTAGACAACTTTTCAGAAAAATGTCACAAGGGTCGTCATAACGCAGGCCAGTTCCGCTATTTTTTAATGGGTTATTAAGTACGTATGTTCATAGTAAAATGATTTAATGACATGCTTCAGGAATGTACTGTCAGTTCAAACGGCTCTGTGCATGTGTGTTCGAATATTTTAGTTGTCTGTATTAACATGGATGCAAGCGTTCAGAAGCCTAAAGAGTATTTGCTAACATATGCATCACACGTTTCATATCTCTCTGCACCTCTAAATGCCATTGGCCTTTTTGTTTGTATTTTCCATCATCCTTTTTTAGAATTGTTCTCATGTTTTTCTCTGATAATTCTGAAGTTCACTCATTTTCCATCTTTATTACACTTGGTTTCTCTATTTTACACTTATATATCTATCTATCCCAGTCTGTTTCTATCTATCTACTAGCAGTATAGCCCAGCATTGATCGGGTATAATGAAAGCTTTAAAACTAATCCATAGTCCTGGAGCTCAGACTCTTTGAACGTTGGCACGAAAGACTAAAAAGCAATAGTTGTTTCCAGTTAAAGCGAAACCGTAGACTAAAAGAAAAATGAATGAATGTAAGTTAAATTTTGATTTCCTGGTATCGATATCAAATTTTCTGCACCATTGTAAGAATTGCAACCTTGAAACTTTTGAATATCGTTTCTTATGTCTTTGTCTATGAGTGTATCAAATTTTATTAAAATCGGACCACTCCTTCTATAACCCGATTTTTTCGATTATCGATTTTCGATATTTATCGGGGGTACCTCGACACAAAACCTAGCTAAGAACACTCGCAGACGCTTATAGTACAACTGTGTAAATTTTCAAGAAAATCGGTTCAGCTGTTTCGGAGTCTATAGGTAACGGACACACACAGACTCATACACACAAAGTTCCATTTATAAATAAGTTTAGATCTATCTATTCATCTATACCAGTCTCTATCTATCTATCTATCTATCTATCTATCTATCTATCTATCTATCTATCTATCTATCTATCTATCTAACGCATATCCATCCGTTTAATTATCTAATTCTTTTGCGTATCAGTCTCTTAAGTACCATAAATGATACACACTTGGGCAATAATGTCTCTTTTGCTTATAGACTGTCTAAATCTGTTAATAACTGTTTGCACTTTATACCAGTGTTTCCAAAAATGTTTAGTCCACGGCTCTCAACACATGACTTTTTTTCGTGCCTAACGACCTTCGCGTCCAAAGCAAAGTTTCTGTGTTTATTTAGCTTTTAACAAGAAATATTGCTAAATCTAATTTAATATTCAATAAATTTCGAATAATTTGTACTGATCGATGATAGTGAAAAGGACGACCTTGTGAAAATGTATGATGTGTGTATTAGAATCCCTCTAAAACCAGTAATGTCAGCAGTGGATAAGAAATGATACTGTAGTTCGTGCACAGTAATAATGGCTCGGGTAAAAATGTTACAAATGGGAAAATAGGAAAAATGTCACAAAGCGAAAACATACAAGGGAAAAAATGAAATTGTACACGTTATCTATTCAATAAATTCTGAAAAAAATATACATAAATATCGAACCAGTAATTCTCTCATCATTTTGCTATATCGAAATCGTTTTCAATTGCTTGAAACGGTCGGTCAGTCAGTTAAGTGCCATACGTGATACACGCTTTGGGTGATCATGTCTCTTCCGAGACGTGACTGACTGGACAGAAGATTAGGTTGCCATTGCTTTTTTGACTGGTTGCTATCCAAGGCTATAGAGCCCAATCTGTCCTATTATTTAACCCATAACTGGAGGAAAGAGATGAATTAATACCTTTCCCAAGGTACATAAGTGAATGCAAGGAATTCAACTGGAATTCAAACTCGGCACCCCGATCTCTCGTTCCGAGTCGATATCGATCTTGAAACGATATTGAAACGGTCACAAAAGTAAAAATTAAGCCACCTAGTTTGAATACAATTTCATTTTTAATTGTTCAGAATTCTAACATCGTAAAATTACTAACCACAAGATTATAAAATGGCATGAATTCTAAGAAAAACAATTATCAAAAAAAAGAAAAAAGCTTATAATGTGAATATAATTTTCTTTTTAATTTACTAAATAGATAACGTGTGCATTTCATTTTTTTTTCTATGTGTTTTTACTTTGTGCCATTTTTTTTCTATTTTCTCACTTGTGCCATTTTTACCCGTGTCATTTTCATCTGTACCGTGTTTACCTAAATTCACTGCAAGTGTTTCAGACTCCAGATGCCTCGTTGTAAGTTAGACATAGAAGACATCAAACAGATAATAATGTTACTCTGCCTTTCAGCTGAAATCAGTATGTGTTTTCCTCCTTTCTGCATTCAAAAAGTTCGGGCATTCAGTCGCTCAGGCAGTATCTTCATCATTGCATTAAGGAAAGAGAATTCGTGGATACAGTGTAACAGTGATCTCGGAGACTGGAGGATTTTTGTCTTAGGCCAACAAGTACACGTATGTGTAAAAGTTAAACCGACCATGTGTTACAGCTTGACATCGTGGAGAGGTAGATATAACAACGACATTAATTTTTTACAATAATGTTCAATCTGTACAATGCCCAAGAGTCACTCAAGGTACAGAGTGTGCAGAGTAAGAGGCACAATTTATGAGATATGTGGGTATGATAACGGTTAACATGACCAGGTTAAGTTGTTAATGATCACTGAAGCATCCTCTTAGGAGTCGGTTCCGCGAATAGCTGTTCGTGGGAAGAAGTTGCTCGAGTGGAACAGGAACTTAATCCCCCCAATGGAATACGAAGAAAATGAGGGTGGTTCGTTGCAATGTGCACGGCATAGTGAGTCTTAGCCATAAAGGTTAGAAGTGGTGGAACTAAGTAATGTAGTTTGTATGAGCACTTTTCATGAAAATAGTGATAGAGCAGCGACGTTTCGACTGTGAGAAAAGCGTTGTAAAACGAGAAATTATCCATCACCCACAGCGACGCGGGGCGCTTTTGCACGCTATCGAGACTGGGAAACGAAGACTGGGCAACTGCCGCTCATATATGATAGAAGTACTGCATTTTCATCCTGATCTCGCTTTTTTAACGGTTGAGAATAGCAGGAGGAGTCTGGCACTTACTGGAGCGGTACAGGTAACCGACCAATTTCTTGGTATCTTTACGAATGGTTCATATGTACATGTTCCACTTGAGGTGTGAGTTAAGTTTGTTTCATTAGGCGCTCATGGCATGGGGTCTCTTTGAGGGCCCACTCGTACATCACGATAGATGAAATTCAAAATTTGCTTAATTATTCTCAAATGTTTGTTTTCTGTTATTTTTTTAAAAATTTGTTATTGTTTCTTTCTTTTTGTTATTAACATTTTATTTATTTATTTATTTATTTATTTTTCTTTTATTTTTTTTTTTCATATCACCCTGAGACACTCGGGAGCATCCTTGCGTTCACCAGGACTATCTTTTCGACCTACATTTAGGGTGCGCTTATTGCTTTGGGCAACACTGCTCTGTTTTTCTCTGTAAGGTAAAAGGATTTCTAATAAGGTTTTTAAAGCAGGAAACTCTGTTTAGCGAAAACATAATCTTCCTCATCTGATAGTTTACAATATCAACAAAGCACGGATAACATTAGTGTTGTTTGAATGTATGTGTTTACGTATTATATGGGAGCCTAGCCGAATGGTTAGCGTTCCGATTATGAGACTCAGGTTTGAATCTCGCCAGAAACGACTTGCCAATGAGATGACTTCTTGATGTTATCGGTCTGGTTTGAAAGTGGCTGAAAACAACATACCACGTGTTTACCTAAAACTTGTGAGCGAAACTTTGTAGGCGGAACTGTTCAAAAGATCTCTATGTTTGGACTAGCATGATGTCCACAAGTCATTGCGGTTTTATTCAAGCTGGTGATTACGCCAGAAGCTGCAACTCAGTTGTAAAATAAACCGTATATAAATTCCTGAGTAAGCGTCTGCAACAGGACTTTTTTAGTGGCTCTAGAAAACGAATGTGCTTGGAAACAAATAGCAAGCGGTTATTATTATTATTATTATTATTATTATTATTATTATTATTATTATTATGTCATTTATAACATTATTTCTGCTATGGTCGCACTACCTACCAAGTCTGCAGGTCGTGGTGTGTTGTTATGGCTCCATTTCATGTTTTTTATGTCTCCTCTAACATCCCTAGCATTACATAGATAAAGTTCTCCTTAGTGTGTGGGCTGTACTTAACAAGACAATTTTTGCATATCTCTTAAGTTGGGGTTTTCAGGGATTCTTTCAATGTGTTTTTTTGTTCCATTTTTTACCATTCCAAGTGCACCCACTATCACTGGTACGGTTCTTGTTTTCAATTTCCACATTTTGTTTATTTGAATTTTCAGGTCTTTATATTTTGACAGTTTTTCGAATTCCTTGGTTGCTATGTTACAAATCCGGACAAGCTGGACAAGTCATATTAATTAATAGGCAAATTTTTTCTTTTTGGTTTTTATTATTATTATTATTATTATTATTATTATTATTATTAATGAATAATGGGGAATGTCCGAGTGCTTAGAACTTTAACTTTCTGGCTATGAGATCCGGGTTCGAATCTAACCATAGTCGATTTGTCAGGAATGGGAATTGTTCATATCATCCTTGGGAAATTATCCTCTGTGCGGCACTGTGGGAAATACCTCGGGTTGACTCAAACCTTGTGAATGAAATTAGTGAATATTTTTCGGCAGTCATCGATGGCTGTTCTAGCATAATATCACAAGTCATCGTCATCGAGGGCTTTAGTTTATTGGCCTTGTTGAACGACTGATTACGCTAGATTTTGCACTCGCTCCCAGAAATTATAAGTAATGTCTGCTCAGCATAGTTGCACTATTAGCTAGAGAAGCACAAAATGAACAAACGCAAATGTGCCTAAGCGGGTGTCTGCAACAAAAATGGATAGGTTCGTCTATCATCGGGTTTACATTCCTCCATGTCTCTTGATCAGGAGTAGATGTAATCACTTGTTTCTTGTTTATGATTGGGTTCCAAGTTCCTTCTAAAGTCTTATTGTTCTTTTTCACTCCCAGTAGCTCCTTGCTTCTTTGTTGCTTGGATGGTGTGAATTGATAGCGACTATTATGTATGCATGTACGATAAACATGCCAAAACTGATATCGAGATGATCAAACTGCTTTATCAGGTTTATGAGTGGAACGAGCGTTTCAAGGCCGGTCAATGCCCGTTCAATATGATGATCGTTTAGGTCGAAGAATGATCAGAAAATACGGAAAACACTCATCCATGATGACTACTGTCAATCAAACCATCAACACTCTCGCATTACTGGCATCAGTTACGGAGTCTGGCAAGAAATCATAAATGCAAAAGTTTCCGATACAAACTTATATATATATATATATATATATATATATATATATATATATATATATGTGTGTGTGTGTGTGTGTGTGTGTGTGTGTGTGTGTGTGTGTGTGTAGTGGGGCCTTGACTTACGAGTGTCTTAACGAGTTTTTCGAGATACGAGCTGTTTCAACGGCCGATGATTTGATTTGAGTTGGGAGCTAACTTTGGGGTTACGAAGCCAGTTTCAGATACCCCATCGCTAGTAGGCGCAGCGAACGCCACACCGAACACCGCAACATCATACCCGTATCCCGTGTCTCACTCGTTCACTTTAAACGGTTAGCTGGCAGTGGAAACATCAGTGTTGTGCTCGCATTTGCACTTACAGTTGTTTTGCAAAACTTCGTTTTTCCAACCATGGATACGAAGAAGGTGAGTACAAAGAACAGTGTTGAGAAGAAGAAGAAGAAGAAGAAGAAGAAGAAGAAGAAGAAGAAGAAGAAGAAGAAGAAGAAATGGATTATGTGCATTGAATTAAAGAAAGAAATTATCAAAAAACATGATCAAGGTGTGCGTTTAGTCGACTTGGCCAAGCAGTACGAGCGTAGCACTTCTACAATCTGCACCATACGGAAGCAGAAGGAGTCAATAAAGGCTGTAACACCAACCAAGGGCGTTAAAATAATTTCCAAACGGCGTACCTCTATCCACGAAAATATGGAGAAGCTGCTGATGGTGTATTTGACGGAGAAGCAGATTGCACGAGATACCCTGACAGAGGCGAGAAGGCATGTGCTATTTACGCTGATTTACTGCAGTAGACCCCTGGCACTTCGACTGATCGGGAGAGCCGTTTAAAGCCAGTTGGGGCTGGTTCGGAAATTTCAAAAAGAAGACCGGCATTCACATTCCTTTCAGGAATTGTGAGGCAGCACAAACGGATATGAAGGCAGCTGAGGATTACCTTAATTTTGCTGAAATTATAACAGCCGAAGGATACCCACCACCCCAGCAAGTCTTCAACTGTGACAAGCCAGGACTTTTTGATACAAGATGCTAAGGAGGATTTATCTAATGGTAGATGAGAAGAGGATGCCAGACTTCCGATTTAAACGCTTCCAAGTAGGTTTTCACCAGCTTTGCAAAATGTGGCCTATTGTTGTCCTGTTTCAAAATCACTTTGTCGTGTCTCTGCTCGTAAAGTGGCCGTTTTTGCTTCAATGTTTGACTTAAAAGCATCAATTGTAGTCGATAGCGATCACCCCTGATGGTTTTGGTCGGTGTGAGCAACTCATAATAAACTACACCCAGCTGATCCAACAAAATGCAGAGTAGAAGCTTCGAACGATGGATATTCAGCTTTGCCGCCGATATTAATGCATCGCTGAGCTTACTTCACAATCTTCTACGCTTTGGGTTATCTTAGTGTATCCACTTTTTGTTGCCGGTCACGATATGATGCAATAAAAAAACCTTCCCTTTTCTGCCGTTGAAGCAACTGTTCACACGTGACAAGACGCTGCTCGATGTTTCTCGGCTTCAACTAGTACGGCACCCAATGTCCTTGCTTTTGAATCATTCCTAATGCTTTCAAACTTTTCGAAACCGTTCTGTGATCAACTCCTAATGATTCTGTAACTTCTGTTTGCGCCTGCCATTAGTCTTCACGAGATAATGCCTTCAATTCATTGTCTTCAACTTTTTTCTGTGTGTCAGAGCATTCTTTATCTTCAATATCAAAGTCATTATTTTTGAAGCGTCTAAACCAATCTCTGCATATTGCTTCCAACAGAGCATAGTCTCAACAAGAATTCTGTGTGCTTCAGCTGCAAATTTCTTTTGAATGAAGTAGTGCAGTAAAATTCTCTGAAAATGCATTTTCTTTGGCATGATTTCAGACACGTTTAACGCTAGAAAAAACAAAGTTCATTATACTTTGGCAAAATGACATACACTGAATTTCAAGATTGCTCATAGTAATTACTTATAGATGCGTTACCATCTGAAACTACACGCACGCAGTTTGGGAAAAGCCATCTGCTGGAAAACAGTAAGAACTTATTCAAGGTTCATTACAATAATGCCTTCACAAAACTTCGAAATCGGCATTCTGTTAATTCTCTATCCTAAACTTCATATCGAGCACTTTTTGACGAAAAATCTGCTTGCCTTTCTATCAGTAACCAACCGAGAAAAAAAAAAACACAGAAATTTTCGCACTAAGCATCATTATAATTTAATAATATATATGGTGATTTTCTAAGCATAGCTTAGATGTGGTACAAGGCCGAAAGTATGGGATACCCAGTGAGGATCGAACTCACTACTCAATTGCAATTGCAATGATTCTAGCGAGACAAGCTTGCTAACCATTACACCACCTCGAAGTGCCCGAATGCGTGTGTGTAATCTACTATCGTCACCCTCGAAATTCTTTTTTACTATTTTGAGTGGCACACGCATTTCGAGTACGGTCGAGTGTTTGTTTAAGAGTACGATCGTCCAAGATGACAAGAAACTAGGAAAATTTCAGAAAATGCGATAGAAATTTGTGAACAGACCATGAAGAATATTGTCAGAAAACCCATCCTTTCTCTTACATTTTATTATGGAATTGGTTATGGGGTCTGTCAGAAGATCCCTCGACTATTGGCATATGGTCAAAATTGGCGGTGTCTTGATTTGTGAAATGGACTTTGCAAGGAGTCTGACGATGAAACGACTTTAGTCTCTATAGTAATCACAAGCAATAAAGGTTGAATTTTCAGCTACAATCAGTAGATAAAATAGCAGTCATTGCCGTGGAAAAACATGCAGTCACCAACATTAAAGAAAGCGTAGTCATTTTGAAGGATAGACGAGGCGCTTGGGTTACTTTGTATATTTGAAAGGAATGGTATTCAACTATAAATAATGTATGAAACATTTACCGCAACAATGGGGCACATTTAAGTCTCTTCAACAATTTAAACGCAACGTTAAGCGTTATCTATCTATCTATCTATCTATCTATCTATCTATCTATCTATCTCTTAGCTTCTTCATATCTATCTATCTATCTATCTATCTATCTATCTATCTATCTATCTATCTATCTATCTATCTCTTAGCTTCTTCATATCTATCTATCTATCTATCTATCTATCTATCTATCTATTTATTTATATCTATCTATCTATCTATCTATCTATCTATCTATCTATCTATCTATCTCTTAGCTTCTTCATATCTATCTATCTATCTATCTATCTATCTATCTATCTCTTAGCTTCTTCATATCTATCTATCTATCTATCTATCTATCTATCTATCTATCTCTTAGCTTCTTCATATCTATCTATCTATCTATCTATCTATCTATCTATCTATCTATCTCTTAGCTTCTTCATATCTATCTATCTATCTATCTATCTATCTATCTATCTCTTAGCTTCTTCATATCTATCTATCTATCTATCTATCTATCTATCTCTTAGCTTCTTCATATCTATCTATCTATCTATCTATCTATCTATCTATCTATCTATTAGCTTCTTCATATCTATCTATCTATCTATCTATCTATCTATCTATCTATCTATCTATCTATCTATCTATCTATTAGCTTCTTCATATCTATCTATCTATCTATCTATCTATCTATCTCTTAGCTTCTTCATATCTATCTATCTATCTATCTATCTATCTATCTATCTATCTATCTATTAGCTTCTTCATATCTATCTATCTATCTATCTATCTATCTATCTATCTCTTAGCTTCTTCATATCTATCTATCTATCTATCTATCTATCTATCTATCTATCTATTAGCTTCTTCATATCTATCTATCTATCTATCTATCTATCTATCTATCTATCTATCTATTAGCTTCTTCATATCTATCTATCTATCTATCTATCTATTAGCTTCTTCATATCTATCTATCTATCTATCTATCTATCTATCTATCTATCTATCTATCTATCTATCTATTAGCTTCTTCATATCTATCTATCTATCTATCTATCTATCTATCTCTTTAGCTTCTTCATATCTATCTATCTATCTATCTATCTATCTATCTCTTAGCTTCTTCATATCTATCTATCTATCTATCTATCTATCTATCTATCTATCTATCTATCTATCTATCTATCTATTAGTTTCTTCATATCTATCTATCTATCTATCTATCTATCTATTAGCTTCTTCATATCTATCTATCTATCTATCTATCTATCTATCTATCTATCTCTTAGCTTCTTCATATCTATCTATCTATCTATCTATCTATCTATCTATCTATCTATCTCTTAGCTTCTCTTTCATATCTATCTATCTATCTATCTATCTATCTATCTATCTATCTATCTATCTATCTATTAGCTTCTTCATATCTATCTATCTATCTATCTATCTATCTATCTATCTATCTATCTATCTATCTATCTATCTATCGATCTATTAGCTTCTTCATATCTATCTATCTATCTATCTATCTATCTATCTATCTATTAGTTTCTTCATATCTATCTATCTATCTATCTATCTATCTATCTATCTATCTATCTATCTATCTATCTCTTAGCTTCTTCATATCTATCTATCTATCTATCTATCTCTTAGCTTCTTCATATCTATCTATCTATCTATCTATCTATCTATTAGCTTCTTCATATCTATCTATCTATCTATCTATCTATCTATCTATCTATCTATCTATCTATCTTCTAGTTTCTTCATATCTATCTATCTATCTATCTATCTATCTATCTCTTAGCTTCTTCATATCTATCTATCTATCTATCTATCTATCTATGTATCTATCTATCTATCTACCTATCTATCTATCTATCTCTTAGCTTCTTCATATCTATCTATCTATCTATCTATCTATCTATCTATCTATCTATCTATTAGCTTCTTCATATCTATCTATCTATCTATCTATCTATCTATCTATCTATCTATCTATCTATCTATCTATCTCTTAGCTCTTTCATATCTATCTATCTATCTATCTATCTATCTCTTAGCTTCTTCATATCTATCTATCTATCTATCTATCTATCTATCTATCTATCTATCTATTAGCTTCTTCATATCTATCTATCTATCTATCTATCTATCTATCTATCTATTAGCTTCTTCATATCTATCTATCTATCTATCTATCTATCTATCTATTAGCTTCTTCATATCTATCTATCTATCTATCTATCTATCTATCTATCTATCTATCTATCTATCTATCTATCTATCTATCTATTAGCTTCTTCATATCTATCTATCTATCTATCTATCTATCTATCTATCTATCTATCTATCTATCTATCTCTTAGCTTCTTCATATCTATCTATCTATCTATCTATCTATCTATCTATCTCTAGCTTCTTCATATCTATCTATCTATCTATCTATCTATCTATCTATTAGTTTCTTCATATCTATCTATCTATCTATCTATCTATCTATCTATCTATCTATTAGCTTCTTCATATCTATCTATCTATCTATCTATCTATCTATCTATCTATCTATCTATCTATTAGCTTCTTCATATCTATCTATCTATCTATCTATCTATCTATCTATCTATCTATCTATCTCTAGCTTCTTCATATCTATCTATCTATCTATCTATCTATCTATCTATCTATCTATCTATCTATCTAGCTAGCTAGCTAGCTAGCTAGCTAGTTTTGACAAATGCTAGACAATCTCCTCAAACATGAAGGAGAAATTCAGTGTAACACAAATGTGGTTCTACAGAGGATGCTGAAGATACCATAGACCGAACATGTGAGCAATGACAAGGTTTTGGAGTAAGTGGATTCTTTTCAATTAATAATGAAATTTTTAAAGAATTGTTTTCATTTTTTATTATAATAATTTCTAAAGTTTCAAAAATATTTTAAAAATATTCCAAAAACTTGTAAGTGTTAGGTTATTAAGTTATTAAACGAAGACTATATTAACTCATCGAAAATTGAAAAGTTAAATACAAGTCATGGAGCTATCGTATTTTAAAAATTATTTCCAATTTTTTTGTGTATTAGATTTTTTTTTGTATGGTAATTTCTGTGTGTACATTAAAAGGTCATGTGTTTCATGGTTTCTTCCCCTTTTTAAAACCGAGAATTAAATTTTGTTTACAAATGTGTCGATTGCTCAAAAATGGTCGAAAATGTTTTTTAAATTTTAGAAAATCTCAATTTTTTTATTCCGATCAATATAATTTCTGTTTGAAATACATTAGAGTTTTTTTTCTTACTGGAAATAGTACACTGAACTATTTAGCTTTCAATTAATACAAAATATAAGTTTCAAGAAAACTTTATTTTTATTTTTAAAAATTCAATTTAAAAGTTAGTTATCGAAAATGATTGGCAGTACCTAGTATAGACTTAACTATGAGAGTGACTGAAGCTGAGATGCCAGGTCAGAACCATTAACATTTTATAGTCTTCTTTGTTTTTATCACGGATCTCTAATTCCATAACAGAAGCATCCGACCAGATGTGGCAGCAATATTCAATGTATAGGGGGATGGTATACTTATAAATGGGTAAGATAGTAGCAAACATAGCAATTGATTCAATATAATCCTTTCATGTCAGCAGAAAATGTTTGTTCGAGAAGGTGCAATGAGCCACTGTCCTAGAGGTTAGAATCAGTTAAGTTAATGAAAGGCAAAGAAGGTTATCTAAGATGATGAAAAGAAAGCAGTTTTGTGTTTGAAGTGTTAATATTAACAAGCTTTTTGATAGCAACATGCTCGTAACTATGATGAATATAGAATTAAAGATGAGTTAAAATCTTGATAAACCGGTCTCAGATTGCGTTGGTACATCACCCGGACCTGAGAAGACATTTTGTGAACGAAAGCCGCAATGAGCCCCAATGAGCCACTCACGTGGAGGTTAGCATCAGCTATACTGATGAAAGGCAAAAAGAGTTCTTTGAGAGGATTAAAATGTGAGTTGACTTCACGAACTATTGGCAGTAAATCGTCCCATCTGCGCCCCTTGTGCCAGACTTAGCTAAGGTTGAAAAAATAATAATTCTCATTCTATGAGATGACATTCCCAGGTCTGTCTGTTAAATGTGATGTCATAATCAAAAGATAATAACAGGAATATAACCCCGTCTGTTGTAAAGATGAAATTAAACTCTGATTTTGTCGGGTGGACAGGAAGTTACCACCACCAAGTAGAATTTGATTATGAAAGGACTGACAGGACGATAAAAATGTCTGTCGAGCTCTTCCGGAATTCACTCTTTGTCAATAAGGTCATTTCGTCTTAAAAGCGTAGAAATGTATTTTTCATCATCCAGGAATATATTTAATAGCGAGGTCAAATGGTGATGTCTGGGTTAAATTAGCTTTCTCTATAAACTAATCTTGTGGTTTGCCGACGAGGTTACTTATGTACGCACATATAAGATACATGGGCTTCGTCCGCCTTTTTGCCTTTTATCGACAGTCAACACATTCTGTAACCATTGTACCGAGTTACCCTGTCTTCTTACTAATCCAGTATAACATGATAATATATGGAAGACCATAAAAGCGAAAACACACACACACACACACACACACACACACACACACACACACACACACACACACACACATATGGAAGACCATAAAAAGCAAAAACTAAAACAAAACAAAAAAAAAGCACTTTCTTAAAACCTGTTTTCAGATTAAGATTAAAATATTTCAATACCTCAGTCTCATAATAATTGAATTACTGATTAGTGAAACTAGTCGGCTTGATCTTTGCTACTCAGTAGAGAATGTGGTTTTTACTAGTGGCCACATACAACAACAATTGCCATTACGCCTTTCGCCCCGTTCACACTCCTCTCTGGTATTTTGAACAGGAGTAGTAGTTTATTTCTTGTTTCCTGCTTAAGATTGGGTTTCCGGTTCTTATAGAAGGAGTGGTCCGATTTTAATCAAATTTGATACACTCATAGACAAAGCGATAAGAAACGATATTCAGAAGTTTCAAGGTTGCAGTTCTTACAATAGTGCAGAAAATCGATAATATATATATATTTAAAAGGCAAGATGTTTGTGTGTGTGTCTGTTTATCTGTCTGTATGTCCTTTATATACATCCACTATTTTTATCCGATTCTCACCAAACTTCACACAAATATTCTTTAGGCTGAGTCTGAGCTCCAGGACCATGGATTAGTTTTAAAACTTTCATTACATCCGAGGTGTTGGGAAATAATTTACGAGGTTAGTCTATTTGGCCATTGCTACTGTAGTAGTAGTGAATTTCATTCTTACTGAGTGCCACACAAAATTCAACATTAAATAATCCAGCAAATGTTGACAGATGATAAAATCAACCAACCTAAAGTGACCTATAATAGTTGTTGCATTTAGTGTATGAAACCAAATATTGTTAATTCCTGAATGAAAAAAAAAAAAAATTGTGTTCATTATTACAAGTTGCTACGTTAATTTTTGAGGAAATTTGTACCGCATGGCTGGATAACTTTTCTCATGCGTGATTTAAGTAGATTATCAAATTAAGCAAAATAGTTTGAAGTTTATGCCTTTCCTTGCAACAATTTCTAAGAAATTTCTTATTGTAAACTAATAAAAATAAAAGGTGGTCTTAAATAAACTAAGGGAATTTTATGAGTAAAACTTCGTTGTAAAACTATAGATTCAGTAATGATTCAGTAATGAACAGTGATGACAAATAAAATTCTGTTCTAAAGTTATGGTAGAATTGCAAAGATAAAATTCTGCTGTTGATTAAAAAAATATTTATTTATTCAGTCTTCTTCTTCTTCATGTGCCATGTCCCTTCAGCACGTAAGCGATCATGGTCTTCCACTTAGCCCTGTCTCTTATTGCTCTCAATATTTTTCCGTATCCCTCCCAAAATATGCACTGCCGTCCATCTGCAAAGGCTTATCAAATGTCTCGTACTGCTTTCCCCTGTCTTTCTCTCTCTCCTTCTATCCGTCTTGTGAGTGTTAGATTCTCAAGGCCCTCTTTCCTCATTACATGTCTCAGGATCCTCAGCTGTCCCTTCCTGATGGTAAGTATGAGTTTTCTTCTCGTTTGCATTTTCTCCCCAACGTTGTGAGAGAAAAATTACTGTGCTATCCGCGTGTTAACCTTACCCTGGGGAAATTGTGCGTAAATTCGGCCACTCATTTTTTAAAATTATTTCAAATGTAAATTCTGTATTGGCTGAAATAACAAAAATTATGTCTTAAAGTTATCAGAGAATTTCAAAAATAAAATTCTGCCGATGATATTTAAAAAATATTGATATTTATTCATTCAGTATTATGAATGAATTAAACTAAATACGTTTACCGTGCGTTATTTTACAAAACTAAACAGAATTTATGTGTAAATTCTGTCTTTTATTTTCTTGAAAAATTATTTTAAATAAAAATTCTGTTTTCATAAAAAAATCTATTCAGTATTTAAGACTAGAGTTACCATTGGAGAATTTTAAGCATAAAATTCGGCCATTCATTTTTTAAATTATTTTAAATGAAAATTCAGTATATAATGAAGTAATAAAATTCTGCTTTTGTAAAAAAAAATAAAAAATAAATAAATACAAAAGTTAATGTCTATTCAAACTGGAGTTAATATTGGAAAATTTTAAGCGTAAAATTTTTACATCCATTTTTTATTTAATTATTATAAATAACAATTCAGTTTTAAGAATGAAGCAACAAATTTCCTGTTCTAAACTAGACTGGAGAAATTTATAACTAAAATTCTAACTTCATTTTAAAAATGAACGTCATTTATAAACTGAAAGGAAAACGTTTTCGAAACATGTCTAGAATCGACATGTCCTTGAACTTAATAAAGGTCAAAACAAATGTACCAAACCCCCAATGCTACTTCATTCTACAGAAACAAACTCTACTTAAGTGTCTAGATCCTGTAAAATCTCTCGCGGATCACATAATTGATATTTGCATCGATTTAAAGTTTGACATGGAAGATTCTGGAAATGGAACTATTTATGAAGCCGACTATCGTTCCAATGCATTAAAAATATTTTATGATCTCTCGTATCGTTTTGAACAGAAGTTTAATTGCTGGAACGATGATTCTGAAGAGCAGAAATGTCAGTCTAGAGATATCAATGAATATGTGGTGAATACGAAATAAAAATGACTCCTTTTTCTTTATTGTTTTCAAGTTCGCAAGCCTGCGTGAAATTTATTTTGACAAATAGAAAAAAGGGATTGTTCTCTGGGCCGAAGAAAAGACCAAGGCAAAATTTAGGGAGCCTGTGTGAAAATTTTCTTGACCAATGAAAGGGATCGGCTTACAAACTAAGAAAAAGTAACGAGCTGATGTCAAATAAATTTTTGGTATACATAGAGAAAGTTGAATCAAAAAGAAAAGAGAAGAGAAGAAAGGACAAAAGAAAGGATAGAAGAGAGAAAAAGGCAGAGTTCCGTCCCACACGTCTGAATAATGCCTGTGTCAAATTACATGCTGATACTAATGAGAGATGGGGAATTTCAAAGAACTCTATTCAAATCGTAAGCTAAGTACCTGAAAATATATCTTTTTGTTCATGTTGAATACAACCACATAAAATTTATGTAAGAAACGAACTCTCTCAATTTGTTTTAAGCATTTTGGAATATTACATTTTGTCCGATTATTTAATATGAACATTTTCTCTTATTGACAATTCATCGAAACTACGAACCTTTAATGTTTGATTACTTATCCTGAAACAAGCTACTGAAACTTCAAATGTATAAATTTATAAATAAAATCCTTATAGTTTTGTTCAAAATAACACGTGTGTTTCTTTGTCATTATCCCTACATACTTCAAATATTCTGAAGTTTTCGAAAATTCTGAAATTTCTGACGTTGAGGACAATTCTGGAATTTCTGACGTTGATGAAAATTTTGCAATTTCTGAGGTTGATAATATATCAACAGTTATATACTCTAAAATGAAAAATCTAGGGAACATAAAGACGATTGGTATGTAAAATTGCCTTAGGATGAGGGAAAAATTAAATCTGCCCTTGCAAACGATTCAATTAAAGTGCAGAATTATGTTTCCTTTGATTAACTACATTTGGATATCTCATAGATCAAAATGTTCAAATTTGAGGACCAAACAAATATCAAAATCATTTTTAATTATTTCCTTAAGACAAGTGAGCTTCCTTCATTAAAGCAGCCTACTTTAGCGTAAACCTAATGGAAAACATGTTGGAATTGTTATTCCATATGAACAAATACGCCATTGTATTTTTATCAGGCATGGTTTTTCTACTTAAAGCCAAAGATAAGGATAGATTGTGTTTGATTTCTTACTTTTTCACTACCTTAATTTGTGGATTTGTGGTTTGTCTATTTATCTTGAATTGTATGATTGTCCATCTTATCAATCAATTCCCGGAAGTTACAAACACTGAAATGTTAAAGACTTTTCATGTTAACTTGGAGAAAAATAGTAATTCTGCTGAAAAATTTTTGTATCTTAATCAAGAATCCATAGATTGGATGAATGAAGAAACCCTTAATTTGAAGTCTTTGCAATGGTAACTGTGAAAAGCTGAAAATTCAAATGATAAAAGATGTGTATTTGCTTGAACATGATTGTGAGTTAGAGAAGGTATTAGGATCCTTCTAAGGACACCATACAAGTTACTAGTAGTTCTATTGATGAAAATCCCAAAGCATAAGTGTTATAGATCCGGGTGAGGAACCACACAAAATAATGAACAACAAAACAGATATTTGAGATAGAAAAATAGGTTATATTGTACGTAAATATACTAACTGGAACGCAGGTTAGTAATCCAGGAATACGATTAGTAAGGAATATATATATATATATATATATATATATATATATATATATATATATATATACAAGTCTTGAAGTGAAGCGGTGTTGAAATATTAGGTTGTCCCAAAAGTTCGTAAACACTTGCAATTTGAAATTGAAATTTTACTCACCAAGTAATCTAAGGTTACCAGAAAACACTTGCAAATAATTTAAATTTTACTCGCAAAATCAACAAAAATTATTGCTCAAAATAAAGACCATCATTTTCCAAGACTTTCTGCCATCGATCTGCAAGCTTTCGGATCTGGTCAAAGCACCATTCAACCGGCTTCGAATCACTTGAGACGCTTCCTCGACTTCATCAGTCGAATCGGCTGCCCTTCAGAAAGTGTTGCATTGATCGGAAAAGGCCGTAATCTGATGGAGCACAGTCAGGACTGTAGACTGGATGTGGCAGAACCTCAACGCCGTCCAGCTCTTCAAACGTGTCTTTGGTCTTCCAGGCGGTGTGTGGCTTGACATTGTTCTGCTGCATCAAAGTGCGTTTTCGGTTGATCAAAGCCGAGTACTTTTGCTTCAACTTTTCGTAGACCCGCTCAAGTTGCTGACAGTAAAGTTCGGCACTGATGGCACGACCATTCGAAACCAACTCAAAATGCACGATTCCTTCAAAGTTCCACCAACGCACAACATGACTTTCTTGCCGAATCGATCTTGTTTTGGAACCGACGGTGTCTCTTGCCCTTTCTGAACCCATCGCTTGTCTCGATTGTGCTGGACCAGATAGACCCATTTCGCAAGTGATTACGAACTTTTGGGACAACTTAATTGTATATCCATGTAATATTATTCTGGCTGAGTGGTGCTCAGAGCTACTATGCCAACTGATGCGGTATTCTCTGTGTAACTTCGGTATCGTTCGGTAACTTACGAATCAGTCCCGATGTCTCTAACGAATCTCTACGGTTCTCTCTATGGCGGGTCTATATGTATGCTCAAGTCGAGTCCATTATCATAGAAAAAGGGGAGATCCCATAACAATAAGGAAACATTTTATCACAAATTTCCGATATATATGATCCTTTATCTTTATATTTACATGTTACAATTAAAAGGAGAATACTTGTTAGTTATGGCGTCAGAAAATGAATTAGGGCTCTATTATCGCTGCTGAAAATCAAAATGATTGGTCGAGTTTATCTAAAGATTTAATTTACTTGATCTATTAAAATTTCCCAGTTGTCTCGTCGATGAAACGGAGCACAGTAATAATGGCACAAGTAAAAATGGCATGGGTGAAAATGGCACAAATGAAAAAAAAATAGAAAAAAATGACACAAAGCGCAAACATACAAGAAAAAAATGAAATGCTCAATGTTATCTATTCAATAAATTCAGAAAGAAAATATATAAATATCGAACCCGTAATTCTCTAATCATTTTGATATGTCGAACTCGTTTTCAATCGCTTGAAACGGTTACAAAACTAAAACTTAATCCACCTCTTTTGAATACAATTATATTTTAACTTTTCAGAATTTTAACTTATCATAAAATACAAGTCTTACTAAACATTGCAAAGAGAGTGTGGATTTTCGTAAATTCTATGATCAAATAGGCTCATTGGCATTTCTACCTGTAGATGTCCCAACATGAACGCAGTTACTTGAGGCTAGATGTCTTGATGAAGCAGCTCTCTTGCTAGAGTACTTTGATCAAACGTATGTTTCTGGTATGTATGTTCAACGAAAGAGACAAAAGTTTCAACCAGGCATTCCAGCAGATTACGGCCTTTTCCGCTCAGTGCAACACTTTCTGAAGGGTCGCCGATTCGACTCGTTTGATGAAGTCGATGAAGCGTCTCAAGAATTCTTTGATTCGAAGCCGGCTGAATGGTGCTTTGACCAGATTCGAAAGCTTGCAGATCGATGGCAGAAATTCTTGGAAAATGATGGTCTTTATTTTGAGCAATAATTTTTGTTGCTTTTGCGAGTAAAATTTAAATTATTTGCAAGTGTTTTCTGGTGACCTTAGATTACTTGGCGAGTAAAATTTCAATTTTTTGCAAATGTTTACAAACTTTTGGGACAACCTAATATTTCAACACTGCTTCACTTCAAGACTGATATATATATATATATATATATATATATATATATATATATATATATATATATATATATATATATATATTCCTTACTAATCGTATTTTAAAAAAATCCCAACAAGATTTCCACCATAACTTTGGAATGTACATCAAGCTAACAAGGATGACTGTCTCAGAACTAACAACCTATGTGAAGGGTGGAACAACAACTTTTACCATTATGTTGGTTATCATCATCTTTCTATCTGGAAACGAATGATCCAGAAGGAAGAGGCTGTTGTGAGTGCAGTGATAGCAAAGGACTTAGTTGGTGAACCGCCAAAAAAGAAAATATATGTTGATTTACAACAAAGACTAAAAATCTATGCAGTGACTACACAGAAGGAAGATTTGGATCAGGTGTTAAAAGGATTTGGTAATTTTAGTTGAATTTTTTGCTTTTAATTGTTGATATCATTTTAATTTTAATTTACTAAATAGATACCATATACATTTCCTTTTCTCTTGTATGTTTTTGTTTTGTGCCATTTTTTTCTATTTTCCCAGATTGTACCTTTTTTACCATTATGACCTAAATTCAGATGAAGCATATCCTGCAGACTTTGTACATATTTTGCGATGCCCTCATAAAAGATTATAGATTTGTGGCTTATATTTTTCAAAATAGAAAATCTATAGTATTTACATTATTCGGATTATTGTCCTCATCTTTGTTGCCATTTGTAAGATGTTTCGGCCGTTGTACGCTTCGGCCTTCTTCAGGTGATAGGAATATCAAACAGAACCCTTTATTACAATCACTGAAGAAGGCCGGAGCGTACAACGGCCGGAACGTCGTACAAATGGCAACAAAGATGAGGACAATAGCCCGAATAATGTAAACAACAGAGTTTCTGGGACTTGTAAACCTAATGTACAGTAAACATTTTTACCAGAGTTCATATTGCAATTTTTGCAATACTAGAGAAAACCATTAACTACATAAAATTGCAATATGAACTCTGGTACAAAATGGTTAACATTAGGCGGAAACGTCGTACAAATGGCAACAAAGATGAGGATAATACTAATATGCGCTCAAAGAAGTTTTTTGCAATTTTATTTATATTTTTATCGTCATTGTAAACTGAAAATAAATGTGTATTCCTTTAAAAAATTTACGCAGTAGTTGTTTTGTATTTTCAAAGTTTTTCACCTATTAATGTGCGTTGTGGTGCATTGGATATCGGCTCGGAACGAGAAGTCGGGGAGCCGAGTTCGAATTCCAGCCGAATTCATTGCATTCCCTTACGCGCAAATACCCTTCTCTTCCTTCCAGTTATGGGTTAAGTAATAGGACAGATTGGGTTCTATAGCCTTGATCGGCAACCAGTCTACCGCAGAAAACAATGGCAACCTACTGCGGGATAATCTTCTGCCCAGTTAGTCATGTCTCTTTCGAGACCTGATCGCCCAAGCGTGTATCACGTATGGCACTTAACTGACTGACTGAACGTCTTTCTATTTCTACGAACTAAGATTTTGTGTCTGACACAAGAACTTAAATTTGATAGAAACAATTTTTTATAATACAGCTATTTGTACTTGTAGATTTAAGTTTCTAAATCCATGTGCACATTTGCATTTTTTGTTTATTTGCAAGTTTGTATGTTATGCTACAGCTATAAACTGTTAAATATGTTAAAATACTTAAATACCATCTGACAACATCATTGAAATATAAAGCTTCTGAAATATTTTGATTATTTTGCACTAAGTGCGTATGTGGTAAAATCGAACTAGGTGAGCTTTTACAAAAACAAAAAATTAATGCCCTTTTCATTACTTCTGAAGAAAAGGCCATAAGGCCATCAATTTATGATACGAGAAAATAGGGCTACAAAAAGTCATAATCCTTATATATATATATATATATATATATATATACACACACACACACACACACACACACACACACACACATATATATATATATATATATACACTACAGTTAAAAAATTTGAAACCACTCCTAGAATTAGCATGGGATGAACTTGGCAAAATAATAAAACCTTTCTATCCCAAAAAATGAAAAAGAGTTCATAACAAAAAAAAAAAAAAAAAATGGAATCAATTATCAAACTTATACTTTGAGAAACTTTTGCAACGAATGCCATAAATTTGTTCTGTCGTAATCACGCCTAAAGGAAGATATTCTGACGACAGCAAAATAAAATGATTTATTTCGTTTTGTCATAATAATTTTTTTAATAGAAAAATCATATCTCACTTTTTTAAAACCATGTATAATAATTTTCTCTTATTTAAAGTACAAAATAAATACATTTTGGGCCAATTTAAGAAATTAACAGGTGTCACCTCAAACGTTTGAACTGTAGTGTATATATGTTTTTTATAAACATTTCACTCCAAGCAAGACAGTACTACCACTAGTGCGCAGGGGGGTTACATATGAAGAGAGTGATGAGAAGGAGAAATAAGTTACCGGGGGTGTCAGAAAATGGTTAAGAGAAGGATGAGAACATTGGTGTGAAGAGAGCTGATGAGAGCAGAGTAGACGGAGAAAAGAACATGAGGGAAAGGATGCGAGTCAAGGAGGTAGGAGATGGTAATTGACCCCACCTTTAAATTCTTGGAGATTGTAACTGTCTGGGAAGCAAGTAGACAGAAGGAAATTACACAGGTGGGAAGTGCTAGAAAAGAAGCTGATAGAGTAGAAGTTGTGGTTACATTTTATTGGTTTCACTGTAAAAGAGTTGGACCTAGTTGTTAGTCGAGTAACTCGAGTAAATTCATGCAAAGGGATCACCAGGGAGCTAATCTCGTCGGAGCAGAAATCGTGAAAGTATTTGTAGGAGAGACAGAGGGAAGACACATTACATCTGAGAGAAAGTGACTGCAGCTGAGCTAGCAGGTCGGGATCGATCACATTGCAGATTCTCCGTTAGATTTTGTCAAGAACCCCGAGATGAATAACAGGGGCACCCGACCAGATTTGGCAGCAGTATTCAATGTAAGGGCGGATGGTAGATTTATATATGTGCAGGATGGATTCAGACGGGGAAAAACTTCCTGACCCTACACATTAAACCGACCTTCTTAGCAGCAGATTTAGCTATGAATTCGATGTAGTCATTCCACTCGAGGTCGGCTGAGAAAGTTAGACCGAGGAGGCGCAGTATTTTACTTTCAGTGAGACTATCCTGATCCATGCTAATGGAGGGTAGGAACGATTGTCTATAATGGTTAACAGATAGCAGCTTAGTTTTGGAAGCATTAAAATTCACGAGTCATTTCTTGCCCCAGTCCACTACGGATTGGAGGTCCTTTTCAAGCTCAGCAGCTCGGTTCGCGATGTCAGCCTCTGCGGATTTCTGATCGAGCAAATGGTGGTGTCGTCAGCGAAAATGCCAACTTGATTACATCAGGGACATCGTTGATGAATATCAGAAAAGGCGTAGGACCAAGAATAGAACCTTGAGGGACATCTGCGCTCGCATGATAGTATCCGGAGGCATGTTCGTTCAATACTACCTTCAATACGCGATTTGAAAGACAAGACTGGATTAGATCAAACAATCGCCTAATGCGTAGAAGGCCAGCATGCCAGACTCTTGTGAAACACTTTGGAGATATCCAGGGTAACAGCTCGAGCTTCGCCGTTCTTATCGAGAGTCTGGTATATATACTCAGTGATGGTCGTTAGCATGCCGCAGTAAACCTGGTGAAGCGGAAAGCATGATGTTTGTCAGAGAAGAGACTGTGGGCTGTGAGAAGTTGAACCACTTCGGC